>BTPG01000003.1:225249756-225644756 GCA_036245525.1 Semisulcospira habei
ACCCTTTCAACATGAATCCTGACATGTGCTATTTTGCGTGTTGATTCTACATCAAAAGCAGATAGTTGCTTTTTACCTTTGGTAAAAGCTGGTATCTTAACTTCAGCACACATCAGTCCAACACTATCATGGATATTAAACCCACGATCAGCCAAAACAAGGTCACCTGGCAGGAGATTGTCCAAAAATGTGCTATTCTCAGTTACCCAATTTGTCACTGGCTCTCCCCGCCCCAACCTTCAGAAATGAATGACACAACTCCTTGTGGCGTTATGCCAATGAGGTACTTTATGGTGTTGTGATGCTTGTAGCTGGACCATGTTTGTGCCCTGGCAAGCAGATTTGAAGGAGTCTCAATGAAAATCTCAAAACAGTCTATGATCACAGTAACTTTGTTGCCAAAATCCTGTTTGAAATCGAGTGGCATGGTTCTTCTCAGACTTTCTCTGTCCGGCCACAAGATAAGTGGCCCCAACCTGGTATACATGACATCCAGCACCTTGAGAAATATGCGTGACACTGATGTGTCAGAAATGCGAAACAAATCAGCAACGACCTGTACAGGCAGATTCAACCTCAGACGAGTGAGGACAATTAACACTTCTTGAAATTTGCTTGTGATTGATCTGGGCCCACTAGTAATGTGAGGCATGAGGAATGACACCAAAGCAGCAAGAGTCAAAAAAGATGGTAGGCCTGTGTAATATTTAACCTTCTCGTCATCTCTAGACCCATCTTCTTTTAAAAAAAAGTCATCTGACATGGTGCTGGCATTCAGTTTCATGCGAAGAGTGAGGTTTTCTGTTCTTATTATCTGTAGCTCAGACTCCATGGCTTCCAGGTAGGAGATGGTAAAGTCAGTCAGTCCGCAGTTCGTTTCAAATCATCAGCCTCTTCACCCAGTTCAAAATCAGCGTCCCCTCCAACATCACCCACAGATGCGTCTCTGTCTGTGGTGTCCACACCTTCCTCAGCATGAACTGCACAAATAAGAACCATAACATGCACATGGCATTTTCTTTACTTCAAGTACATTCTATTTTTAGGTGATCATACGGTTTTGAAATGTTTCGCTTTTTAAAATTATTGTTTTAACCGAGTAAATGCTTATTTTTGGCAATTGGCGTTCCTCCCATCTATTACTAAGATAAGATGTGGCCTTTTTCAAATTACCCAAAATGAAAACCGAAGACAGTTTATTTAACTGTTGTTTAATACTGATGAATTAAGATTCATAATGATTAAGGAGTGGGAACAGGTTGTGGTGGGAAAACAAATTGACACTGGATCTGGGGAGCATGCTTCCCTGGAAAACTGCATTCCTGTGCACTTACTGACAAATGCATTACCTTCAAAAAGCATAATTTCCTGGACCACATCAAATATCTAAACACGAAGGTGGTGACATCATACATGACAATGCCAGATTTACAAAAGTTGAAAATTGCATTTCCGAAAGGCGGAATTGTTTCAAAAACAGAATATTCTTTATTCTTGAAGATAAACTATGAAATGTTTTATAAAGTAAATACTCAGTGCATACCGCTGTGGGCATTTCCTTGTTTCCGTTGCTCTCTCTTCTGTTTCCTTTCAAACCGGTCCACATCAGTAGATGCACATTTAGTTTTGTAGCCAAGGTGCAAAGTTGGGATCCAGTTGGGCGCATCATCTTGGTAGAACTCAGCAGGTTTTCCTGTCATCAAGATCAAGTGAAAATGTAATAACTGGTAGGACTCAGCAGGTTTTCCTGTTATCAAAATCAAGTGAAAATGTAATAACTACACTACAATATTGATTTGCATGATAAACAAAACAAGCACTCCAGTCTTTCCTGTGATTCTGGAAGAAGGGTATCATACAGTATCCCTCCACAGGTGTTTTGTGTTTATGTTTTTTTTCTTCAAGTACACATGAAGTTGGAAAAAACAAATAAATATAGTCCCAGTCTTTGCACCAAGAAGCCTAATCTCACATTCTATGAAATGTGAGAACAGAACAAAAGTCATCTAAATGCCCTCCAACACTCCAATCTGCTCAAAAATGGCAGATTTCACTACTGCCAGGTTGTCACTGAAAGTGGGCAGCTGCAACTTCGCAATGGCCTAGGAAGACCAATAACAAAATGCATGTGAACCATTGAACAATTTTTGAAAATGCTTACCTTTCACAAAGTGGCGTGAACACACACGGGTCCATGGTTTCACTGTTTTGTCCGTGATCTTCTTTCGATTGATTTGGGCGATCCAAAGCCTTCTCCTCTTGGCTGTCAACTCGCGTATTTTGGAGCCCTTATTGAATATAACTGTCGGAATTCTATGGTAAGAGATCCCAAGATCCCTAGTACTTCGTTTCGAACAATGCTTGACACAGCAATCGTTCGTCATGGTGAGAAAAATGCGAATAAATAGGCTTACGTGACACACTTTCAACCTTGCTAGGAAATTGCATCACCCGCCAGCTTGCCCTCCAGGGGCGGCAACGCACAAAGTGATGACGTACATCGGGATAGGTCGTATATGCACAAAATAACAATAAAAACAGCACATTGACAGTCTCATTTCTTGGCTATGAACCTGGGGTGGGTTGCATATGCTTGCTTAGCGCGCAAATTTCTTGCTTAGCGCTAAGTTCACAAGCTTAGCTGAAAATGTGCGTTGCATGAGCGTGCTTATCTGCTGGAGCGAGCTTAGTGGCGTGCTTAATTCTAAGGACGGTCCCCCCCGTGCGTAGCGGCGTGCTTAGCTGAGGAAGAGTTCTTAGCTGCCGTGTTAACGCGAGAACGGAAATGTGAATTCACTCTCTTAAACCTTGTGGCAGAAACAGCCTTCCATCTAGGATAGAGAAGGAGGAACACGAAATGTACGTGGGAACGCACGGACCCCCCACCCAGCCTCATCTCACGGACATCTGGGAATTGTCGGTGAGGAGTCTGCATAACTAATTCAACTGACCCTGCACACCGATGGGTATAACCCAACACCAGCCGTTGTCAGAGAAACATAGATCCTCATACTATGGGAGCCTACTACACGGTAGTCCTTAACTAATGTACATCCACATTAGACTTGAGACATAGATCCTCATACTATGGGAGCCTACACGGTACTCCTTAACTAATGTACGTCTACATTAGATTGACAAGCAGGGTTGCCTGCACGAAAAAATTGCCATTCTTTCTCTCTTGACTTCTTGTTTTCCATCGCCGCCATTTCACCGGCGTTTTGTCTACTTCGTTTCCGTTAGGTCAGAAGAAGCGAAAACCGTGCGTTTTTATTGGCCGATTTCTACAATCTATGATGACGTAGGGGAGAACCCCACCATAAGCTATAAATAACCTATCCCCGCTCGCTAAGAACTCGTTCGGAGCTACGCACATCGCTAAGTCGCTCCATGCAACAGAAAACACTCGCGCACTAAGCAAGAGCTTTACTAAGCAAGAAAGACCTTAAGTCAGCGAGCTTAACACACTATATTTAAGCACGCTACATGCAACCCACTCCCGATTCCTTACCAACCCCACACCCAAGCACAGCTGAAATCAGCGTGCCCCTCAAATCACTACGTCAACGGCAACTCAACATAGGCCCACAATTGTCCACAGGATAAGCTCAGGATGGTACGAATCAAAGCACCAAACATGTCTCCTCTCATGTAACCAGAAATTTCCAGCAAATTCTAACATTCAGCCCTACTACAACATTTCAAACAAGGCAAAAATTATTTTTAAAAACACCGGTCCTTGCACTGCCTGAACTGGCCAAAATTGACTATGTAATGTGACCGGCAGCAGGCTGAGAAAGAGGCTCGGAACAAATGGCTGAAGGCTTGAGTTTAGACGCTGTCGACCCGGCAAGTAAGTTGCATCGTAATGAGAATTCTTACCGGTACAGAACACTTACAGAACTGCCTGCCGAATGTTGATGACTAATGTGCATGCTTACACTGGTTGATGATTGGCAAGAACTGTACAGAAAAATATGGACAATTGGGGGTCATTGACCCACATCACAGAACTGACTTTCCAAACGCTATTTCGCAAAAACAAACGACGGAGTAGGTGCAACAACCACATGCTGTGCACAGTAATACTTCTACGTCATTGATTAGGCAGTGTTGTCAAAGCAATATTAAGCATTTTTCAGCAAGTTGTTACAAAGGTTGACCTGTCGTGTGACCTGACACGCACAATGTAGCCTGCAATAGCCAGCATCCGAGTAGCTGGGAAACAGGATTGTTAATGTTATTGTTGACACAGATGCATTCTCAGTGGAAATTGCCATGCAAAATTTGTGGCAGAAAGGTCATTGACAGGAAGTAACGAGTTGTAGTACTCTGTACTGGTTTGAAACTAGAAAAACATGATTGCCATTTCTCTGTTTTGGAATCAAATTTCCTTGTTCCACATGGCTGTGGAGGGTATGCTAAAGACCACATGAGATGGTGAAAAACTGAAACACTGTTTGGGTTGTATACTGTATGAACACTTCATCTAATGCATTGTATGCAGAACCCTGTGTTTTTGATACATTGTATAGTACATAATCCATAATAGAAGTATAATCCCCCACAAACTAGTGATAGTAAATCTGAATGGAATTGGAAGATCAAGAAGATTATTCAAGTCCTGTCATTGTGATTAAATTATTTTACTCTGATGCCCTGCAGCAGGAGATGGATTGACCATGATAATTCAAGAATAGTGACAGATTAGCTAATTGGCACCTCATTTCCTATTTACTTTTCATGTCCAATCCATCTCCTGCAACTGGTACACAGGGGTTAGGTAACACCTGAAAAATTTTGGAAGTGTGGCCCTGGGATTAAATTGGTAAAGGCTTTTCAGTTTCAGTATCCACAAGGACAGTGTTGATGGTGACATACACACTTCTCTGTGTACCGTGTCGTGTACTCACTGTTAGTTGACTATTAAGTCTTTGGGAGTGCCAGGTGTCTATGTCATTTAAATTATGAATGTGCATGTGTACCCAACAGGTACTAATTAATGACTAAATCAGTAAATGAGTCATGCTGTGCTATCTGTTATTGCTTTTCCTTGACCTTTTTCTTCTGCAGTGAAAAAAGGTGTTTGTGAGTTTACAGACCTGAATGTTTGTAACAATAACACTACTTGTTCATTATGCTTCAAATTAATAAAACTGTTTTGTCCCCTGATTAAATTTGTAAGTTTGGCGTCTGCTTTGATCAGTTTGTTTTTGGGGATAATACAATGTGCATGATGGTTCTGACACTGATGCTTCAAACTTTGGTATCAGTTTCAGCCCACTTAATCAAATTTCAAATATAAACGATTTGAATTTCCAAAACTTCTGTAGCTCGCTTGAGCTTGCCCTTAGCACCACGTGAATGTTCTGTGTTTATGTACAGTGTGTGAATGAATGCGCGTGACTCACGTGAGCGTGCTTGTTGGGTTCAGTTCGCGGCGGCGCTTTGAGCCGATTTTCAATTGGGATAAAGTGCCTATTTAATGCGCTTATTATTATTATTAAACTCACCTCAAACTCTCAGTTGTATTATTTATGTTGTGAAGCCATTAATTTGAGTAGACGGGTATTTGTGGTGCACCATTGTGTACCTCTGATTAACTTGACTCATTCAGCCCTGACACACTACAGCAGGAGATAGGTCAACCATGATAATTCAAGGGTAGTGCCAGATTAGCTTGGCGCCTGTTGATGCCAAGCTAATCTGGCACTACCCTTGAATTGTCATGGTCGATCCATTTCCTGCAACAGGTGCATAGTCGTTGGATGAGACCTCCCAAATTTGGAAAATACGTGCGCTGGGCTGAATGAGTTAAAAAAATTAAATGTATGATCTGGTGTAAATTTTAAAAAAATCTTGTTTGAGTTTTTACCAAAATCTTGTACTTTAGGTTTGACAAAATTTCAGCATTGAGTGATTGACTTTTCAGCATTGGACGAAACCTTTGTTTTAGTTGCCAATGTATTAACTCTGTTACTGCTACTGACTATCACTCGGCAGAAAAGAAGCAAAACTACACCATATGTCTTTGAGCTGAGCGGTATCGTCGGTAGCAGTCAAGTCTTGACTTCTACTGATGATACGATTCAGCTGAAAAGACATATATATGTACTGACTATCACTCGGCAGAAAAGGAGCAAAACTACACCATATGTCCTTTGAGCTGAGTGGTATCATCGGTAGCAGTCAAGTCTTGACTTCTACTGATGATACCGTTCAGCTGAAAAGATATATGAATTGGCCTACCGCTCTGCTCAGGCCAATTAAGGCTGACTTCAGCCACATGACATTTAGCTTGTTGTAGATTGACTTAGAGCCATAGACCTGACCGTGTTAAATATCATTTCATGATAAAACTGAAGTAGACCTGAATAAACAAAAATAACAAAGTCCCATACCTTCAGATTTTATCAACAGATGTGTTCTTCACACATTAATTGTATTATATATAATGAAACAAAATAACACAAGACCATGTTTTTTTATGAACAACTTATTTCTTGACATGATGACCAAATGAAACAAAAAAACAGTAAATATACGCAATGGTTATGTCTGTGACATGCAGTTACTACGATTGTTGACGAGAGAGGGGAGGAGGCGGCACTGCCATTCCCAAGGAGTGGGCATCGGATTGTGGTGGATGATGGTAACATGTATGTGCTGGGTGGATACAATCCTGATGTTGTAGATGAAGAGGAGGAGGATGAAGAGGAACAGAATAAACGCATCTTTGTGCAGGTACTTAACCTTTATCATTCGGAATACACCAGTGTGTGAAATAAGTTTGGCTAAAATAGTTCAAGGGTAATGCCAGAATAGCTTGGCACCTCTATGTGCCAAGCTATTGTGGCACCACCCTTGAACTAAAGCCATTGGTCTATATCCTTAGCTGTAAGTACTAAAATGTAGCTTGCATTATATGGCAGTGTACTAATTTGAAGCTTTTAGCCTTAGTATAATATGGGTTAATATTGGTGAAATTGATTGCCAGAAATAGGATATTCCTGAAAGTAGATGTGCCTGTTTCACGATTTTTTTTTTTTTTAGTTTAAAAGATATGGATGCATGTTCTTAACAGAGTATACTTTTCTTTTCAGGTAACAGGAATATTTGCTTCAATTTTGTTCATAATTATTCAGGAGTGTTCCCCCCACCCCCTCAGCCCAAGCGCTCATGGGGCACTGGTCTTTGACCCCTAGCACAGCTTTCCTGACATGTATAGAAACCTCTTTAGGCCCCGCCACACGAGCCGGTTGTGCCCTGATTCTGATCCGATTGCGATCGGATGACGTCAATTATCCGATCCGGTCCCAATCGGGTGTCTAGAACCTGCTCTATTTTCCCGATCCGATTCGGCCCCAGTTGTAAGCTTCAACCAATCAGAGCGCGTCTCGCAAAGCACGTCGTTTCACAGTTTGCAAATGGCCGAACACGCCTGTTGTGATCAGTACCACCGCCGTTGCCGCTGATGTTTCGCACGCCTCTTCCCGAATATGATGCAAAACTGCTGATAATGCAAGCACATCATCATCATCACTGTCAAAACTAGCAGTCATTTTGCAGAACAGGTACGACTTTGATCTTCGGTTCAAACCGGTCAGCTAAACAAGTCGGGACTGTGTGGCAGTGCACACGTTTTTTAGTCCAGCCCGATCACGTACCGATTCAAAAACTGATCGGGAATCGGCCTCAAAACCGGGCTCGTGTAGCGGGGCCTCTTAAATGTACAGTAGGCAGTATTTGGTACTAAGTGCCAGACACAAAGATCCTCATAAGCCCCTGTAATTGCAGGCTCTTATGAAGATCTATGACTTGCTTAACCAGCAGGGTGTTTATGAGAATCTATGCCTCTTGCTGGCAAGTGGCATAACACAAGGTGGAAAATTCCCCTTAAGGTGTACCTCCATTTGCCACAGTGTCCCACGGAACTGACCTGGCAGTGACCAGCCGAACTAGCAATAACAGACTGAGGGTCTGAGTGGCTACGTCCCCCCTCCTCCCATCCCTCCTCACCACCACCCCTACCCAATTCCTAGGTCAAGGGGGTCTGGTATGCAAGTACCATGTCCAGCAAGGGGGGGAGTTACATTTGGTCACAGATTCAGACAAAGCGATTTCCTGATGCAGTGTAGAGGCGCATATTCTAGTGAAGACCCGCAGCCTGCGGGGTCTCATGATGGTCTATTCCACTGACAGACGAAATTTATTCTCCCTTTGCTCAGTGTAGCACATTGTTAGTGTAGCACATTCCTCCTCCCTGGGTGAACTTGAATGTACATCTCCCACAATCTCCACACACATGCTCCCGCAATCAAAACTAAAAAGTAAAGGTAAAACTTTCATCATTCATCATCATCATCATCATCAGTCCCTTGCCCGAACTGGGCGTTGGGGGGACTGAAAGGCAGCAGCAACAGACAGTGCTCTCCACTGAGTTCTATTTTGGGCGGTGGCAAGCAAGTCTGGCATCTCGAGTTCGGTCCATTCTTTTATGTTTGCGACCCAACTCTTTCTCTGACGACCTCGCCGACGACTTCCTTTGAGAGTGCCTTGGAGGATAGTCTTGGACAAGGTGTTGTGTCGGGTCACGTGGCCAAACCAAGCAAGCTTGCGCCGTTTCACGGTTGCCAGAAGGGGTTCATGTGGGCCCACCAGGGAAGTGACGATGCTCCGTACATATTCGTTGGTCTTGTGCTCGCGGTACGAGATGCGGAGCAACTTCCTCAGGCACTTGTTCTCAAAGGCCTGGATTTTCTTTTCTGAGTCTGCAAGCAGTGTCCAAGTCTCACAGCCGTAGAGCAGAATAGACACTACGAGGGACTTGTAAAGCCTGTACTTGATGGTGAAGCTGATGGAGTTACTTCGCCATATCCTGTACAGCCTGGCCATTGCGGATGTTGCTGTACCTATCCTGATACGGATCTCTGCTATGCAACTACCGTCTTTGGACAGGGTGGCTCCCAAGTACTTGAAGCTATTGACCTCTTCTAGCTTCTGGCCGTTCATGTGAATGTTGCTGTTGAAAGCGTGTAAAGATGTGTTTGAAATCGCACACTATGTCATGTAATGGCATGTTATATCTGCTGACCGTACACACTTGAGTGATACAAGTCAGTCTGAAGTTTTATGTTAGTTCATGTTTGTTTCAAGTAAGTTTTGCTTTGAATTGCCGGTACTTCTCATCGTTAGTGGACCAAACCATGGAGATAATCATTTTGTGCAGTGTTATGCTGCACGTATCATAATTACGGATGGAGGTAGGCTTTCGCAGCTTTCTTGCATGCATCGTAGATTTTTCAGTTGTTGTTTTTTTCCCCAGCTGCATCTGTTGTAATTGATTTGTAACTGCTTATCCTCACTTGTCCTCACTGGACTTGCTTATCTTTTGCCTACACACACACACACACACACACACACACACACACTGACACACATGCACACACACACACTGCCACTGACGCGGAAATATGTAAAGAACTGGTTCCTAGACAGCAAAAGAGAGAGCACATTTCTGACAAGAAAATGCACAAAGGGCATAGATCCTCATGGTACCCGCAGGATCCAGAGGCCTCATGCCAGCCTACATCTGATGCTGGCCTCTTTTTGTGTTGACACTTCTTCATATTGAGTGTGGGGCCTGGGAATCTGGACGTGGCTAACGGTGGCGCTATCTAATCTGAGGCTAGTAACCGGCACACATGCTCATAACGGATCCTAGTGCTCTGCGCAATTGGCATCACGGTCTACTCCTTTGGCAGACTGAGTAGGCATGCCCTGTTTACGCAGCAGCTTTTCCATCCTGTTAGATCTCCTGCACCAGAGGATAGGCTGTTGGCTGCTGCTGTGAGATTAGAAAGTGACCTTGAGGCGCACGCGATGAACTTGGCACGGGGACAGGATTGGCTCCTCCCTCCCGGAAAGAGAAACTGACTAGTTCAAATTCAAAATTCTGTACCTTCGGACTCTTTGGGGAACGCACATGCATAATTTATATACACCATTTTAAATGCCGTTTTCTTTGCACCACTGTGTTTGGTGCTGGTTTTTAGCATGCTGCAAGTATATTTTACATGTGTAGATTTGACCTGTAAATTATTTATTTAGTGAATAGAAAAAAATGACTGAAGACAGTGGGTGTTGCCAGACATTGGTCACGCGAGGTACACCCAAGGTACACAGCGCCGTTTAGGCCACACCCCTTCTGACAGTGCAATGGAGGTACGCCTTTAACAGATTAAGAGAGAGTACTAACTGTAGCATGGAGGAGTTTGAGACAGGCAGGGTTAAGCTGACCTGGTCTGGTCTGAACCAGTCTAGTGTACGCCAGCAGAGTGCTACTGCTAACATTGACAGTCTAATCCTTGCACTATGTTTATTTTGCCCTGCCAAGCATACAGACTACAGGTACAGTACAGTAGACACTAAGTAATGTGTGTGTGTGTATTTCTTATCACTATCAGTTACCAGTACACCAGTAAGTTAGGGTCATTGTCTTTTTCTTCCTGCCCCCACCCCCCCCACCTCCCCCACCCCCTCCCCACACCCCCCCCCCCCCACCCCACCCCTGCCCACAACCATCTTCCCCTCCCAACACACACACACACACACAGCTCTCTTCCCAGAATTAAACAAAGAAAACAACACTAGCCAACCCAAACAATAAAGTATTCCCCTCCCCACCACCACCCCTTTGCCCCCCCCCCCCCCCCAATCTATTCTCCCTCAGAAAAAAAGGAATGATTGATTGCCTACAGAACCCACTTGGTTATTTCTGTTGTATTCTTGTGATTTCAGCTGTGGAGATTCAACTTCTTTTCCCGAGAATGGAAAGAGATGGAGATGAAGGGAGATAAACCCTTGCACCTGGCTTCACACACTGGTACTTGATTTTTTTCTCCATTTGGGATTAGTTTTATGTTGGCTACTAATTGATTATTTGGGGGATGGATAGATAGATGGGTGGATGAAGCAGTTTTTGGCTCACGTGCAAAGCAAAAGTGAGTATGTACTGCTGTCGTCCGTCCGCCGTCATCCGTGGTTAACTTTACCATTGGTATTTTCTTATCGAGCCACAGTCTTCAAACTTTGCCCAAGGATACTTTGTGGCAAAACCTTTCTAAACATACCAATTTGAGTGACTTCTCTCAAAGGTTGTCACAGGAAATCAGGGAATTGGTTAAAAATAGCCATATTTTCTCAAATACTATACACAACATAAAACCCAAACATGGTGCAAAGATACCCGATGGTAAGACCTTTCACTGCATACTAATTTGGTTGACCCCTCAAAAGGTCACAAGAGATCAGGAAATACATTTAGGTAAAAAAAAGACCCCCCCAAAATTGTGACGCAGCACGCGAAAAGCCGGCTAAAGACGCAGGCCACTATTCTTAGCTGTGCACAAAAATAGATGAGTGATGACGAAATCAAGAAAATCCCGATTTTTTTATATTTTAAAAGTGTAATCTCTTTACTTCACTGTCTGTCAATAGTTTTCAAAATTATGCCTGAAAAATATAGATTATTCAACAATTTCTGATGCATATCCACCAAACCCGCACTTAAAAAAACTGCACTATTTTGCCACGACTCGGCTATGGAGCAAACCGCTTGACTGCGGGAAAACCCCTAGCTCAGCGCAGTTACACATGTCTAGGGGTGTGATTTGGCTTGCTAGCCAATGAAATTTGCCCTTTTAGTGATTTGCTGTCTCATGAATATGGGGGATTTCTTGGTTTACAGTGGGCAACCCTACCTTCCTGACCGACTTTTCCGTCTTTAGCCTGCGGTGACGACGCTTTGTTGATTGTGCTCAATCAACGGTTTTGCGTAAGCCTAGTGAAGTTTCTATCAGAAGTGTTATCATTTTCGAGCTTGTTGCATGTGACTATTTATCTCTTTGCATCGTTAATAAGCCACAATAATTCAAAGAAAGGACACAGTGCCTCGGACATTATCACCGGAAGTGAAAAACAAGATGGCGGCGTCGAGTGCTTTGTCTGCTACAATTTACCAAAAGACTAAGCAAAGAGACGTACTTGTGTTCTCCAGAATTCGCTGAAGTCCTCGCGGAGTATTTTGCAGACTCTCACACTTATGAAGAAGAAACCGACGAAGAAGAAAAAGGCGAAACTGACAAGAGAGAGCGCTTGGAGACAGCAGAGTTGGAGGAAGGTAAGTCGATTTCTGTACTTGGCACACCAACACTCAATCGCTCATTTTACACTGATGGAATTAAAACTGTATCTCTCTCTGCTTTTGTACGTCAAGTCATTGTAAGTATTTAATACATAACCAAATGAAAATTCTATGTTGTTTTTGTGTTATTTCCATTGTTTAGAGAGCAGAACTGATTGCACAAAATTTACAATGTGGAATGTCACTATTCAGTTCTGTGTATTTTGCTTAGTTGTAACTTGTATACTTTTTTATCTTGATATCTTAATCTAATTTGATTTCTGCACTGTTGTTGATATTTTTGTATGTGAACAAGAGTTGGTTATACATGTGTGTGTTTGTTTCTTCATCAATGCTACATCACAGATTCTGTTGACTGAAAGTCTGAAAGGCTTAGTGACGCTAAATGGTTCAAGTTCGCCCTTTAAATGACCCATAAACGTATGACTCTTACCAATGAATGCACGCGTCATGCATTTTTTGGTCCAGAATTGCATGATGTGCGCATTTATGATTATGTATCGTATTTTTATGTATCATGCATTTATGGGAGGAAAGGGTGAACGTGTACCATTTATTACATGTCATGCAAAATGCACCGAGTAATCAGATTCAGAATCAGCATTCTCATTGGATGAAAAATGCTAACCTGCTGATATCTTTCTGTGTTCTAGACGTTGGAAATGACAGCGGCACGGAAGATGAGGAAAACTTGCCTGTAATCAACACAGATATTGATCGCAAGGCTGAGGTGAAACCATGTGACTTTGCAGAAAATGCTGGCAGGATGGACAAAAAATGACAGCTCAGCTTCACTTGCAGTTGCAAGTACAACACAGGACAACCATGCAACCTTCTCTTCACACCTGTGGAGTTGATATATTTGAGAGCCAATCATCAGAGTCTCTCAAGAGATGAATTGGATTTGATAACTCTGTCTCAGATACAATCAGGAATTCATGACGTAAAGGAAACCCAGTGCCCCAAACAGAAAAAACAGTCGTGCAATTTCGTACAATTTAGTTTTGACATCTTCACTTTGACTTCAGTGATGTGAGAAAAATGAATTTTTGTGTAGCTCAGAATACTAGTGCATGGCATACTAATTTCTTAGTCTTTTGGTACCAAATAGATAATCAGGACAATTCTGGTTGTGAAGATATTGCAGAAACAATTTCGGAAACTTTTGGAAGCATATTTCTCCCTTTTGACTCTTTTCGACAACTACAACTAACTTACTTACTTACACCTGTCACCCCTACCCGGGTATAGGCCGTCGACGAGAGACCTCCAGCAACTCCTGTCCTGTGCTTCTCCTTCGATTCTACGCCAGGTGGTTCCCAGTCTCTTGATGTCTGCTTGGAGGTCTCGACGCCAGGAGTTTCTCGGCCTACCTCTTTTCCTCTTTCCCTGGGGGTTCCATGACAATGCCTGCCTAGTGATACTGGAAGCTGGCTTTCTCAGACTGTGACCGATCCATCCCCATCTTCTTCGCCCAATTTCATTCTCTGCTGTTATCTGCTCTGTTCTCTCCCAGAGTCTGACGTTGCTGATCTTTTCTGGCCAGTGGATTTTCAAAATTCTTCTAAGGCAACTGTTCATGAAGGTCTGTACTCTGTTGACTGTGGTTTTTGTCAATCTCCAAGTTTCTGCTCCATATAGGAGAACTGCTTTTACATTGGAGTTGAAAATCCGGACTTCGGTGTGTTGTGACAGCTCTCTGGAACTCCACACTATTTTCAACTGGAGAAAGGCTGCTCTGGCTTTACCGATTCGTGCTCTGACATCTGCATCAGTGCCGCCTTTTTTGTCTATGATGCTCCCGAGATAGGTGAAGGACTCCACCTCCTCCAACGGGGTGCCAGCAAGCAAGACTGGTTCTTCCCTGGTTGCGTTCAGCCTCATTGTCTTTGTTTTCTGTTTGTGAATGGTGAGGCCCACTTGGGACGAGATGTCAGCAAGCCTCGTGGTCTTGTCCTGCATTTGTTGATGAGTGTGGGACAGTAATGCCAAGTCGTCTGCAAAATCGAGGTCGTCAAGCTGTGTCCACAGTGTCCACTGTATTCCACTTCATCTGTGCTCTGTGGTCATCTTCGTGACCCAGTCTATGGCCAGTAGGAAGAGGAACGGAGACAGCAGACACCCCTGCCTGACACCAGTTCTGACCTGGAGCTCTCTGGTGAACTGCCCTTCGTGGATCACGCGACATGTCATGCCATCATAGCTGCTCTTGATCAGGCGGACGAGCTTTGTGGGTACACCGTAGTGTCGTAGGAGTTTCCACAGAGTCTCTCGGTCCACGCTGTCAAATGCTTTCTCATAATCCATAAAGTTGACGTACAGCGGGGAGCTCCACTCCAGAGACTGTTCCACGATGATGCGGAGAGTGGCGATCTGGTCTGTACATGATCGGTTCTTCCTGAATCCTGCTTGCTGGTCTCTCAGCTGGGGGTCAACGGAGCTCTTCATTCTCTCTAGGATGATCCTGTTGAAGACCTTTCCTGGTACTGACAGCAAGGTGATTCCTCTGTAGTTGGAACACTTGCTGAGGTCGCCTTTCTTGGGAAGCTTGATTAGGTACCCCTCCTTCCAGTCAGCTGGCATCACCTCCTCTTCCCAGATCTTTCCAAACAGTGGGTACAGCATCTCAACTGTTGTCTCTAGGTCTGCTTTCAGAGACTCCGCTGGGATGCCATCTGGCCCTGCTGCTTTGACATTCTTCAAAAATGCCACTGCTTTTCTGATCTCTTCCCGGCTGGGTCTGTCACAGCTGATGGGTAGGTCGGTCTCTGCCGGCTGGATGTCGGGGGGGGGTCGGGTGGGCTAGGTCTGTTCAGTAACTCTTCAAAATACTCGGCCCATCTGTCGAGTTGGTCTGCTCTGTCTGCAATAGGCTTGCCTTCTTTGTCTTTTACTGGTCTTTCTGTATGGCCATACTTACCCGACAATCTTCTGGTAATGTCGTAGAGCTGTTTCATGTTGCCGCTGCCTGCTGCCTTTTCTGCCTCTGCTGCCAGGCTGTCTGTGTAGGCCCTCTTGTCTGCCCTGATACTCCTCTTCACCTCGCGGTTGGCTTCAGAGTATTCCCCCTGTGCCCTTACTTTAGCTGCTCTCGTGCGACTGTTGTTGACCGCTGCTTTCTTCTGCTTCCTCGCTTCTATCTTCTTCAAGGTCTGTGCCGACAGCCAGTCCTTGTGGTGGTGTTTCCTGAACCCTACAGTGTCTTTGCAGGTTGAGTTCAGCGCCTCTCTAACTGCCTTCCACTGCTGCTCTGTGGTGACCGCCTCCTCTTCATTTACTAGCTCCTGTAGCGCTTGAAACCGGTTGGACAGCACCAGTTTGAACTCTTCTCTAACTCCAGTTTCTATCAGGAGGCCTACATTATAGCGCTGTCTTCTTGTTGTCTCTGTGCGGCTTTTCTTTAGCTTGAGCTTCATTCTTAAGGTAAGCAGATGGTGGTCTGAGGCGACATCTGCTCCCCTCCTCACTCGAACATCTTGAAGGGATCTTCTAAATTTCTTGCTAATGCAGATATGGTCTATTTGGTTCTCTGTTGTATGGTCAGGTGAGACCCAAGTTGCTTTGTGTATTCTTCTGTGTGGGAAGATGCTGCCTCCAATGACAAGTCGGTTTAGAGCACAAAAGTCTACAAACCTCTCCCCGTTCTCACTCATCTCCGAGCCTAGTCCCTGTCTCCCCATCACCTCTTCGTATCCGGTGTTGTCCTCCCCTATTTTGGCATTAAAATCGCCCATGACAATGGTGATGTCTCGCTCCACACATTTGTCCACGGCACTCTGGAGTCGGTCGTAGAACTCTTGTTTCTCTTCCTCGTCACTGTCATTGGTGGGCGCATAACACTGGATGACGTTCAGCTTGAGCTTTTTCTTGGTTCTAAAGGCTGCTGTTATAATTCTTGGCCCAAGAGGTTCCCAGCCCATCAGCGCTCTCTGTGCCACTGGTGACAGCATGAGTGCTACTCCTTCTGTATGGGGGGCATTCTCCTCTTCATGACCTGAATACAGAATCATCTCCCCACTTAACAGCCTTTTCTGGCCAGACTGCGTCCATCTGGCTTCACTGATGCCTAGCAGGGAAAGGTTGTACTTTTGCATTTCCGCTGCTATCTGGGCGGCCTTGCCGCTCTGGTACATGGTCTTGACGTTCCATGTGCCCATGGTTGTATCCCTGGATAGAGAGAGGCGGCTCGGTCCTGTGGCTTCCGAAGACTTCCGGCTTTCACCACAGGACGTCATAAGTCTTCTAGTAGAAGAACCTTCCTCCTCCAGGAAAGGAATTACTGTTAGTCTTTTCGTCGGCGTTTTTGTAGCTATTTCCTTTTTTGCAGGGTGGGGAAGCTACCCCCACGCCCAACCCCCTTACTAGGAGGACCAGGGGTTTTCTGTCGGGGTCACCTTCCCTTAGACCATGTTGGTTCACGGCACCTTATTTCATTCGGTGCAGCCCTCTCACGAGGGACCCCCTATCCACCACCCAGGGGACGCGCCTCAACGCCGTATGGTCCCAGCGCGAGGAAACTACAACTTAGTACAAGTTAAAAAAATTGTAGAAATTAAACAACAACAGATAAATGAATTCTGTTTTTTGTGTGTTAATCTACAAGTTTTTAATTTTCAGAAAATATAAAAAAGTGAAAAATGAAAATTTGGGACTTTAGCCTGGTTTTTCTCAAATACTATTTACAACTTCCATCCCAGCCTGGTACAGAGATACCTGATGGTAAGACTTTCCTATGCATGCTAATTTGGACAACCCCTCGGAAAAGGTCAAGGTTCACAAAATCAGCAAATGTGAAAAATATCTTTCTGGTAGAATTTTGCTTTTTATCAGGATTTATTGCAAAACTTTTCAACCAAATTTAGCAGAGAGGTAACTGATGATAAGACCTTTCTATGCATTCTAATTTGGTTCTCTACTCACAAAAGTCAAGGGTCATGGAAGGTTGAAAAAGGAAAAATGCGTAAATTTTGAGAAAATATGGATTTAACAGGCACAAAAACCAACCCTTTCCTTGTGTTAGAACAACACTTGCTTATTTCAGTGACCTGTTGAAAAGGTCATGGTCATATAGTTATATTAATTATGTTGATCGGTCATGCAGGTGTGAGCCTTAAGGGCTTTGTCATTCTTGTTTTGTAGAATTTTAGTTTTTATCATCATTTTTGTCTCGCATGCGAAGCAAAATTGAGTCTATGATCTGGGCCAGTGATCGTCCGTCATCTGTGGTAAACTTTAACATTGTCATTTTCTCAGAGACTATTCAAGCCACAGTCTTCAAACTTGGACAAAGGATACTTTGTGGCAAGACCTTTCTAAACGTATCAGTTTGAGTGACCTCTCTCAAAGGTCAAGGTCACAGGGGTTGAGGAAATAGGTCATATTTTGAGACACCTTATGGTAAGACCTATCTATGCATGACCCTTTGGAAAGGTAAGGGTCACCAGAGCTCAAGAAATAGGTCAAAATAGCCATATTTTGACAAGAAATGTTTTTTTCTCAAATACTATCTACAACTTCAAGCCCAAACTTGGTATAGAGATCAGGAAATATTTGAAATAAGAGTCATATTTTGACAAAAGATTTTTTTCTCAAATATTATTCACAACTTCAAACCCAAACTTGGTACAAAAATACCTGATGTAAGACCTATCTATGCATACTAATTTGGATGACCCACTCGGAAAGGTCAAGGGTCACAAGAGGTCGGCAAATTTGTGTAATGCCAATTTTGGATAGATTTGTAGTTTTTATCAACATTGTAAAAAAGTTTCAATCAAATTTTGGCTCAAAGGTAGCGGATGATAAGCTCTTCATATGCCTACTAATTTAGTTGACCCATAACAAGGGTCATGGGATGATCCAAAATAGTTTTCAAAAAGTCATAAAAGCCATATTTTGACCAAAAAATGTTTTTTTCTCTTAACCCATATCATACTGAGGCTAAAAGCTTCAAATTTGTACACTGCCATATGCAAGCTACATTATAGTACTTACACTTGTTAGTTACAGATAGGGATATAGACCAATGGCTCTAGTCTAGTTCAAGGGTTGTGCCAAAATAGAGCCGCCCTATTAGGAAGGCTGTTGATGGTCCTTTCCCCTGACACAAATCATAAGTTGTGATAGCAAGGGATGGTCCTGTGATAGAGGGAGCGGTGATAATGTGATTCAAAGTGATCAGTAGAATGCGATTTGGCAAGGATTTTGTATTCTAACAGACGTGGGGAGGGATTTTATTTAAATATGTGTTTAATTGCTTGTGAGCCGAAGACAAATTTCCATTTTATACAAATATATTTAATGGACAATAAAGATTTTTGAAATGAATTGAATTTTAGTCACTTAATTCACACACTGGTGTATTCCGAATGATAAGGGTTAAATACTATTTTCAATTTCAAACCCAAACTTGGTGCAGAGATACTTGATTGTAAGACTTATCTAAGCATGACCCTCGAAAAGGTCAAGGGTCACAAGAGGTCGGTAAATGTGTGAAAAATGTCATTTTGGGTTAGGATAGAATTGTATTTTTATGAAATTTTTTGCAAACTTTTTAATCAAATTTGGTGCAATGTTTGCTGATGGTAAGACATTTCTATGCATACTAATTTAGTTGACTCATTGCAAAGGGGTGGAGGGGGGTGGGGGTTGACAGATGTATTAAAAATGCTTAAATTTTGAGAAAACATGAATTTTGCTGGTGCTGAAGCAAGCCGTTTAATACTTCTTGACACAAAGATCACACGTGTGCATTGGTCGTACACATGAGCCATAAGGGCTTTGCCTTTATTGTTGCACAACTTTTCAACCAAATTTTGCAGAAAGGGAGCTACTCACAAAGGTCAAGGGTCATGCAAGGTTGTCAAAAGTGAAAAATGCATACATTTTGTGAAAACGTGGATTTCACAGGTACTAGAGCAAAACTTTTTTTTTATGTGTGAGAACACTTGCTTATAAGTTAAATATAAGTGATCTGTCGGAAAAGGTCAAGGTCACAAAGGTCAGAGTAATTATGTGGATCGGTCATGCACATGAACCTTAATGACTTTGCCATTCTTGTTTTTGGCTCGCGTGTGAAGCAAAAGTGAGTATGTTTTGAGCCAGTGGTCAACCGTCTGGCGTCGTCTGTGGTAAACTGTAACATTGGCATTTTCTCGGTGACTATTCATGCCACATTCTTCAAACTTGGCCCAAAGATACTTTGTGGTAAGACCTTTCTAAACATATCAATTTGAGTGACCTTTCACAAAGGTCAAAGTCACAGGGGATCAGGAAATAAGGTAAAAAAATAGCTATATTTTGACATAATTTATTTTTTCTCAAATACTATTCACAACTTGAAACCCAAACTTGGTACAAAGATACCTGATAGTAAAACCTTTCTATACATACTAATTTGGTTGATCCCTCGGAAAAGTCTAGGGTCACAAGAGCTCAGGAAATATTTGAAAAAAAGCCATATTTTGACAAAAGATTTTTTTCTCAAATACTATTCACAACTTCAAACCCAAACTTGGTACAGAGATACCTGATGGTAAGACCTATCTATGCATGCTAATTTGGATGACCCCTCAGAAAGGTCAAGGGTCACAACTGACAAGGGCTCAGGAAATAGGTCTGAAATAGCCATATTTTGACAAAAGATGTTTTTTCTCAAATACTATTCATAACTTTAAACCCAAACTTGCTACAGAGATACCTGATGGGAAGACCATTCTATGCACACTAATTTGGTTGATCCTTCGGAAAGGTCACGGGTCACGAGAGCTCAGGAAATAGGTCTAAAATAGCCATATTTTGACAAAAGATGTTTTTTTGTCAACTACTATTCTCAACTTAAAACCCAAATTTGGTACAGAGGTACCTGATGATAAGACCTATCTATGCATACAAATTTGGATGACCCCTTAGAAAGATCAAGGGTCACAAGAGGCTGGCAAATGTGTGTAAAATGCTGATTTTTGATAAAATTGTAGGTTTTTGCAAATTTTTCAACCAAATTTGGTACAAAGATAGCTGATGATAAGACCTTCCTATGCATACTAATTTAATTGACTCATCACAAAGGTCAAGCATCACGGGGGGTTGACAGATGTGTGAAATATGCTTACATTTTCAGAAAAGATGGATTTTGCTGCTGCAGAAGCCAGTCCTTGTCACAAAGGTCACACATTGGTCATACACGTGAGCCATAATGGCTTTGCCTTTCTTGTTATATTTTTCCTTTAGTAGCTTCATTTAGCTTAGCATTGATGCCCTAATGTGGCAAAAGCAGCATGTCCATTTTTCATGGCATACAATTAAACAAAAATCTTGCTTTCTCTCAATGAACATATAATATCCATTTCTTGCTTTTCTAACAAATGGACATATACCGGCTTTTGCCGAATCAGGGGTGAATGGATATTTTGGTACTGTAACATGAACGTTTGCCGGTCCACAGCCACTATGTCTGGCTCCACCCTGTTGACGTTTGGTGGGAGTGGGATTCCGTTTGGTGAGCGCAGTTCACAGGATGTGCACATGTGTCGCGTTGAGCCCTGGTCCAACAGTGTCACCTGGAAACGTCTGGACTGTAAAGGCGATCCGCCCGACAAAAAATATGGCCACGTGAGTTGATGATAGAAGGACCTGCATTGATGAACAATTATATATACAGTAGAACTAGAACCTCCTATGAACGGTCACCTGCTATTCCCGGTCACATTTACATTGTACAGATGTTTACTATATAAAAAACCTTGATTCTACTGACACCTGCTGAATTTGGCCAATGGTCAGCATATCGGAGCCCAAAATGCCTAAAATTTATGGCCATGGCCAGACTGGGGCGGTTAAGCCGTCACACGCAACAGGTCAGCGATAGCTTGCTCGACACCTAGCCGACAGCCAAACACTCTGACCAGATGTCCAGTGTCATTACACAAAAACAGACATGCCATAGCTCGCCAGCTGTGTGTGTGGTCCATAACAAAGGTCGTGCTATCTACCTTACCGTGTCCACATATCTTTTTGTTTTCTCAAAACTCTTACCGATGGCATTACTAATAGGAAGGTATACACTTAGCTTACCGATTTCAGCCTAAGCATCCGTTGTGTACACTACACAACCAGGGAGGCGACTCCAGGGAGGCGTTGCCAAGAAACCCTGAGCGGCCTCCCCTGCCTCCCTATCCGGTCACGTGCTTGGTAGTATCCTGCCAGTCTTTACGCTTAGCTCACCTTGAACGGTTTGTGTTCAGCCTTCGTCTCTAGCTTTGGCTGTGTATGGTTGGATTACCGGTGGACTTGGCATTGTACTTGGTGTTGTGTTTGGTTTGGATTACCTTTGGTGTGGATTACCTTGGTGGTCGGTCACTGGTGGGATTACCTAGCAGCTTCGCGGGTGACGTCAAGGTAAAGCCTCGGTTAATGCCTCTCGGCCGGCGATTTTTCCCGGGCGGCGGCATTGGCGGGGGATTTTGTTCGCGACCGGTCGTGAGCACGTGTCCTCTACCAAGAGGCCCTGGGCTCCCGCGGTGGCTTATGTCTGTTTTCTGTTATAGTACACAGGTGAAGACCTGCACCAGGTGCGGACATTTCCAGTGGCCCAGTGACTGCCATGATGTTTGCCTGCCATGTTTGGGTTGCTCCTCCGGGCAGATGTGTAGTACCTGCGCCACATGGGTCGAGGAGCGGCGGACATCACCTCATTCGGCCACCACTCGGCTGTTCAAGGCCTCCCATTTAGTTTTGAGGCGCGTGCGCGTGCGGCGCTGTAAGATAAGGAGCCACGCAGCGTGTCGTCTCTGTTAATACCGCCGGCTGGCAGCACAGAGATGAGCGTAGTCTGTTACGGCTGTGCAACTATAGTCGCGCTATTTTTGTCCCTGTTTCCACTCGAGCACGCTATGTGTGTACACTCATCGCTGACCGTGTACCGCACGGAATACATTTTAATGGCGCCGGTCATTTACGGCATGTTGTTTAACTTCTTTAAGCTGTACTGAACGTATGTTGTATTTAAGACATACACTTAAAAGCTAAGAAAATAAAAGAAAATAAGCTTTCTGTAGACATTAGACATGCTTAGGAAAATGAAGATGAGCAATGCATGCAACGGACTAGAAGACGGGCAACCGGCGCGCAGTTTACCGTGAAGTCAACGCAAATCTGTTGCAAATGACACGTCTTTCAACTGTTCTAACTCATGCAAAGTACTTTTTCGAAAAATTATGGTTCAAGCCAGCGATCCTCGTATACAGCTACTACAACAAGCACTACTCAAAATGTCAGATAGATTTACCTTGCGATCTCAGTGGGTCCTGAAATGGGATGATGCGTCATTGGCAATCCAGTGTTAGACAGACGGAAAGTTCTTGGGTGAACGTAATCTCCACACGTAGTTGATTTTGGAGGCAGTGAAAATGTTCCAAATAATTCACAGTTCATATGCAGGGTTAGCGGCAGTGTCAGTTGCACACTTTGTATAGGTGAAGTTGTCTTTAGCATTCCACTAAATCTTATAAAATCGGAAGAGCAATCCACTTTACTAACAAATCAGATCTGAACACCCACAGTGAAAATAATAAACACTCTTAATGGTGATCAAATGGCTACTTTGACTAGGCATAAATTAGATAAACACAGAACGGTGCAGGCTAAAATGTATCAGTCTCAAGACAGTTTAATTTCATAGAGACTGAGTCCTGCGTGCACTTCTTTACACATTCCTTTTAGATGTTTGTCTTCTTCATCTGTACATACGTCAATACCATGAAAAGCAAAACGATCGTCTACATAATCAACGCACAGTTTAAAGTGTTGAAATCCGTCTTTCCTTTGCCTCTTGCTCGCTCTGAACGGCAAATCCTGCAAAACTACTCAATTGTTCTATGTGGTTTGAATAGGAATATTGTGTGTCAGACTCCATTCTAAATGTCGGCGAACTACACTCACATGCTGGTCTATAAAACGTTATATAAAAAATCACAGGTAAATCTATCCAGTAAAAGAAAAGCACTTGTAGCACTATGTTACACTAACACATATCACTCATTGAAAATCCAAACAAAAGTATTTTGAAAGCACAGTAAAGGTTTAAAGCCAGCACAAATTTGGCACTCGGCCCACATTAAATAGTAAGCGTAAAGAAGGCCTACTACCAGGCGGTGCCAGATATCGGAATGCGCTGAAACTAGGTCACCTCGCCACTTGATAAGCTAGCGCGGCCTCCCTAACTAAATGTGTGGGTTTGTAGAAGAACTGAACAGCCGTGACCAGTGGATGCTCTGGAAGGGATCACCGACCCAGCTCGCAGGAACCACGTGACCAGGAGGTACGTCGCGGGGAAGGATACAGGCCCCGGTCTCGTTTGGATCTCTCCTCTCCCTGTTCCCGCTTCTCCTCCCCAAGACGTAGGAGGGACCCTCGTCCGCCTCAGCGTTCTTCCCCTTCCCGGCGCCAGCTCTCCGTTTTAACATCTCGGAGCGGCCGTTCATCCCGTCCTGTCTCCAAGGGTCTTTCTTCCTCTCGGGGTCTCCCTCGCCCCCAACGTCGGAGCCCACAGCCCTCTTGGGGGTATCTGCTCTACGGATTCAGCAGAGGCTTCCCCTCGGCCTCCCCCCCCCCCCCCCCCCCCGGTCCTCTACTCATTGTGGGAGCAGGCGTGTGCTCATTGGTCGACACGCATCGCTCTTCGTGATGGGGCAGTCGCTCCCCCTACTGCAGGCCGCATCGGATGATGACGGGGCTCTCAGCCTCCACCCGGAGGACTTGGCATCTGCCCTGGGTCAGGAGGACCTTCGCTCGGCGTCCCCCAGTGCGCGGTCTTCCCTGTCTGCTCCTTCGGCCTTCGCAGCTCCGAGCTCTCAGACCCTCCGCTCCCTGGTCGAGGCCACCCGGCTTATCTCGTCTTTTCTTCCTCCAGACGCCTGCCCCCCCCCATCCCATCCCCTGAAGAGGAAAGCTGCAGTGATGGTAGATGCGCCTCGGCAGTCCAAGTGACACAAGTCCCTCCCTCAGCGGGCTAGCTTTCGAGACCTCTCGGAGGCATTTTGGGCACACCTCCTTCAGGACAACTTCGGAGAAAGGGGCTTCTTTTCAGACTCCAGATGGCTGGCCGGAATGGACGACGGTGGCTTCTTTTCAGACTCCAGATGACTGGACGGAATGGACGACGGTTTCCGCCAACAGTGGTACGCTGGTCACTCCCAAGCTTTCTCCTGTCCCCTGCCTACTCTGAACAAGGCAGCGTTGTTGCAGGCGGGAGTCCCTGGGGGCCTGCGCGCGCGGTGGCCCCGCGGACTGGACAAGACGGCCACCTTGGTCCGCAACTCCTTGGCATGTGCAGGCTTCCTAGAGCTGGCGACGCAGTCCATGGTGAGATGCTTGGAAGACACCTGGGATCTTTCATCCTCGGCTCCTCTACGTGGCATGCACTCGGTGCTAGTGGCGGTGAATCGGGCGGCATATCACACCTCGGCCAACGCCATGGTGGCGGCCGCCAACTGCGACCTGATGCGTCGGGACGCGCTGCTTGGGCTCTGCTCCTCCCTTCTGGCTTCAGTAAAGGCACAGCTCTGCCAGGCGCCGTTCGGTGGTCCACTGCTGTTTGGACAGACCTGGCAGGCAGTCGAGGAGTCGTCAAAGGATCTCTGGCCCAGAACCGCCGTCACCTCATCCTCACACTTTTGGGCGGCCCGCAAGGCAGTTGGTCGCGCCAAGCGGATCTTCAGACCCTCCTCCCACCTTCCCAGAGTCTCCCACGGCGCTGCTCACCCCCTTCGCGCACCTTCCCCGCCCCCAAACTCCGCCCCCACCCCTGCCTGGCCCAGAAGCGCCTGGACGTGACTCCCGTGCCCCCGCCGATCCCCACAGGGACTCCAGTCGGCGGGAAGCTAGCTCTACACAGCGGCGCGTGGCGCTCACTGTTTCAGGACGACCCTTGGATTCTCTCGACCATCTCGGAGGGCCTGTGGATCTCCAGTCTTCTCTTCCGTTGCGACACTCACCCCTTTTAACGCGGGTTCCGGGCCCAAGCCCGGCGGCAAGTGGCGGCCCATCATAGACCTCTAGGTGCTAAACAGGTACATTTTGGCTCCATGCTTCCGGATGGAAGCAACCAGAGCCTTGAGAGCATCGGTACAACCCATGGACTTCGCAGTAAGCCTCAACCTAGCGGACGCGTATCTAAACATGCCTGTGCACCCCCTTTCCCGACGGTATCTTCGCTTCACCTTCCGCGGAGTTGTGTACCAGTTAGGTGCGCTACCTTTCGGACTCAACCTCAGCTTTGGGGTTTTCACCAGGATAATCGATGGAGTCGTTGCCAGGTTCAGACAGACGGTCCGAGCCCGACTTCCGACTACCTGGACGATCTGCTCCTAAGGAACCAGATTGCGGCTGCCCTAGAGGAAGACAGGGGACGCTCTGCTCACCCTTCTCTGCCAGCTAGGATTCCTGGTCAGCAGAGGCAAGTCGGACCTCATGCCGTCCCGCTGGTTTATCCACCTAGGCATCGAGTTCCTGACTCACCTCAACCGGGTGCGGCTGCGGCCCCCCGAGGTGCGGATTCAGAAGTTAGCAGGGCTGGCGCTTCAAGTGTCTCGCGCGGAAACATTACCGGCCAGGGTCTGGCTACAACTTCTGGGACTCTTGAGCGCAACGGCGCGCCTCCTGTCCCTCGGCAGGTTCTACTCTCAACCGATCCAGTTGCATCTGCTTCTCCACTGGCACGTGTCCTCCGGCGATCTGGCAGCCCAGATCCCAGTGTCTCATTTGGTCAGGCCTCATCTCCAGCGGTGGGCACACCTGTCCTGGCTAGCATCGAGGGTTCCCCTCTCCTCCCCTCCACCCCCCTCCACCCGGGACCCACTCGGCACCGGCCTTTACATGACGTGGGTGGGTAGTCTCCCCAGTCACTGACTGAATGGGCTAGCGAAGGGGTGCCATCTTTGTCCAGGATCAGTCTTTTTCACTGGTCTGGTTTTTAAGGAGCTGTGCTAACCCAGGTCTTACCATGTTGGATTGGTCCTTAACAATACTCGTTAGTTTTTGGTCCTTTGGATTCCGAGTGTTTGCCCTGCTTGGAGACCCGTGTCGGAGCAGAAGAGGATCCTGGTGGCTGAAACACTCCACTTTGGCCTTGACTTCTACCTAAACGGGAGGCTAGGAGTACCGGCCTAGTCAGTCGGTTCTTGTCACGTTGAGCCCTATCCCACTGTTGACATCCCCCACCCGGGTCTGCCCTGGGGGACTTGGGTGGGGTTAGGTATTTTTTAGTTCCCAGGGTCACCCTGGTCAGCCCCACAGGGTGGGTTTTTCTCTCTATTCTGGGGCATGTGTTTCTGTCTACCCTTTGTCCATTCACCTGTATTTGCCTTTTTAAAACTCTCCCTACTGTCTGCACTGCCTGTAGCTCTTGATATTGGATGTGTGTTGCTAAATGGTCTTAGCTTTATTTATGCCCCATGTTGTAGGTTTATTTAATGTATTTGACCGGCTGGCGACATACATTCAATTTTCTGTTTAGTTTTTTTTCACAATCAGTGCAGGCACGTCCTGAGAAAGCCTTGTTGCTGTCGGGACGTTAAGCAATGTACAATCAATCAATCAACCCACTGTTGACATGCAAGTTGATATACGGAGCACCATGCTATAGCGTCTGCTGATGATTAGGTGCTTTACGCCAGTATTCCCCTGCATTCAACATTGTGATAAAAGGCAGTGGCTCAGATGGTTCAATCGGGCTTAACCCCCTGAGTATATCTTTCAGGCAGTCTCCATCGTGCGTCGGCTGGAGACCCGTCAAGACCCGTCGACAAATGCACTTTCTCTTGTTGGGCTCGGTGGTGGGCGGGACCCCCAGGGGATGAATATCTATCATACTAATTACTATACTATGGAAACCCCCAAAAAATCAAAACTGGCACCAAAGCGGCACATAGCTGCCGACATTGTCCTTGAAAATGATAGCGACTCCGACTGTGTGGAAGCGATGCCTCAGGCGTTGGCTGTCTGGCCTTGCTTTCTCATTGTCCACAGCAAAGTTAAAGAGAAGCCTGTTTCAAAGCTGCACCCTTTTCTGATGGGGGAGACTCTGACCATGTTGGCAGGCCTGAGGCCCAGCGCCTCAGGTCTGGTGACTTGCTGGTAGAGTGCCGTACCCGGGCACACTCCAACGGGCTACTGAGGCTCTCTATCGGAGACACTCCAGTGGAGGTCACACCCCACAAAACGATGAATTCTTCTAGAGGAGTGATTAAAGATCAAGAATTGGCAGAATTGTCGGAAGATGAACTTGTATGGAACCTTAAGTCACAGGGGGTGACTTATGTCGGGCGCTTCGCTTCCAAGCAAGGTGGTAGGGAGATCCGTCTCCCTACCATCATTCTGACGTTTGGCACCCCACCCCCCTACTACCATCTGGGGAGGTTACCACTCCTTAAAAGTGAAGAAGTACGTCCCTCTCCCCCTCCGGTGCTTTAAGTGCCAAAGGTATGGCCATGGGCAGAAGACATGCAGCCAGGCAGAGGCTACATGCGCCCGTTGCACTAAGCCCGGACACTCTGCTGAGTCCTGCACAGCCACCCGCCTGTGTGTGAATTGCCAGGGGGTGCATATGGCTTCGGATAAGAAATGCCCTCGTTGGATATCCGAGTGCAAGATTCAGCAGGTGCGTGTGGAGAAGGGGCTGTCCTTTGCGGACGCCAAAAAACTGACGGCCCTGATGCAGCTGAGGCTGCGCCAAACTCAGTAACACCTCTGTGTATACATTCAGTGCTGCGGTGGCAGGCAAGCACCCCACCAAAGATTTCTCATGTCAAACCCCAACTTTTTGGTTGGGGGCTGAGCCTCGGCTCCTCTCATCCAGTGGTGACGAGGAGCCAGGGATCACAGAAGGCGGACGCTACCGGTTCGGTGGCACCGCCTTCTGCTGCCCCTAAGCCTCAGCCCCCACACAAGCCTGTCAATCTTACTACAAAGGCTTCTGGCTTTGGTCAGCCTTCTAAGGTCGCTAACTCTAGCGGCAGGAACGCTGCCCAGAACCAAAAGTCTAAGAAAGCTACAGGACCATTGTGCACATGGGCCCAAAAGGGGGACACTGATGTCCCCTTCAAAACAAATATGCTGCATTGGAGGAGCGGATGGAGGGAGTGGAAGTTGTCGTAGCTGGTGTTGCGGCAGCGTCACTCCCCTCATCTCCGAAGAACCAGAGGAGGCCTGGGAGCTGGCCCCCCTCTGTTTCTTCAACTTCTTCCAAAGCAAAGGAAAAAGAGGACAAAAAACTCTTCTCCCCCACTTAAGACATAATCATGTACTCTCTTCTTCAGTAGAATTGTCATGGTTTTCACACTAACTTTGAGGAATTACGTCTTTTAGTCAAGTCCTCAGTAGTATCTCTTCAGGAGACTTCCTTGAAGACTTCTGACCCAGTCTCTTTTAATGGTTTTAACGCTATCCATAAAGGCTCTGATTCGGAGAGGCACTCGGGTGGAGTGGCTCTTCTCAATTAGCAGCCAAATTTTATGTAGCCCCGTTAGCATCGACACCTGTCTTCAAGCTGTCGTAGCTCGGGTTATCTTAGAGAAGTCTGAAGACCATAGCCATATGCAGTGTTTACCTGCCACCATCCCTACGAGTCTGTAGTAATGATATTTTTAACTTAGTAGATCAGTTGGGATCTCATGGGAGATTTTAATGGTCACGCTCACCTGTGGGGTAGTGACCACTATGATGGCAGAGGTCAGATGTTAGAAGATGATTTTTTTCTCAACTTATGTGTCTTTAACGATGGCTCACCTACCTATACTCGCCTACCTATACTCTAACCCAGCTTCAGGATCTAGTTCTGTTCTAGATCTCACTGTGTGTGATCCTTCTCTCATGCTGGACTTTGGAAGGTTCATGACGACCAGTGTAGTCCTGTCATCGGTCAGCTGTGAGGAGGATCCACCAGTGGGGGGCTGCAATTTCAAGAAGGCTAACTGGCCTCTGTTCGCCTCCCTCTGTCAGTCTCGTATTACAGAGGGGGTGGTCATGTCAGCTGAAGAACCTGTTTCTTGTTTTACGTCTATTTTGTTGGACGTAGCGGGTGAAACCATCCCTAAAACTTCTACATCAGTCCCTCGGAAGCCGAGTGTACCATGGTTCAACAAATTAGTGCCGCAAGGCTAAAAAACGCGCAAATCTGCTTGTGACGTGCTTTTCGTAATCAGTCGCAAGTGAATATTTTAATCTTTAAAAGACAGAGGGCAAAGGCCCGTTACATTTTTTAACGTAAACGCCGTGCTTCCTGGAGACGTTTTGTCTCATCTTTAAGTTTAACTTCTAGGAAAGTCTGGAAGGCTGTTCGAAGAATTAGGGGCAGGTGTGGCTCGGCATCTGTCAGCCATATTAGAGATTGTGCCAGCTTGGTCACAGATAAAAAAGCTGTGGCCAATTTGCTTGCCTCCACCATTGCCCATAATTCTTCAAGCATTATTCACCCTTCTTCCAGAGATAGAATAAGAAGTGAGAGTCTTGTATTTGTGATTTTAAATCGGATAACTAAGAAGACTATAATACCCCTTTTACATTATCAGAATTGCAGCAAGCCCTGCAGAAATGTACTGACTGCTGCTGGCCTAGATACTATCCACTATCAATTCCTAACGCATCTGCCTGAGAAGTCACTCCTTGTACTTCCCAAGGCCTTTAACCATATCTGGATAACTGGCCATTTTCCACCATCTTGGCGCCAGGCTGTGGTTGTGTCGATCCCCAAGCCAGGTAAGGATCCTTCCGACCCGGGCAACTACCGGCCAATCGCTTTGACGTCATGTTTATGTAAAACTATGAAACGCCTGGTCAACACCCGCCTGGTGTGGCATCTTGAGTCAGAGGGTCTCATAACAGTGCGGTTTCCGGCGCTTCTGTAGTACAACTGATCATCTTGTCCGCTTTGAGTCGTTTATCCAAGATGCTTTTGTCAACAAGCAGCATATCTATGCAATTTTCTGCAATCTTGAGAAGGCATATGACACTACTTGGAAGTATGTATAATGTGTGACTTGCTGGACATGTGTTTTAAAGGGCATCTGCCCGTTTTTATTCACAATTTTTGTCTAACCGGTTGTTCCATGTCCGTATGGGCTCCACCCTCTCCGACTCCTTTGAACAGGAGATGGGTGTCCGGCAGGGCAGCATTCTATCTCCTGTTTCATTTAGTATTAAAATTAATAACATTGTAAAGGCCGTCGAGGATGATTCTGAATGCTCTTTGTTGACGACTTTGCTTTGTGCGCACGAGGTCGAGGACTTGCGTCCCTTGAGAGGCGCTTACAACTGTGCGTTGATTGCATTCAGGGGTGGGTGTCTCTCAACGGATTCAAGTTCTCACCCTCCAAGACAGTCTGTGTGCATTTTACTAACCAGACGAAATTTTTTCTTGAACCTAGCCTGAGCATTGCTGGAGTGCCCATTAAGGTGGCCGAGGAGGCAAAGTTTCTGGGGTCATCTTTGACAAAATCATATAAATTACCTTAGAACCTCCTGTCAGAAGGCCCTCAACGTTCTTCGTGTCATTGGTCTGGGATGCAAACTGCACTGTCTTACTTCGACTGTACCGGGCCCTTGTTCGGTCCAAACTAGATTACAGCTGTGTGGTATATGGCTCGGCTTCCAAGTCTGTTCTACAGGACTTCTCCAGTTCCTAGTCTGTATGCTGAGGCAGGGGAGCCTTCTCTCAAGCTCCACCGCATCCGCCTCATGCTCAGCTATGTTCTGAAACTGAAGGCCCATCCAGACAATCCTGCCTATGATTGTGTTTTTAAACCACCGTTTGCAGAGATTTACGATACCCATCCGGGAGCTGTCCACCCACTTTTCTTCCGTGTCCGACCTCATCTGCAGGTGGCCAGAGTGGACCTGGACAGAGTTTCAGAATCTCTGCAACACATCACTCCACCCGGGCTATTACCAGTTCCTGAGATCTTGCTGGACTCTACCCCACCAGCCATATAACAACAGAGCCTCAATGAACTCCTTTCAAGTTTTCCTGGCTATTGTCATATCTATACAGATGGGTCAAAGTCTGAGGATGGGAGAGTGGCTGGGGCCGCAGTGTCCTCTTGCCATCCTGGACGCCCATTTAAGCACTGCCTCCCAGACCATTCATCTGTATTTAGTGCTGAACTGCATGCGGTTCTGCTGGCACTCAAGCATGCTTATCGGTCTAGGCACAGGAACTTCCTGATTCTGTCTGACTCACTTTCTGCCCTGCAGGCCCTTCAGGGCGCAGGAACAGACCACCCACTGCTGGTGCAGATTAGAGAACTCTACGCAGACTTGATGAAGGAATATTATGACTTCTTTTTTAGTTGGGTCCCAGGGCATGTGGGCATCGAAGGCAACAGGATCGCAGATTCTGCTGCCAACGATGCACGCAACGACCATGCCCCTGATTGTGAATAATAGATTTTTTAACCTGTATTTAGTGCGTACGTAGCCCGTGAGTGGCAGTCTAAGTGGGACAAAGAGGAAGCTAACAAGCTGCATGAAGCTCTTCCTAAGGTGTCCAACAGTGCAGCCGCCGTGAGGAGACTGTCCTTGCTCAGCTCCACATCCGGCACACATATATCACACTATTATTTACTAAAACAGGAGGAGCATCCATGGTGTTATGCCTGCAATGAGCAGTATTGAGTTAAACACATTTTGCTGTCTTGAGCCGATTTAATTGACACAAGATATAAACACTTCACAGCAACTTTTTGAAGGTTTTGTTCTGGGATGTACCCCCGGGCAAGATCTTCAGTTTTCTGAAAGAGTGCAATATTTTTCATAAGATTTGACTTTTGAGCATTCATAGACTATGATAATTCTATTATTTTGACCTTTTTGAGAGTCTGTAGACGTTTCCTTTTAAGACCTGTGCGACATTTTAGTATGAAATATTTTTAAGATATATTTACATCTTGTCTTAAGACCTTTCTTTTAGTCTGGCTGGCCAGATTTTTACCCATCCTGCTGTGAGGTGGCCTTGGTTGCCTGCTCGGCGTTAAACCCAAATAACTAATTCAGACTGCCCGCAAGGCCGTGGGTCACGCCCTGCAGACCGCCAGACCCGTTCCCCACCTGTCCACCAGGCACCCTTGGCCCTGCTCGTCCCTCCTGACCTGGCTGCCCCCGCGCATTCCCGGTCCTGGCTCCCTCCAGGCCCTAAGAGGCCAGCGGCCCGGGCGTGGGATGGCCCGCTGACTCCCCTCCATGCTTGCCCCTGTCGACGCCTGCAGGGTCTCCAGTCGACGGGAGGCTGTCACTGCACAGCGACACGTGGCGGTCGCTGCGACCGGACGACCCTTGGATCCTCACTACCATCTCTGAGGGTCTTCAGATCTCCTTTCGGTCTCCACCCTCTGCATCGGCGCTCCCCTCTCTGGACGCAGGTCCCTGGCGAACAGGTCAAGGCACAGGCTCTGCAAGGAGAGGTAGACTCATTGCTACAGAAGGCTGCCACTTAGGTGGTCGCACGTCACGACTCGCCGGTCTTCTCTGTCATACCAAAGCCGGACGGCAGGTAGCGTCCCGTCATAGATCTCTCGGTGCTGAACAAGTACATTGCCGCGTCGACCTTCCGGATAGAAACAACCAGAGCCTTGAGAGCAGCAGTCCAATCCATGGATTTCTTCGTCAGTCTCGACTTGTCCAACGTGTACCAACACGTGCCCATGCACCCCTCAGCTCGCCGTTACCTCTGCTTTGCCGTCCGCGGGGTGGTATACCAGTTCCAAGCTCTTCCCTTCGGCCTTAACCTCAGCCCCCTGGGTCTTCACCAGGATTATGGCGCGGTGGTTGTACGGGCCCGGGCGGTCGTCTTTGAGGCCGACCTCCAACTACCTCGACGACCGGCTCCGCATGAACCAGGAATCATTGCTCTCCCTACTACAGCAACTCGGCTTCCTGGCCAACATGGGGAAATCAGACCTCACGCCCTCCCACAGGTTTACCCACCTCGGCATTGAATCCCTGACCGACCTCAACACGGTGGGACTACCTGAGGTCCGGGTCATGAAGTTGGCGGCCCTAGCCCTACAAGTGTCCCACACCACAGAGGTTCCGACATGGGTGTGGCTACAGCTCCTGGGGCTCATGAGCGCAGCGGTGGACCTGTTACTGCTCGGCCGACTCTACTCGCGGTCGATACAACTGCGTCTCCTGCTTCACTGGCACCCGTCTTCGGGAGTCTAGAAGCCCTCGTCCCGGTGTCTCTGCTGGTCTGGCCGCACCTTCAGAGATGGTTGGACCCATCTTGGTTGACGTTCAGAGTACCACTCTCCTCCCCCCTGCCCTACCGGTCACTCTGCTCGGACACAAGCGTCTCTGGTGGGGGAGGGCTCCTGCTCCCAGACTTCAGTGCAACAGCGGTCCTTTGGCCGCCAGTCCTAGCTGGCAAGCACATCAACTGGCTGGTGTTTAAGGCAGTTTGGCTCACTCTTATCGCCTGGGAGACACGTGTCAGGCAGCAGCAGGTCTTGGTTCTCTCCGACAAAACAACAGTCGGGGCTTATATCCAGAAGCAGGGTGGGACGCGCTCGACCTCACTCTGCATCCTCCTATATCAGCTGCTTGTGTGGTGCAGGGATCGCAGCATCTCACCTCAGGCGCGACACATCCCAGGACACTTGAATGTGCTAGCGGACTCCCTTTCGTGGCAGGGCCAACTACTCCACACCGAGAGGTTCCTACCTCTTTCGGATGAGATGCACCCATGGTCGAGCTCTTCGTGACGAGGTGGAACACTCAACTTCCCCTTTGTCTCGCCCGTCCCCGACCCACTCGCCTGTGCGGTGGACGCCCTCCCCATATCCTGGGATGACCTACTGGCGTACGCATACCCTCCCCGCCGTGCTGGTGCCCAAGGTCCTACTGAAGCTCAGAGGCGGTAACACAGTTCTGTTCCTGGTGGCCCCGTTTAGTTGGATCAAGAGCTGGACCACCGATCTCCTGAGCCTCGCCATGGATCCTTCCCTGAGACTTACCACGCCGCTCACGATGCCGTAGCTGCCGCGGCAGGATCTCTTTCACCCTTGCCCAGAGAGACCCTATTACACGCCTGGAGGTTGGGCGGTGTGGCCTCGCTGCTAGACGGTTTTCAGGTGTGGCAGTGGAGGTAATCGCTGCAGCACGCAGACCTCCGACCCTGCAGTCTACGAGGGAAAGTGGAGGGTCTTGCAGTCCTGGTGTGGCGCCAAGCGCCTTTCCCCCATGGATCTGACTATGCCCCAGCGCACCGAGTTCTTCCTGTGGTGCTTCTCGGAGCAGAACTTGACGCCTGTCACATCAGGGGCTGCCTGTCTATGGTGGCAAACAGTATGGGCACTTGGGCCGGCCAGCCCCGGGGGCTGGCAAGGACCTCGCCGACCTGATGGCGCATTCAAGCTCCAGCAGCCTGTGACCCACTCGCTGATACCACACTGGGACCTACCATGGGTGCTAACATGGCTGAACTCAGACCGTTAGAACCACTGCCCTTGGCGGGGTTCGCAGACTTGACCAGGAAGACGTGCTTCCTGTTGGCCCCGCACAGCATCAAGAGTGAGCGAGCTACACGCACTCTCCCTGCACCATTCCTGTCTGCAGCTCAGGGCCGATGGCTCAGTTTAGCTTCTCACCAGCCCGACTTTTTGGCCAGACCCCCCTCGGCCGCGCCTCAGATGATAACACTTCGGCCACACTGCTGGGCTGTGACCAGTCCCGGGAATCCCAACAGCAGGACCCAGTCAGGGGTTTGCAGATTTACCTCCGCCAGTCAAAGCCCCTCAGGAGGGGACGTACCCACCTCTTCCTGCCCTTGGCATCGGGCAAGAACGACATATCAGCCCAGACTATCTCCACATAGTGACGCGGGGACATACGATCCGCGTACGAAGACCTCTCCCCGGAGGGCATGAAGAGGCTGCGGATCAGGGCATATGCGGTCAGAGCCGTTTCCACGAACGTCGCATTTGACCGCAACTGCGCTGTGAGGGACATTGTGGCGGCTGTGGGCTGGTGGGCAGAATCAACCTTTGTTCGGTTCTACCTCAGAGACCTCTCGGGCCAACGGGAGAACCTGGCCCTTGTGGGAGGCATCGCCGCGGCTCATCACTCCCTCCCGGTGCCAAGAACACCATAGGTAACGCTTAGCTGAAATTGTCGGGAGTGTGCACCTAAGGGGGCCTTGCTAAGCGCTAACGCAGGGGTAGGACGGAGTGGGTGGCACCCTCCTCCTCTTTGCAATTCTTCCTAATAGTAATGCCATCAGTAATGTTTATGAAGAAACAAATGTATTTTTCTTTAAAATGCATATAAAAAAACCCAACAACTTAGCAATGGCATTACTTAAATGTCCCTCCCGCCTACCCCTGCTTGGCACCAGTACTGGCGTGACTACACAACTCACGTAAGGAGGAAGGGAGGCTACTCAGGGTTACTCAGCCCCTTGCTAGAGTTACGTCCCTGGTTGTGTAGCAACACACAACGGGTTTTGAGGCTGAAATCGGTAAGCTAAGTGTACCTTTATAATAGTAATGCCATCGGCAAGTATTTTTTGAAAAAAATACTTTATAGAAAAAATGAAGAGGTCGACGAAAGTCCCGTTTTTGATGATGGCACATCCATATGCTTGTATCCGAGTGTCACAAGCATGCTTAGGTCCGTTTTCATCAAACCTCATGTGAACGATCACCTGCCGTTTATGGCCACTTCTTCTTGGCAACAGGGACAGGAGTAACCGTTTATTGGAGGTTCTACTGTATATGCTTGTCAGAAGTTGGAGTTGCTGTACATGCATATTATGGATACGGATTTGGGGGGGGGGGGGGGGGGGGGGGATGGGATACATGTAGGCAGGAGAATATCATGAGCCCTTATTCTTTTTTCTTTACAGTGTCAGCTGGTGGAATGGCCATACCTGTATATCGTTGGGGGTACGACAGGCTACGTGTACAACTGTGATGTGCATTGCCTGGACCTGCGCTCCTGCGAGTGGGACTGCATGTTCGATTCTCAGGATGATGATGCTGAGGACTGGCCAGACGGCAGGTTAGTTGTTCTCATTACGCATGGCAAAACTTGGGTCAAGTGTTTGTGAGTTGTGCGACAGATATGTAGAGTAGGTTGTTCTTTTCCTGAAATGTTATCCTAAAGGGACTTGCTTCCACTGCAGAGTGTAACTACTTTATGTACTGATGTTTGTTTCACGTCCTTCTGCATGTGGTGACTGGTACTGTAAACAGTACCACTACCAGGTGCATGCATACGGAGGCTAGCTGTATCACTTCGCTCAAGAACAAAAGCGATTTGTGCTTACTAAGGCATAACTTTTCTTTCAGTTGAACTGTAACTCGTGAAAGTGTGATTATCAGTTATGACTGCGCAGCAGAGTCAAGTGTGTTTGGGTATTTTGTATTAACCTTTTCACTTCCAGAGACTGCTGAGCTTTAACAGGGTTCACACTTACCAAAACCTGCTGCAAAAAAAAAAAACTGCTGCAAAAAAAAACCCGCTGTTGGCTCATTAACTCTTAAACTCCCTGAAAGTGAAACCATTCCAAGCAGATATCTTGGCAGTGCCAAACACATTTTGTACAACCAAAGACACCTTTTTGAGTATAGCAAAGACACACCTTCCAGAAAACTGCATGTGGGCTGATTCTTTTGCGTTTACAATGCAGGTTTTTTTTTTTTTGCGTAAGTGTGACCTCTACTTTAATCTCCTTGCGCATGCAGGCACTGTTGCTATAAACGGTACTTGTGGTTCCATGCACAAGAGGGTTAACATTTATTTTCTGTACATACGTGAATCACCATTTAACAGGTCAGTAGTTGTAAACTTATCAAGCATTAAACTTGAGCTACTGGTATTTGTGCAGTGTGTTTTTCTGATTTGTTGCAGTTTAATGTAGAGCAAAATAAATGACGCTTGGTCCCACTGTGCTGACACAGTAGAGACTTGTTTGTGTACATTTTGAGAGAGAAGATTATTTGACTGATTGTAAAATGTGTATTTGTCCCCACCAAAAACTGCGGATGAATTTAACACTTTCTAATCTAACATAACTTCCTAGGCCTAAGCTCAAACTAACAGCAACATGCATTTCATGCGAAGAACAGTTTGCAAGTAACTTCTTCAGTTTTTCTGTCATTGTATTTCTGTGTTCATTGCAATGTAAAATGGCATTTGAATTGTTTGCTAAAAGAGCTCTTTTCATGTCATATTTTCACTTCATTCTTGTCAGCTTCAGAGAAACTACTGTACTTTAAGTGAAACAACACTGCCTGATAAATAATTTTTACAACAGTGACGAATAATTTGTACTCATCGAACCATTTGTCAACACAGATGGTCAGCAGACTGAAATACAAGTAGAAATCCAGGTTATTGGTGGGATACAAGATGTAAAGACGAGTCCAATTTGGTTGCCACCCTGTCTGTGGCTGGTTGGTTTGGTGCTCCACCAACCCCGGTTAATGGAGCTGACCACGCACCGGCCGCACTCTGGCTGGCAACCCAAGGACCAGTCTGGGTCTGTGTCAGTCTTGCCACAGATTGATGCAGACTTTTTCTGCTGTTGTGGACAAAGCCAAAACCTGTTTTCATTATGCTGAAGGACTTCGGGGGGTCGCTGAAATAAAACCGCCTTCAAAACTCAAGTTTTTCCACTTCAAAGCAAACGCCATCCCTGATGCGCCTACTGTGCTAGCTGCCACAAAACCGTTGGCTGTCTGCTGGGCCACGAGACCAGGGCTGAAGCTTGGACAGAAAGTGAAGATTATCGGGCGTCCTTGCAGTGGGCGCTGTCCTTCCCTCGTAGTCCCTCCTGAACCTTCCGCAGGCGCTAATGAGAGGGCGGTCCACTAAGGGCTGACGAAGACACTATGACGTGCAACTCACAGGGGACTGTCTCATAAAGAGATTTGCTTCCCTGATTGGGTTTGCTGTCAGTAGCCTGTGCTCCCTAGGGAGCTAATGGCTTGCTTACAGTGTAAGTGAGCAAGTAAGTGAGACTGTTTGTCACCAATTGTGCTAGTCTTTTTTAGGTAACTCAAAAGTCTGCAGAGCTCTCATTTCTTCTATTTCTCTGTGTTAATTACATGCATTGTATGGTGGATAGGTTTGTCATTTGTGAGCCCCTGTCTGTCAAGTAGCAGAGAGCAACATCAGTTGCAAAAATTAAATTTCCTGTTTGTCCTGCTGATGTGGCTCTGTGTATCTCTTGGGCAGGGACTGTCATTTCACTTGCCTGTCAAACCATGCATGCATTGTACAGTGAAGTCCATTTACAACAAGCAGTACTGGGGAAAACAATCTGGTAGTTACAACAGATAGCCCTAAAAACTGAAGAATCAGTGTGATTTGCTCACTGTCCTTGAGAGTGATGAAATAAAAACCACAGATGGGTGGGTTGGAGCACAGATCTGTGGATGCAGGGTCAGCATTAACCTCCTTGTGCATGCAACCACCGGTGCAACAGTTCTGCTGGTTGCAGGCAAAGGGGGGTTAAAAAGCATAAATCGTCCCCAACATTGTGAGCCAGACTTGTTTTAACTGGACTCTGCTGTCTCGGCAGTAAACTGGCTTATGGTTGTTTATTTTAGACTGTGTCATTAAGTGCACTGAGCGATGTCTGACGTCTGTTAGCAGGTACCGTCATGAGATGGTGCTTTATGATGACAAGATGTACATGTTTGGTGGAGGACGTGCTTTCCATGTGCTGCCTCTTGATACGGTAAGTCAGTCTATCTGTCTTTCTTCCTGGCTAGCTGGCTGCCATATATGTTAGTTAGCTGGCTAATTACTTAGTTAATAGAAAATATAACATGACACGTAGCACACATTATGTTCATACCTTTTGTTTATATTGTGCTATTTTTACTTCTAGTCACATGGCAACATTGGCTATATGGTGTTGGATTTTCTTTTTCCATCACATTTCATAACAAGATGGTCATACATGTGCTTGAGTTCTGTCCCTTTCTACAAAAGTCTGTCAGTTTAGCTAGCTGTTTGTGGGTATCCGTGTGTCTGATTGTATGTTTCTGTCATTTGGTTAACCCTTATCATTTGGAATACAGTAGTGTGTGAAATAAGTTTGACTAAAATAGTTTTTTTTTTTTCTGATTTATTTTTGAAAGTTTTTCAAGATAGTGACATGAACACATATGGACCGCAAACAAGTACAACACGAATATAAAAAGAATAAAAATCATACATACACAAACTGATAATAAATTATGTTTAAAAAAAAGTTAATTAAATTATTGCGTGTTTGTTTAGAGAGAGAGAGAGAGAGAGACTGTTCCTGGAATTTGTTTTGTAAGTAGGTCTGCATGCATGTATCGGTAAACGGATAGTTGTCAAAAATCAGCAGGAAGTAACTGTGAATCATAGCAGGCCAAACTGAACCCAACTGCAGTCTACACAGATTAACAAAATAGGTAACAGAAATTAATTATTTACACAAAGTCCAAATAAGGCAGCCACAGATGTGTAAAAAGGCTAAATTTGTTTCTGACAGTAAATACATATTTCTCTGTACAGTATCTGTTTTTGAACTCTGCCCAAAAAAAGAAAGGTTTAGCTGCTTATTCAAACAACGGCACTGGTAAATAAAATACTTTGCCATTGATAAGAGCAAGTCAAGAACTGGGTCTGTCCGCAGCCCTTTTATCACCCCAAACACAACTAATTCTGCACAGAGTTCAAAATTATCACAATGAGCACATTTTTCTTTCAGTCTGTTCAGTAATTTGTCCCAGAAAACACGCACCACTGTGCACTAAAAAAATAAGCGTTCAATAGACTCCTTAGAGTTAGAGAGTGAACAAAAGGTACAAAGGTTTGAATCCTTTAACTGTCTATAGCGCAGGTAAACATTGGTTGTCGGTATTCTATGGACTTGACTAAAATAGTTCAAGGCATCTCTAGGCGCCAAGCTATTCTGGCACCACCCTTGAACTAAAGCCATTGGTCTATATCCATATCTGAGAGTACTATAATGTAGCTTGCATCCAGTGTACAAATTTGAAGCTTGTAGCCTCAGTATATAGGTTAAACAAATACACTTCACTACGGGGATGCTTTACACTCTGGCAGCAGTAGTACCTTTTGTATCGATGATTCCGGCAGGATCCATTGCAACCAAAAACAACTACCGAAAGGTGAAGTGCAAAAATGTGGATCTGACAAAAAGCAGCATGCCCTAGATTAGTAGATTTAGATGGTATTCATGTAACAAAGAAATGCCTAGCAAAGGTTAACTCATATCATACTGAGGCTAAAAGCTTCAAATTTTTACACTGCCATATGCAAGCTACATTATAGCACTTACAGATAAGGATATAGACCAATGGCTTTAGTTCAAGGGTGGTGCCAGAATAGCTTGGCATCTGCTATTCTGGCACTAAGCTTGAACTATTTTAGTCAAACTTATTCACACACTGGTGTATTCCGAATGATAAGGGTTAACATGCTTCTTGATTTTTCTGACTGTCAGGTCCCTGTATTTGACCTTGAGACGTGCGAGTGGGAGGAGGTGGCGACCAAAGCTGACCCCTTGGCTAACATCAGGTTTCCTGGAGTGCTGTTGGGTAGGGTTGTCATTTACACACTTTATTTAGTACTGATGAACCTTTTAATTGCATAATTTGCTGCTTGTGCGTTTGTTTGTTCGTACACATGCACATTTACATATTTTCCCTTTTAATGTGTAATAGAATCTTTAGAGATACTTTTGAGCTGCTGTATTTGCTCACACTGATACCAGTTTATTAGTATGTTTTAGCAAATGTTTTCTCCATTTTGCATATGTCCAGGCAAGGTCAAAGGTCGTAGTAGTGTTTAAATATCTGTAAGGGCCAGCAATACATTACAGACATCTGCTCACACAAGCAGTTCATGCTTGTGTCTCAGGACATGTAAGATGACGTTATACCTATCAAACAACCGCTATTGATCAAGGATGACGTCAAATAAAGGTTAAAGGCAATACATACTGTATTGTAAAATTTAACATCGGAATACTTTCGTAAACTTTAGAAGCCAGAGATTTAGACTTGATACAAGAATAGTTTGAGGTAAGACTTTAAAAAATGTATCATTTTGGCTGACCCTTCTCAAAGGTCAAGGACACAAGGATGAAAGCAGAGGACATAATTCACCAGTTTCCTAATTTGTTCAGATGTTATTACAGTTTTATTCATTTAGAGGTCAAACATGTATCACAGGTTGCTTTGAGAAGGCATTTCTATGCGTGCTTGGTTTGTGGACTAGTCTGATAGGTCAAGGGAGCAAGAGGTCAACATATACATAATAATGCCAGCTTTCAGACAAACTCTTAATGATCTCAGGTATTCTAGCCAAAGTTTTAATCAAATTTTAAACTTACAACAAATAGTTTATAATAACATAGTATAATATAAGTTATTGGTCACAAGGGTTTGCTACACGGACCCTTGTAGGGCTATGGGAGGTCAAAGGAACCATTGTACCCTGAAGGCCTGAGGGGTACAATGGTTCCTTTGACCTGAAGGCCTACAAGGGTATGTGCAGCAAGCACATGCTACCAATAACGTATTAGTTTTCATTCCTCCACTATTTTCATAAACAAAATCAAGAAGACGTTTTCCGACCTGGATCACGCCAGATATGACTGACGTCAAAGGAATATACATTTCTACATAATAGACTTATGACTTTAGAGTTACTGAAATGATAATCCTTGGTAACTTGTAGTGTCATGATAAACAGGTTACTGCATGCAAGGTCAAGGCTACAACAGTCATATTTGTTTAAGACCCATCTAGTCCATAATTTTATCCAAAAGCGTTTGACCAGTTTGCTTCAGATTTGGCATGGTAATAATTGTTATAGGTGTAAAGTGTTTCGTGCAAGAAATGTATCATTGCGATGTAGGGTCACGGTCGTTGCAGCCATTTTGTATTGTACTTTTTCCATTCCCTGTTCGTTTGGGTTTTTTAATCGCCATTTAACATGCTTTCTAGAACTCTTGAATTCTTTGTGTAGCCAGCTCTCACTTCATACACTGTTAGTATACGTGTCTGTGCATCTTGTTCTTTTTTTGCCTCATAGCCACAGCTCTCTTTTGGCAGAAAGATGTGAGGGAGTGTGTGGGCATGAAACGCTGCTAGAACAAATTTATTGCCATAAACTTATTCTTTGTGTCGTTGCTCTTTGTTAAAGAAAAGAAATGTAATACATATCACCATCATCAATAAAATTTGGATTTAAAACTGACTTAGACCTTCGATCAAAACTAATACACAAAATGACAATAAATTGTCCTTGCTGTGACCTTGACCTCGAAGCAGAAGGCGTAATGTTTGCTGAAACTAAATTTTGTAGTAATGAGTCAATTTACGCACAATCTAAAATAAAGCGGTCTAAATGAGATAAAGAAATCATTAAGAAAATCGATGGGAAACATAAAATGGAGATGGCCTTGACATCAATGTCAAGGATTTTATAATGTTATTCCCAACTTGTTCTTGTTCCAGAATGTCAGTCCATAGTGTTTCTTATAAATCGGTCCAACAGTTTTCAGGAAATTGCCTGAAAATACAGTCAATGTTGAAACCACGGTGACCTTGACCTTAAAGTAAAAAAAAAAAAAAACTTATCATGTTCTTTCTTCTACAACAGTAATCACTTGAACCGTCAGGAAGCAGGTCTGAAGAGCGGTTGAGAGAAAATGTTGTTGAAGCAGTTTTAATTTATATATATTTATAGATACAGGCTGCGACCTTGACTTTCATGTTAGTCATGCTGCTCTTAAATATCAGTCCTCCTGGTTAATGACTATTTACCAACTACAATTGGAATCGACCACGTATATTGATTCTAGAAATAGTCTGTAAAACATCATTACAGTTGGTTCTCGACATTAAAAACACTAGTTGCCATGGAAACTACATTTAAAAGGGCTAAGGCGTGTTTTTGTTTCCACGTTCCATTGTAACATAAATATCTCAGTTATTTTTTCATAAATTTGGCCTTTCAGACCATTCCTTGTTAAGAGTAAGCAACAATATGGGTTTAAAGGGCTCTGTTCCAAGAAGTGTAACATAATTAGCAACACAGCAGCTGGCAATGGGCAGGACGGAACTGTAAGGTTTGTGCAAACCTCATCTAGCCTAGAAAACAATTTAGATCTTTCATGATCACAATTTCCATATGATTTGAACCTCGAATGTAGTAATACATATACAAGTCTTTCTCGAGTTTAATGGTTATGGCAACAATATGGAGCAAAAAAACGGTCTGTACAAATTCACTTGTTCACCTTTTAAGCAGCTGTCTTTCTGCCGAGTAATGAAAATATACTGCTGTCAATGGAAAGTCTGTGTTGGACAAGCACAACTCAAGCAATTTTAAAGTTTATTCCATAAACAAACAGCAATAAAGTATTCCCTGTCAATGGTAAGTGCCCACCAGTAATTTTGATTTTGTTTTTTATTTAAATGATGGGCGACCTGATATCCATGGTAAAGATTGGAAAATGTTATTTCTGTCACCAAAAATAAATCGACATACATAGGATATGGTAACAGCCGTTTTTAATATTGGTTGCCATGGTAACATTAAGCAAAATCTTCAGTGCCCCAGGTGTGGAATTGTCTTCTAATACTTCTATCGCGATTTTCTACCGCTGTGCAAAATTTCAGAGCATGATAATGCATGATTTTGCCATAAGAGATCGGACTATAAGCAACTATGCATTTTAGATTGATTTTTCCACAGTAAATATACTGCCCTGTTTGCATCAGTGTTTAATCTTCACTAATCTTTATGTCAAGCTTATAATACAGCTCTGAATAGTCTCCATATGCTGCAGTTGCTGGGGTCCATGAAAGGTGACCGTGATATATCCTATATTGAGGTTAGGTGGGAGGGGAGGGGGGCGGTGTTGGTCACACATTGGAAGGAAAAACAAAAGGGAGCCGCATAAATCTAGTCTACCATAGAAAGGAGTTGTCTGGAGGACTTCAAACCTGCCCAGTCTAATTAATGGACCTTTCACTTCCGAAGGCAAACACTTTCACAACACTTTTCAAAGTAGTTCATGCATATTCCAGCACATAGATTGACCATGACAGCTGAAGGGTAGCACTGACTGATCAGCATGGCATCTTTTCATGCTCAAAACTAATGGTCCACTAAACATGAGCCAAAGTACACGATCCTTGTGCTGCATTTAGCACTAGATGTGAAAGCTATTGCCTGAAGCATTTATCACATACTACAGGCACCTATGATATTGTCTTCATGAGACGGACCTTTATAGGCCACTGCAGGCATTGGGTACCAACAGAAGCAATAAGTCTTGCAAACTCGTAAATCTGCATCTGTGTTTATGGCATGAAGAGGTGATCAGGTGTTCAGTAATACACTGAGCAGCCCTTGGAGCTGATGTCTGTAGAATGTGACAGGGCACGTAGGTTGCTTTGTTTAGCTGTATTGTGTCGCCTATTGCCACATCACTGGCCATAGCTTGAAAGGCATTTTGTACATTTTTACGCATCATTCTGACACATGGAAGGTAGCACTGTCACAAGAAAACACTAATGACAACTTCTCTTTGCATCAACATTATTTAAACACTTACTTATATGTTTGAAGTCACCACTAAAGTGACTAATCCCATCACACTGACATCCAAATGCAGCTAGTGGAGTGTGGTTTGGCCACCCTGCATCTCAGCAGTGAACAACTTCCACCTGAGACAAACATAGACTTTCAGTATTAATTGTTTCTGACACAGGGTCCTTCATGCGTATGTGTTTTCATGAGGAGGAGGTACTTTATGGTTCAGTGTCAGTCTCACCCGTCACACTGAGCAGCTGAAGTGGAGTGTGGCAACAGACTTTAATTATTATTATGTGAAATCTTTGCATATAGCCTGTGACTACATGTATGTACATGTGTGTTCTTAATCTGGAGGAGATCATTCGGTGTTTAGTGTAAAGTGAGGTGTGTGGCAGTAAGGGGGAGAGGTATCAGGTGGGGGTTTGGGCTGGTGACAAAGATAGCTGGGATCAGATTTAGTGAAGCACAGTATGTCGAGTTAGAGCTGTAGGTAACCCTTATCATTCGGAATAAGCGTGTGAAATAAGTTTGACTAAACTAGTTCAAGGGTAGTGCCAGAATAGCTTTGGCGCATCTAGGTGCCAAGCTATTCTGGCACTACCCTTGAACTAAAGCCAATGGTCTATATCCTTATCTGTAAGTACTGTAATGTAGCTTGCATATGGCAGTGTACAAATTTGAAGCTTTTAGCCTCAGTTGGGTTAATCAGACTCTACTATGTACACTGTATAGTTTAGCTTTGAAGTGAACTGAAATGAAGGAGTGTTGTTTGTTTGTTTTACAGGTTATCCTTGCGCTCGCAGGTGCCACAGCTGTGTTCTGTATGAAGGCTGTGAGTAGCATGTACTGCATTGTTTCTGTTCTTTGCATTGAATGAATGTGCGCGTTTGTAGTGGGCACATGTATGCAGCACTTCTGCCTTTCGACGATTGTGCTTTCTCCCTTGAAATGACTCAACCCCAACACCTGAGAACAAGTCATGGATCAACTGTGACAGCTAACCCTTTGGCTGTCGTTAGTGCTTTTTTGTCGCAAAGATTCCAACAGGAATCATTGTGACAAGAAGCGCTACCAACAGCCGAAGGGTTTAACCCTTTCAGCCCCAAGGTCCCATTTCTCTGATTTTGGAGGTGTTGCCTAATGACTAGTACCAGTTGCAGGAGTTGGATTGACCTTGATAATTCAAGGGTAGTGTCAGATTAGCTTGGCGCCTTGAGGCGCCAAGCTAATCTGGCCCTACCCTTGAATTATTATGGTCAATCTCCTGCTGTAGGGACTCGGGGCTAAATGGGTTAAGGATAGGGTGAGAATAGTTTGGTGTGTGTCTGGGCCATTTTGGCACTACCCTTGAATTGTCATGCCTGAACTGTCAAGTGAATTGTACTGTATCTTTAGAGGACAGCTTCCAAATTTGATAATTTTAACCCTGGGGCTTTACCCCCTTGTTTGTGAGCTGTGAAATCAGAAGACAGTAAAGTATGCTGGTACGCTTATAGCTTCCATGTGATCAGGGATATGATCAGGCATGACTCATCCGGCACAGCCATATGCATGGCTCATCCGGCACAGCCATATGACATAGCCTTATTGTGGATCCGGGGATCTAAAAAACACACCCTTAGACTGGTGTTAGCCATTGCTACATTCACTTTATATAATTCAATGAGACAGGACTGCTGTAGCCTCAAGATAATTCTGCCATTTTGGGAGGTGTGTTTGGTTGAATGGGTGCTCATATGCCTCATGCCTGTTGAAAATAGCTTGTTCTGTCCCCATGGGGCATACGGCGGCCTGATCGTGACATCATATTCAGCCCGTCCCCATAGCAAATCATATGGTCCATCACTGTTGTAAGGCATGGCCTTATCGTGGATCATAGCCCCATCAAGCATCCAAAAGGGCACAATCATTACATCTACTCACAAACCAGATAGGTGAGGCTAGTGCTGGCAGAATTGTATACAAACCAGCGCAGTCTGTCCAGCGCTGTGATTCCCAATCATTACATCATTCAGCCTTATTCTTGTGAAAATCTTGCATTTCATTGTAATACAATGAAAATCTTGCTTTTCATAAAAATGGACTTGCTGTCTCTTGCTCTCGCGGGGCAGCAGTACTATAACAGTTCTGGTGGGCCGCATGCAGAAGATGGTTATTGTGTGAATACACAGATCCAAGCACATGACGAACCCAGTGTGGTTTATGTTTTGAATTCTTTGACCATTCTTAACCATGCAGGTGCGTACCTTTTTGGTGGGCGTGACAATGGAACGGTTTTTAGTGACCTGTGGCGCCTCAAGTTGGACACGCTCCAGTGGACACACATCCCACTTCGCAAAACCTACAAGTGTTGCTTTCACCATGCTGCTGTCACTTCGGTATGCTTCAAGCGGATATATTTTGATACTTGAAGGGGAATAGATTGTTACTGTTAGATGTCACTCTTTGTTTTTTGTCACTTCTGTTCCTGGGCTAATTACACCTAGGTAAGAGGATTTCATGTGTGGCTGCTTTTGACTACCTCACCACAGGTGATGGCTTGCTGACTTCAAAAGATATTCTGTTTCCACAGAATAGAAGTTGCTATCATGGCTGAAGATAATGCCCACGCAAATAATATAACAGTTTGCATTGGTGACAGTATTCACATGCGACTGTCTAATAGCCGGCGCTGTTCTTATGGCGACGGGCCCCCAGGTAGCAACTGTGAAAGTATTCGTCTTTTTTTTTTTGTGTGTGCGTATTTTTGTTATTTGAGTAACTAGTCTCAGCCAAGCAGAAAGTTTAACTTAAAACATTATATTATGTGTTATAGAGATACTAAGATAAAACCGTTTTTAGTTTGCTTGTGTTAGGGAGGTTCAGGTCAGGTTGGGGCCGTTGGCGTTGGCCATTAGATGCCTTGGCGACGGGCTTCACCCGTCCCGAGCCATTGTCCATTTGTTTTAAAACTGTCGTGTGAGTGTGTGTGATTGCGAGTTGCACCTGAGGTGGCAAAAAGAATTTCTCTTTTTGAGATAATAAAGTACTCTTATTCTTATTCTATTCAGTCGTGCAGTCTGTGTCAGCTTTTCAAAATCCCAGAATACTGAATTTCAGACAACACAACCCTCAACCAGCCTGTTTGATCTGCAAGAGGCATAAACTCTCATGAGCCCCTGCATCCGCAGGGGCTCAAGAGAATTTATGTCTCTTGGTGGCCATTTCAATTTTTCACACTGTCAACCGTGAGTTTGTCATAGCCTCAGTGTTCCTACTGATGGCAGCATGTTTTTTATGAGTTTTGAATAAAAATAAGATTAACTTGTATCATTTTCTTTTTTCATTGTGTTTTTCAGTATGGGTGCATGTACCTGTTTGGTGGTGTGACGCGGCCGGACGGGCAGGAGCGTTCCAACAAGATTCACAAGATCTGGCTGGATGTGCCCTCGCTGCAGGAGTTGGCATGGCAGGCCTTCAGCACTGACCTATCAGACCAGTACCATGATAATGGCCGCAAGCTGCCTCTCTCGCATGACGAGCTGCTGGACATCGGGGTGCCCCGCGAGTTTGTCCATCGTCTGCCATCATGATAACCCAAGATTCATGGGGGAACAGTGGGTTGAGTGCCAGTGTGCTTGTGTTTGTGTGAGGGAGGGGGTTGATGGCTTTGAGTTAGTGTGTATGAGCGAGAGAAAGTGTGTGTGAGACAATGTACGTGAGAGAAAGTTTGTGTGAATGAGAGAGAGAGAGAGAGTTTGTGCTGGAGTGGGTATGCATGTGGAAGAGTGAGAAAAAGGGGGGGAGAGAGGCAAGAGTTTGTGTGAGACAAAAAATGTTGAGTGAAAGAAAGCGAGAGAGGGGCAAAAGTTTGTGTCAGTTTTGAACCAGGGAGTTTTGGAAAGCTGTGCGATGTACATACATCATCAAGTCACAAACGTGTAACTTTGTGGCTACTGGACCATAGCAGTTTTTGCCTACCCAGCCATGATTATATGACCCTGCTTATTTCCACCCTCATTAATCTCGACGGAGATCATTTTCACTTTAAATCATTGTGTCTGACTCAATTAACAGTAAGCACCATGATTAGATTTGTATGTTTGTTGGTACATGTATTTGTAAACAGTTGTAAGATTATGTCAAGACTTGAATGTAGTGTTGTTTGAAACTTGGCTTGTTTTGTTATCAGTTGATGTTTAAAAATGTTCAATCTGTTTGTGGACAGTTACTGTAAGTTGTGGTTTTGAGATTGCTTGGGCAAAAAGTAGGCAGCTGGATCGCAAGCCAGTTTATAAACCAGTTCTTAAGAAAAACTATTTTACCTGGCTTGGCTTGCAGCCAAGGGAAGCAAGTGGGCTTTTAAATTTTTGGACTGTTTTCTTTTGGATTAGAGCGTTAATGAAGTGAATAGTGCACTGAGGTTGTGTTCCATAGCTGTCACTTTTACTGCAATTTTCGGCTTCCTCGCAGCTCTCTTTTTGCCAAAGTGCTCAGTGAAAACTTGCAGAATTTGTTCTGTGTTGGCAAAATAGTTGAAGGGAATGAAAGTTGTATTGTGTGTTAAAGTTTGGAATTAATGTTGACTTTCAAGAAATGAACTTACTGTTGAAGTAGGGTAGTGTACTTGGTGGATCAGAACAGGGTTATTGTTTTGTGCCGTTTGTCTTGTGTTTGTGTTGGTCTGTTGTAGTGAGGGATCATATAAAGCGCCTGTCATGGCGGTATAAAATTAATCCGCGTAAAATTACGTGAGGTGGCCTTGGCCGCCTACTCGGCGTTACACCCAAATAACTAACTGCATAGAATTATGTAAGGACAGAGTGTCCCTGTGCAGGGAAAGCCAAATGCTTTTAAACCAGTTGCCAGGTGAAAGCCTTGTAAGGCCAGTAAAACCTTCGTTTTGCTTGCACCAGAAAGAAAAACAATTATGATCTGAATTCTGGACGTGATGGTTGCAATACCGAGGTCACAAGGTCCCCCAAACTAGCCAACTAGCCCATTCTTCAGTGCAAGAAAGTGCTGTGGGCAAGACAGCGCATCACTGTGGACGATGCGGGCAGGAAGTCTGTACAGAAACAAATTATTTCCATGAAATCACCCAATATTAGCAGAGTTTACATGCATAAGATGCATTTGCTGTTGGTATAACAATGTTGAATAATAATACCAGCTGTTGAGATCGCATCACGAACGAGGAAGTGGGAAGCAGAATCAGGCAAGCCATCGGGCCCTATTAGCCATTGTGAAAAAACGCAAACTGAAGTGGTATGGGCATGTCGCTCGTTCAGCAGGGCTTGCCAAAACAGTCTTGCAAGGCACTGTGCAAGGAGAGGAAGACGGAGGAAAAGATGAGAGGACAATATCTCAGAGTGGACAGGACTGAGCCTGGGTGATACGCTAAGAATGGCAGAGAACAGAGAGGAAAGGAGGGAGCTGGTTGCCAAGTCATCAGTGGTGCCCCAACGGTCGGCAACACTACGGGATATAGATGTCTAAGGGCCCTCATGTAGTTTTCTGGCAGCGTACATTTTGAACGCATCTCATCCTTGGAGGTGTTGAGTTTTGTTTTGTGTTTGTTACTTTCAAGTACATGCAAACATTCAAATGAACTGTTCGTTTTGATACTTTCTCAATCAGTTTTTACATTTTGTTAACTTTTGGTGCCTGATATTTCTTTAAAGTGTCATTTTCATGTGTTTTCCTTTACATTTAACAATAAAACCAATTTTGTGTTTTGAAAAGAAACAAAAAGATGAATATGGTCAGTTTCTGGTACTATTTCTTTTTTCTGACATGGAGAACTGAGATCAGCAGATGTACGTGGTACGTTGCAGATGAACACTTGATTAAATTGATGTAAAAACAAACTGTGAGTGAACAGAACCTTATTTGTTAAACTATGTGTACTGGTAATGTTGACTCAACAGATTTCCTTCTTTCATCTTTTGTCATACTTTGTATTTCTGTTTTTGTTTCCTCAAAACACATTACCGATGACATTACAGTAAGGAAAAGGTTCTTGGCTAGACTAATTTTAGCCAAAATTGTTGTGTACGTATATGGCAGTGTTGGCAGGTGAGGGGCGCCATAGCCTAGGCGGTAACCCGAGTAGCCTCCTTCCATGCCATCCGGGCATGCGCCCAGCGGAAGCTCACCAGTCAGTTTCTTAGCTAGACAATGGAAGGTTGTGTACGTCGGTGTCTCTAGCTTCGGACTGTGTAAACTTCAGTTGTGGAAACCTTAGTGTTTCGTTGGAGGTGTTACCCTTCACTGTGCCTTGTGTTAAGCTTGGATGCTTTCGAGTGGGATTCCTCGTCGGTTTTTGTGACTTAGACCTGACGAGTCAGCGGCGCCTTGTGAACTGTGCTCATTCGCTCGAGGCCGTTCTGGTCGTAGCGTGTTGCGCTCTCCCCATGTCCTGACTTTTGGCTTTGCTCTACTGCTAGCCTCGGAGTGCCCTGTGTTAGGCTTGGACGCTTCCTGTGAATTCGCGGTGGTGTTCCCAGCTTCAGGGACCGGTCGTGCCTGTGAAGACTGCGTGGTCTCCACTCACGGACCGTGGACTGGGTCGAGCCGGCCTTCGCCGCCATTGCTGTTGGGCTTCGCCGCGGTGCACTGGTTGGTCTGCGACTTTGTAGGTTCCCCTGCTTCGTCATTATGGCAAGGTAAAACCTCGGTTATTGCCTCCGTCCGGCGCTCAAGGGAAGGGGTAGAGCGCCGAGCGTCAGCATACGCCGTGCACTTCATTTCGTTTGTTTGCGCGGATTCATATTGCGGGCCTGTGGGGGTACTTACTTACTTTACTTACTTACGCCTGTCACCCCTACCCGGGTATAGGCCGTCGACGAGAGACCTTCAGCAACTCCTGTCCTGTGCTTCTCCTTCGATTCTACTCCAGGTGGTTCCCAGTCTCTTGATGTCTGCTTGGAGGTCTCGACGCCAGGAGTTTCTCGGCCTACCTCTTTTCCTCTTTCCCTGGGGGTTCCATGACAATGCCTGCCTAGTGATACTGGAAGCTGGCTTTCTCAGACTGTGACCGATCCATCCCCATCTTCTTCGCCCAATTTCATTCTCTGCTGTTATCTGCTCTGTTCTCTCCCAGAGTCTGACGTTGCTGATCTTCTCTGGCCAGTGGATTTTCAAAATTCTTCTAAGGCAACTGTTCATGAAGGTCTGTACTCTGTTGACTGTGGTTTTTGTCAATCTCCATGTCTCTGCTCCATATAGGAGAACTGCTTTTACATTGGAGTTGAAAATCCGGACTTTGGTGTGTTGTGACAGCTCTCTGGAACTCCACACTTTTTTCAACTGGAGAAAGGCTGCTCTGGCTTTACCGATTCGTGCTCTGACATCTGCATCAGTGCCGCCTTTTTTGTCTATGATGCTCCCGAGATAGGTGAAGGACTCCACCTCCTCCAACGGGGTGCCAGCAAGCAAGACTGGTTCTTCCCTGGTTGCGTTCAGCCTCATTGTCTTTGTTTTCTGTTTGTGAATGGTGAGGCCCACTTGGGATCCTGTGGGGGTACGCTTGCTCACATTTCATTGTGCACTATGTTTTGCAGTTGGCAAGTCCGCACCTGCTCACGATGTGGACTGTTCCAATGGCCTATTGACGCACATGCTATTTGCCTATCCTGTTCCGCCTGCACCTCCACTCACCCGTGCCTGGTCTGCGCCCCCTGGCTGGAAGAACAGTGGACCCAGCTATGGAGCTTCTACCGCCGCGAACGACCGGCACCAGCACAGGAAAGGGGTCCAACACCGGTAAGCTCCAGAGACCCGACGAGTGGCCCTTATCAGGTTGTAGAGCCTTCAACGCTGCGGCTTAGGCCGCGAACCCGAGCTCTAGTGCTGGCAGCCACCACAGTCCCACCGAGTGGTCTCTGCCCGGTTGTGCCGCCTGTTTCGGCGCGAGATAAGACACGAGAGTGAGCTCCAGCGCCGGTAGCCATCACAGACCCGACGAGTGCTGCTTACCAGGTTGTAGAGCCTCGCCCACCACGCACTCCTAAGGCTAGAGGTCGGCGCTCCAGACAGGACGTTCGGAGACCTCGACCAGATGAGCAGGTGCGCCAGACGCACTCCCGCTCATCAACAGGAAGCAGCAGACAAGGCGCAGCATCCCGATGAGATGACTCGTCCTGTCCACGAACGGAGCAGACCCATGATCGACCTGTTTGCGACGCAATGGAATCGCCAGCTTCCGCTCTTCATCTCGCCGATTCCAGACCCTCTTGCCTGGGCAGTCGACGCTCTCTCCATCCCGTGGGACAGTCTGGTCGCCTATGTCTACCCGCCTACGGTGCTCGTCCCCAAGGTCCTACTCAAGCTCAGAGGGTGCAATGCGATCCTGTTCCTGGTGGTCCCATTCTGCTGAATCAAGTTGTGGACGACCGACCTCCTGAACCTCGCCACGGCCCTCCCGCTGCCGCTTCCCACCCCACGTACGATGCTCAAGCAACCACGTCAGGCGCTGTACCATCCGTGCCCCGAACGTCGCCTCCTCCAAGCCTGGAGGTTGTCCGGCAAGCCCTCGCCTCTAGAGGCTTCTCAGGTGCGGCAGTGAACGCGATCGCTACAGCCCGCAGAAGCTCGACCAGACGAGTCTACGAAGGCAAGTGGCGAGTCCTCTGCGCCTGGTGTGACAGCAAGCGCCTCTCCCCCATCGATTTGACGGTTCCTCAGCTGGCGGATTTCTTCCTCTGGCTGTTCGCTGACCAGCGGTTAGCGCCCATCACCATTTGCGGCTACCTGGCCATGATCGCTGACACGTACCGACATTTGGGACGACCCGACCCTGGTTCCTGCAATGACCTCGCCGACCTAATGGCCCACTTCGATCTGCAACGTCCCACCCGTCGCTCCCTGGTGCCGCGCTGGGACCTGCCTTGGGTCCTTACTTGGCTCAACTCAGACCGCTTCGAACCGATCCAGTTGGTGAGACTACTGGACGTGACGCGGAAGACCTGTTTCCTACTGGCCCTCGCGTCTGCCTCCAGGGTCAGCAAGCTGCACGCCTTTTCAGCATGCCCCGCTTGTTTGCAGTTCCGGACGGATGGCTCGGTTCAACTGCTGCCCGACTCAGCATTTCTCGCCAAGACCCGATCTCCTTTGGCTGCCCCGCAGTTGGTCACCATCCAACCATTGAGAGACCCAGGCTCCTCCCGTGTGTCCAGACAACAGGACCCCGTGAGGGCTTTACGCGTGTACCTGCGCCGGACCAAGCCGCTCTGCAGGGGACGCACCCGCCTTTCCTCCCTTTGTCCCCAGGTAGAAATGACTGCTCGGCCCAGACGATCTCCTCCTGGCTCCGATGGGTGATACGCTCTGCCTACCAAGACCTCTCCCCTGATACAGCCAGATGTATGAGCATCAGGGCGCGCTAGGTCAGAGCCATGGCCACGAGCCTTGCATTCGACCGCAACTGTGCTGTCAAAGACATTGTGGCAGCCGTGGGTTGGTGTGCGGAGACTACCTTCGCCCGCTTCTACCTGAGGGTCCTCTCCAAACAGCGCCAGAACCTTTCGCTGGTGGGGGACATCATGGCGGCGCAACACTCCCTCCTGGTGCCCTAGGCGCCGTAAGTATCTTGGCTAAAATTATCGGGAGGTTGCTTAGGGAGGGCGGCTCTAGTGTCTCTAGGGGGTGGGTTAGGGGCGTTATTGCGGCACCCGCCTCCTCTTCGGGATTCTTCCTTACTGTAATGTCATCGGTAATGTGTTTTGAGGAAACAAATTATTTTTCTTTAAAATGTATTTTTTCGAAAAATACTTACCGATGACATTACTCGAAGGACCCTCCCACCTGCCCCGCTTGCCGCTGGTCCGCTAAGAAACTGACTGGTGAGCTTCCGCTGGGCGCATGCCCAGATGACATGGAAGGGAGGCTACTCGGGTTACCGCCTAGGCTATGGCGCCCCTCACCTGCCAACACTGCCATATACGTACACAACAATTTTGGATAAAATTAGTCTAGCTAAGAACCTTTTCCTTACTGTAATGTCATCGGTAAGTATTTTTCGAAAAAATACATTTTAAAGAAAACTACATATTTCCCATCGTTTTTTTTCTTTTTGTGTTGTGTGTATTTAATTGCTTTATGTAGTTTAATGAACTGCAGAACAAGTAAGTGTACAGTTGCATGCTCAATCCATAATTAAACCATCAGTTTGAGGAACAGATAAGCCGATCTTGGTCAGCAATAGGTATAGATTCTCATGAGCCCCTGCAGCTGCAGGGGCTCATGAGAATCTATGCCTGTTGCAGATGCATGAGCTAGTTGAGGTACATGTATAGTGTGATTAATTAATGCAATGTAGTTTGTATGTGAGGCACTGGTAGCATTTGTCATGCAGATCATTGGTAATAATTGGTAATATATTTATTTATGTCGTGTGTGTAGGTATAGTCAACAACCTTAATGGTAACTTCTCCTCATGCATTAAAAACACTTACAATCACACTTAATGTGTTGGCATAAACCTATGGGTAATACGGGTTTATGTAGATCTATACTTCTGGTTGCCATTTGTGTTTTAAGACTGAGGTAGTTGGGTGTTCACTATCTCTTCTTTGCTAGATTGATAACACTGCTTACCTTGAAAGATTGAGTCGAGATTTGTGAGGGCTAGTGTTTGTGCCATATCGCCTTTGTGGTGCCTGAGCATGTTCAGTCTGACAGTATTACTTTACACCCATTGGTGAAGAAGCCGAAATATTGAGATTACAAGTGAACCATGTACTTATCATTTGTATTCACCTGAATTTATCACAGGAAATGTTCTATCTAAAGCATAGCACAGTAGGGCGAAAAACCAATCGGGGTTGTGTTGAAGTAAAGCCAGGTACTGTCAGTTGTAAGTTGTTTTTATATGTTTGTCACATTTTTAAAAACTGGACATTGTACATGAATTTTGGGTGTGTTATTATAAAACAATGGTATTATAGGTTGTGGACATCTTTAGCCCTTTGCGTGTCTGTATCGGTTTTTCACCGATACGGACATGCAAAGGGTTAGGTTGAATTTGCTTGGAACATTTAATCCTTTGGCAGTGCTTTGTTCAGGTGATTCCTGCAGGCATCGCCCTGACAAAATGTGCTACTGAGGACCAAAGGGTTAAACAGTCATGGTCCATAGAATACCGTTCATGTGTATTGTTGCAAACTTGTGCATGTAGGTCATGTAACTTTGTCTACATTGTCAAAGGAAATCTGCAGCTGTTGCGTTTCTCTCACTGTATTTCATTCAGTAAAGTTTAAACACAAATTTTACAGTGTGTATAATTCGCTGCTTTTATTGGCTCACATGTGAAGCAAAAGTGAATCTGATGTTCTGGGCCAATGGTCGTCCGTCCTGTCGTCCATGGTAAAAACTTTAACGCTGGCATTTTCTCAGGGACTATTCAAGCCATATGAGTCCAAAATAGCTCTCGCGGTTAAGCATCGGAGCACGAGAGCGAAGGGAATCGCTGGGTCATGGGTTCGAGTCCCCGTCTCGGACCCGGTAGCTGGACTCGCAATCCAGGGAAAAAAGACGAGCTTGTTCCATAGCATATACTATTCACAACTTCGAACCCAAACTTGGTGCAAAGATACCTGATGGTAAGACTTTCTATGCATACTAATTTGGTTGATCCCTTTGAAAGGTCACAGCTCAGGAAATGGGTTTTAAAAAAAAAGCCGTATTTTGACAAAAGATGTTTTTTCCCAAATACTTTTCACAACTTCAAACCCAAACTTGGTACAGAGATACCTGATGGTAACATCTATCTATGCATACCAATTTGGATGACCCCTGAGAAAAGGTCAAGGGTCACAAGAGGTCGACAAATGTGTGTAAATACCAATTTTTAAGTCTCTTCTATGTATAGAAGGAACTTTTTTAGGACGGGTCGCAGTGGGGCGAATTTAATAGCATGTCCATGGTGTCAAAGGCGGGCATGCTAAAACTCTAACAATTAAGGTAACAAGATAAAAATTACGTCATGTCTAGTTACACTAACCTCGCTGCTGAACGTACATTTGGCGTGAAGCGGCGTGTGTGTGTGTATGTATGTATGTAAACAAGAGAATCTCCGATATTTCTGTACACACAAGCTTGAAACTTGGCGATATACTTTCTTAAGTGGGTGGCTAGGCGATATACTTTCTTAAGTGGGCGGCTAAAAGAGCCTCCGAGCATATTGTAATCAATGTCTCATTGAAGACTTTAACAGCCGTTTATAGCAAGTAGGTTGACCCAGATTAGAGTCCGTAATTTTTGTCATATTTACTTGAACTTTTGCATATAGCTAGTTTGGAGAAAGATATTGGATGAGTTCGTTAGCCAGCTTTGTATCCTTTCAACTTCTGTAGTAAATATTATCAGAAAAAGAATTAAAACAGTAAAAAAACCCTTTACTTCTAGAAAAAGTCAGACCGCGCCGGTGACGTAAAAGAAGCAACTCCGTCACCGCGCAGACATCTGACGTAATTCTCTCGCTCCTTTTCACACATGCGCGGATCTCCAAGAGGCATAGATCCTCGTGTGCCCGGAGAGCGCATGAACATCTATGCCTCTTGATGTTTGAAGCGCTCGCATGCACTCAAGCACACGCATACACACACATCGACGCGCTTTCAGAAGAGATGCAGGTGTACTTAGTATAGAATGTATATATATGCATGCCAGATACCCCAATAGGCACAGTCTAAACTTCTGCATCCACTTGGTTGTTTTTTGTTTGACAGGCAGCTGTACAAAAGTGCATGATGGATTACTGACGCCACGTTCACTTTACCAGCATAGTTGTGCAGCATGACAGAAGTTGAAGGCAGTGACAGGTCAAACTGCTGAAAATGAAGCTGCTCAAGAGTGGTCTTCAACCTCCCTACAAGATTATGTTAGGGTCACCAGTTTGTGAGCATCCTTTGTTCTGCCACCTGTAAATAAATGAAGACGAAAGAAAAACATGCATTTAACATATGATAACTGTCGACAACAAAAAAAGGTAACCGAGCAGTACTGATCTGTGACACATGAAACAACATAAGCTGAGGAAGAATGCAACTGTCTGCCTCTGTCACATCAGTACACACACACCACTGCACAAACCTGCAACATCAACAACTAGTGATAGGATCTCAACTTCAAGGTTAACCATGTTTAGACTATTACTCCATGTGATAGATCAGTTTGTCTTTAACGAGCTTTTGAAAGCGTAATTTGGAAAACACAGATGCGATGAATCCAAAGCTGTTGGGAATCCCTACGGGATGCTGATCTAACAAGTCATCGACACGATAGTCTGTTTCATTTTTTTATGTAGTAAAAATAGTCTATATAGGTCGTAGTAACATAGCACTTACCGGCCGTACACGTGTTTTAAGGTGCGGTTTGCAAAATCTGAAAGGCACGTCGTCACCGGTGCGTAGGCCTGTCTTGTTCAGTTGTTGACAAAGAGCTCCGAACAGAAACCGCTGAACGGTCTTTGCGTACGAAACGCAGGCGTCTCTCCCATACTCGTCGATGGGTCTGGTCCCTTGGCACCGTGTGCAGAGATACAGTCCTTCCATCAACTATTTTTTCCAGCGTAGTTCGAACAGCATACGCAAAATCGTTTTCCTCCTCGCACAATAACTTTAACTTTGGCCATGTCTTGCTGGAAACCGGAACGACTCTATCGGCGCACTTCCGACTAGCGCAAGGGCGGATAACTCTAAACGCGTCAATTACGAAAAAGGCCTATAGAGTTCACTATGACGCTTTGGCACATCTGCAAGGCTTTTTCAAAAGAAGATATTTCGACATCAGAAGTCAAAGACAAAAGGTAGAGACCCTTGACAGTGAAGACGGCTCTCATATAAAAATTCCCATCTTGTTTTTATTAAGATGCTCATTGGGGAGAAAATGGCTGTTTCGCAAAAAACAGTTGATCCACACTGGAGTAATAATAATACTGGTTATTATATAGGCAGGCGCTTTACCCAATTCTGCGAATCGTCTCAAAGCGCCGTGAACTGAACCCAACACGCACGCTCACATGACACGCACGCATTCACTCTGAAGAAAACGCCGTACAAGACAGACACAGGACATTCAAGTGGTGTGAAGGGTCAGCTCAGCTACTGAGGTTTCAGAAATTTTCATCACTTGTATTTGAAATTTATGAATTGGCTCGGTACCAAAGTCTGTTTTTTTCCTAGTTATTTTGCATATAGCTAGATAAAAGGAAATTATTGAATGAGTTCGTTAACCAGCATTCAGTTAGTCTCCAAACTCGAGTTTGCACTGCCGTGAACCTAAAGGGAGCATGAGCATCGCGCTATTCTACGCCGCAGGGCCAGGCCGGTCGTCCAATCGCACGTGTTGACAGCCACTAATGATGGGGGGGGGGGGGGTTATTTTGTTTTGGGCTCGGTGGTCGCGATTTTATCCGGGCTGCGTAAACATAGCAGCATAGAGGCAACACTAGCCACCAAGATACATACAGTACATTTAGCTTCTTACAAGCCCCCACACTCTGCGCGGAACTCATGAAGATCTATGTCTCTTGGGGAGTTTTGTCTTTGGTTATGGGCGAACATTGCTAGGCAGTGAATGCCATCCGTCTGATGTAAAAACAAGAATATATTTATCCTCGTGAAAGTATGCGGTAACGGTGGAATGAATGTTTCTTGATAGGTTCATTTGTCTCTGTGCACATCAGACGGAACAGAGAATCTTCTGCCATACCATCTGACGGCAGTTCCGATGAAAGCGGCCTTCGAGGCTGGCTAAAGCCGTGTTCTGTCCCCAGCCCTCAGCCCTATCGAAGTCCATTTCAGTATATATTTTAAATTTGTAACCTGGCTTTTAAATTTCTGCCAGTATATGCGCCTCAGCAGATCCAAGTATATTCCGTAGTGAACCCGAATCTGTCTTTAACAGAACGATAGAGCCGGGCGGGAAAGTGTGTTCATTTATATGGTCATTGATGTACGGTTACTGAAAAACAAAAGAAACGACTGAAACTCACTGCAAACCACAATAAACTCATCTCCCTTCCCCCCCCCCCCCTCCCCCCCCCCCCCCCCCCCCTCCCGCACTCAGCCAGGAAATTAAAATTGTGTGAACTGGAAAAGCAAAACTTAGGCACAGATTCTCATGGGTCACGGTCCTGTAACTTGCATGACGGACTTCTGAGGATCTTTGCCTTTTCTCATCAGTAGAAAGGGCCACTATCACACTGAATTAGATACACTCACTGATACGCACCTTCTGTCAGTCTGGAATAAACATAGATCCTCATGGCGCCCGCAGATGCGAAAGCTAATGAGAATCATGCCTCTTGCCTGGCTCAATCATTATGCTAGTCCTTACAAGAAGCTACGCGAGCTGATTCACTGCCTTCCATAGTGTAATAGACGCGTTGACAGCAATTATAAACAAACCGCTCTGCTGAAAAAAAGGGGACAGAAACAGAATAACTCGAGCTCACATTCCATCGAATGAAAATGATTAGGCTTTTTGGAGTCTCAACTAGAACTGTGTCAGTATATAATTATTTTAAATTTGTAACCTGGCTTTTAAATTTCTGAGTTTTCAGAATTACATGTGGCGGTCAGCAGATTCAAGTATATTCCATAGTGAACCCGACTGTCTTTACCTGAACAAAAGAGGGGGGGGGGGGGGGGAAGTCTGTTCATTTATAATATGGTCATTGATGTACGGTTATTGAAAAACAAAAGAAACGACTGAAACTCACTGCAAACCACAATAGCCCATCTCGCTCCCTTTCCCCCACTCAGCCTGGAAATTAAAATTGTGAACTGAAAAAGCAAAACTTAGGCACAGATTCTCATGGGTCACGGTCCTGTAACTTGCGTGGCGGACTTTTGAGGATCTATGCCTTTTCTCCTCTGTAGAAAGGACCACTAACACACTGTCCGAGATACACTCAATGATAAACACCTCCTGTCTGGAATAAACATAGACCCTCATGGTGCCCGCAGATGCAAAAGCAAATGAGAATCCTGCCTCTTGCCTGCCTCTATCATTATGCTGGTCCTTACATACAAGAAGCTGCGCGAGCTGATTCAGTGACTGCCTTCCATAGTGTATTAGGCGCGATGACAGCAATTATAAACAAACCGCTCGGCTGAAAAAAGGGGACCGAAACCGAGAAGAGCGCGAGCTCACATTCCATCGAATCAAAATGATTAGGCTTTTCCGAGTCTGAGTTAGAACTGCATTGTACCTCTAGAACATTTTGAGTGGTAATTAAAATTAAAAGAAAATAATATTTTCACGTTTTGGGGATTATTTTCACGAATTATTTGGGATTAATCTTAAAAGAATTTAATCTTTTTTACGAAAAAAGCAATCTTCTCATTAATAATCGCGTGATTTTTTTATACACGGTATTTAAATAAAACTACGGTTCGTCTCGGCTGTCAGGTACGGTTAGGTCAATTGTGACCTGTATGCCATAGGTGTGAAAATCAGATAATTTTCTGCACCACTTTTTCGGAGTTTTTGTAAAACAGCTAACAAAACTTTTTTTTAATGAAAAAAAAACCCTATCTTCTTTTTAATACCCGCATGATTTTTCATAAACAGTGTTTGCATTTACAAGCCTGCTGTTTGTCCCAGCTCTGGGATAGCTTGCTTACTTACTTACTTACTTACTTACGCCTGTCACCCCTCCCCGGGTATAGGCTGTCGACGAGAGACCTCCAGCGATTCCTGTCCTGTGCTTTTCCTTCGATTTTACTCCAGGTGGTTCCCAGTCTCTTGATGTCTGCTTGGAGAACTCGACGCCAGGTGTTTCTCGGCCTGCCTCTTTTCCTCTTTCCCTGGGGGTTCCATGACAATGCCTGCCTAGTGATACTGGAAGCTGGCTTTCTCAGACTGTGACCAATCCATCCCCATCTTCTTCGCTCAATTTCATTCTCTGCTGTTATCTGCTCTGTTCTCTCCCAGAGTCTGACGTTGCTGATCTTCTCTGGCCAGTGGATTTCAAAATTCTTCTAAGGCAACTGTTTATGAAGATCTGTACTCTGTTGACTGTGGTTTTTGTCAATTTCCAAGTCTCTGCTCCATATGATAGGAGAACTGCTTTTACATTGGAGTTGAAAATCCGGACTTTGGTGTGTTGTGACAGCTCTCTGGAACTTCACACTTTTTTCAACTGGAGAAAGGCTGCTCTGGCTTTACCGATTCGCGCGATCCACGAAGGGCAGTTCACCAGGGAGCTCCAGGTCAGAACCGGTGTCAGGCAGGGGTGTTTGCTGTCTCCATTCCTCTTTCTACTGGCCATAGACTGGGTCATGAAGAGGACCACAGAGCACAGACGTAGTGGAATACAGTGGACACTGTGGACACAGCTTGATGACCTCGATTTTGCAGACGACTTGGCTTTACTGTCCCACACTCATCAACAAATGCAGGACAAGACCACAAGGCTTGCTGACATCTCGTCCCAAGTGGGTCTCACCATCCACAAACAGAAAACAAAGACAATGAGGCTGAACACAACCAGGGAAGAACCAGTCTTGCTTGCTGGCACCCCGTTGGAGGAGGTGGAGTCCTTCACCTATCTTGGGAGCATCATCGACAAAAAAGGCGGCACTGATGCCGAGCACGAATCGGTAAAGCCAGCTCTGGGATAGGATTAGGTCAAATTGTGAAATGTAAGCCATAGGTGTGAAAATCGGCAAGAAAATTGCAAAGTTTGATCCTCTAATAAGTAAAATGTTAGTACTGCGATGACTGACGTATAACATCGAGTCATCACTATGAACACGGCGTCGTGGGACTAATGATGCCATGATGAGAAACTTGAAGTGACGTCATTTCGCTGCTCGTGCTTCTTCATGATAGCTATGCTACGCCAGACCACAGAGCTTACGAATGGCGGGAATCGCCGTGTGTCTGTCTTTATTTGTGTGCCAAAGGGTGGGTTAGAGTAGAATGATATGGAGGAGAAGGATAAGCTTGAAAATGGGAACAACTTTGGGCTGGGGTCCCATCTTGTTTACTGAATTAAGTTACGTGTTGACAAGAAAATGGCAATTTCACAAAAGAAGTGGATCCTGATTTGAGTTTGTATTTTTGTTATTCTTACTACATACTTTGCATACAGCGATAATAAAGGGATATATCGAATGAGTTTGTAATCCAGCGTTGTACCTATTCAACCTTTCGCCGAATAAGAATTAATTCATTTTTGCAAGTTTTGGAGCCACATGCACTATAATACTCCCATCAGTCAAACAGTCAACCCTCGAAGACGCTGCGTGCCTTTCCAGTGAGTGATGTAAAACATCAAATTCGTCACACGGCGTCATGGGACTAGCATGACGTGAAGCATATAGTGACGTCATTTTGCTGCTCGTGCTATTATACTTCTTCAGAATGTCTGTCGCTACACGAGTCAACAGAGCGTACTAATGGCAGGAAGCGCCGTGTGTCCGTCTTTATTTGTGTGCGCCAGTGTGTGTGTTGATCAGAGGTTGGCTTAGAGAGGAGGGAAATGGATCAGTATAATAAGCCTAAAAATATGAACAATTCTGAATGTGCCTAAAAGAAAAACACACTGAAGTGAGCTAAAACAATACGGTAGACTTTGGGATGAAATCTTCATCTTGTTGTTTTGCTTTTGAAACAGTAAAAACGGAAGTCGCTTCTTTTCAAGTCTTCTATTTTTAGAAGAGACTTTTTAGGATGGGACACGTTTGGGCGAATGCCCATGACGTCAAAGGCGTGCAGAGCTCCGACTCTGACAGTGAAGTAACTTGACTTTCACAAGATAGAAAGTACGCCACGTCTAGCTACGCTAACTGCGCTGCTGAACGTACATTTGGCGAAAGCACCATGTGTGTTTATGTATGTAGACACGAGCATCTCCGGTGTTTGTGTAACTTTACGATATGCTTTGATCGAGATGTATTTTGGAGAGCCTCCGAGCATATTTAAATTGGGTGACTCGTTGAAGAAAAAAAATGCCGTTTATATAATAATACAATAATAATAATATCGGTTATTATATAGGCGCTTTTTCCCAATTCTGCGAATCGGCTCAAAGCGCCGCGAACTGCACCCAACACGCACGCTCACGTGACACACACGCATTCACTCTGAAGACAAACACAGGACATTCACGTGGTGCGAAGGGTCAGTTCAGCTACTGAGGTTTTGGAAATTTTGATCGCTTGTATTTGAAATTATAAAGTGGCCTGAAACTGGTACCATAGAGGAGGGCGAAGAGCCGGCGGAGAAAGAACCCCCGACGGTCCGCCCGAATTAACGGTGACACTTACTAGAGGAGAAAAGTCCGACGCCGGAACCCGGTCTCGAACCTCGTACCTTTAGCATTGGTGGCAGGCGCCTTAACCACTGCGCCACGGACCGCCATATAAGTCGGTTGACCCACATTTCAGCCCGTAATTTTCGTTTTATTCACCTGGAATTTTGGATATGGCTAGCTTGGAGATATACATTGGATGAGTTCGTTAGCTAGCTTTGTACCTTTTTTATTAAAAAAAAAAAACAAAACAAAAAAAAAAAAACAAAAAAAAAAACCTCGTTGCAGAAAAAGAAAATTAAAAGTAAGAATTATCGACTACTAAAGAAAGATCAGACATGACGGTAACGTAAAGGCGCCAAATATGTCGGTGTTCCACAATGATCCTAACTTGCGGCCGCAAAGCACCACAACGTTTCTGAAACGCAAAGTACCACACACATCAGTGTTATACATAATTGACGAAGTGCTCTCTATCTCTCTCCGACAGGCAATCTATCAGTTTTCTTATGATGTAGACCCGCAGGCATATTGTGCAAAAAGTGGCTAAATACACATAAGATCATATAGAAGAGACTTTGGAAGCTGGTTCATCCCATCTTGTTTCATTTTTGTTTTGAAGATGCAAAAACGAAAAACAGAAGGTTATTTTTCTCCCGTTTTTGCTTTTGAAGAATGGAAAACAGAAATCTCTCTATTTACCGTTCTTGCTTTTGAAGCGCCACAGAATTATAGTAAAGTTTTTTTGTTTGTTTTAAAGCGTATTGTATGTGCGCACAGTCTCAATAGAGAAACCATTGATACAGTGAACAAGAAAGGCAAAGCCCTTATGGCTCACGTGTATGACCGATCCACACGTGTGTCAATAAATAAAGGGATGGCTTCTGCAACAACAAAATCGATGTTTTATCGAAATTTAATCAGTTTCACACATATATGTGAACCCCCGGCATGACCCTTGCGATTACTTACTTACTTACTTATGCCTGTCACCCCTACCCGGGTATAGGCCGTCGACGAGAGACCTCCAGCAACTCCTGTCCTGTGCTTCTCCTTCGATTCTACTCCAGGTGTGTTCCGCCGTGAGATGGCCTTAGTCGCCTGCTCGGCGTTAAACCCAAATAACTAACTAACTAACTACTCCAGGTGGTTCCCAGTCTCTTGATGTCTGCTTGGAGGTCTCGACGCCAGGACTGAGTTTCTCGGCCTACCTCTTTTCCTCTTTCCCTGGGGGTTCCATGACAATGCCTGCCTAGTGATACTGGAATGACCCTTGCGATGAGTCATCTAAATTAGTACACATAGGAAGGTCTTATCTTATCATCAGCTACCTTTGTGACAAATTGTATTGAAGTTTGCAAAAATGTTGATAATAACTGCAATTCTATCAACAAGATAGATTCGCTGTAAAGGGTCTCTACCTTTTGTCTTTGACTTGATTCTGATGTTGAAATATCTCCTTTTGAAAAAGCCTTGCAGATGTGCCAATGCGTCATAGTTAACTGCGATAAGGGTCGCGCGCAGTGCATACGCGTCATTGGTGTGTCAAACGTCATTTGTCATGACGAATCTTTTTTAGTTCTTACGTAATTTGATATTTAACGTGATATGAGATTCGCTTTCGCTTCAAGACTTGGGAAAATGGTGAGAAAACTAGAATTTCAGGTGACTTTACCTAGCTACATGCTATACCAAGTACACCTGCATGCTCTTCTGAAAGCGCGTCGATGTGTGTGTATGTGTATGCGTGTGTGCATGCGCGCGCATCAAACATCCTCAAGAGGCACATGAGGATCTATGCCTCTTAGAGATAAGCGCGTATGTGTGAGAAAGAGCGAGCGGGAGAGAGAGAGAATTACGTCATATGTCTGCGCGGTCAGGGTGACGGAGTTGCTTCTTTTACGTCACCGGCACGGTCTGACTTTCTCTCGAAGTCAATTTTTTATTTTTTTTATTTTTTATTTTTTTATCGTTTTCATTCTTTTCTGAAAGGAATTAATTCTTACTAAAGAAGTTGAAAGGATACAAAGATGGCTAACGAACTCATCCAATGTCTTTCTCCAAACTAGCTATATGCAAAAGTTCAAGTAAATATGACAAAAATTACGGACTCTAATCTGGGTCAACTGACTTCCTATAAACGGTTGTTTATGTCGTCAATGAGACATTTAATTACAGTATGCTCGGAGGCTCTCTTAGCCACCCACTTAAGAAAGTCTTTCGCCAAGTTTCAAGCTTGTGTGTACACAAATATCGGAGATTCTTTTGTTTACATACATACCACACACACACAAATGTACGTTCAGCAGCGAAGTTAGCGTAACTAGACATGACGTAATTTTTTTTCTTGTTACTTCAACTGTTAGAGATTTAGCCTGCCCGCCTTTGACATCATGGACGTGCTATTAAATTCGCCCCACTGCGACCCGTCCTAAAAAGTCCCTTCTAACTACCTCGAGATTATTCTTTTAGGGACAATATCATACAATTTCAAGCTTGTCCGTTCTCAAACGCGGGCTCTAGGCGCCGTAACACACACAATCGCATACGGCGCTTGGCACCAAAAAAAACCCGTTCTCTAGCAAGGTTTGCGTAGCTAGATGTGACGTCATTTTTATCTTGTTACATTTTTGCCAGAATCCCGACTCCGCCCGCCCAGCACATCGTGTGCATTCTCCGGAATGCGCTCCGGTCAACCCCATTTCAAAGTGTACCGTACTGAAAATACGGTAGACAAAAAGGAAGAGACTTCCTTTTTCCGTTTTTGCTAGTTCAAAGGCAAAAACGGGGACCAACATAAATATCAACCGCTGAATCTGAAATTTAAAAACAAAAAAAAGTTTCTTTAACTCATTCTACCCCAACACCGAAATCCCCAAATTTTGCCGTTGTCCTCTGAATTGCATTGCAGGACATATATCTACCATGATAGTTCAAGGGTGATGCCAGAATAGCTTGGCGCCCATAGGCGCCAAGCTATTCTGGCATCACCCTTGAACTATCATGGTCGATCCAAATCTTGCTGTGGTGTGTCTGGGGTAGAATGAGTTAAGGAATGTAGTATACTACAACACACATACACAAGTAAAGCATGACATTCTCACTTCATTATTTATAACTTTATTTTATCATAAGAAAGTGCACAACATTTCACAATGTTAACATGGTCATATGGTGGCCGGTATAATGTCCGCAAGTCCAGGTAAGGTAGATACAGTACATTACTTGTCTTATAATTACTGTACATGTACAATACAACGCAGTAAACAAAAGGGCATCAGGCCAACTTCGGCCATCCGTCCATGCACAGTTGGGTGCGTAGGCCAACAGCAGCTGACCTCGGCCCGATGGCCTTTTGGTCACAATGGAATGACTCTCCCACCCAGACCCAAGAAAAGAGAAAGAAGGAAATTTCAAATTAAACGTCCAGTGACCTCTGGCTGACGAGCAAGGACATAAAAATAATGGAACGGCCAGAGCCACAGATTCCGATGACCCCCCCCCCCCCCCTTCCCCTCCATCATACAAGGAGCGCATAAGTATCCGTGTCTTTTGCAGGTGTTCACTGCAATGAAACAAACTTGCCAAAATTAACCCTCTGAGTGACGGCGATTTTGGTCGAGACGATTCAGTCAAGCAGGAATTATCTTGACCAAGTCGCTAACGACACCAAAAGGGTTACTCACAAACCAGATAGGTGAGGCTAGCGCTCGCAGAATTGTACAACAAACCAAGGGTTGATTGTACATTGCTTAACGTCCCGACAGCAACAAGGCTTTCTCAGGACGTGCCTGCACTGCTTGTGAAAAAAAAACTAAACAGAACATTGAATGTATGTCACCAGCCGGTCAAATACATTAAATAAACCTAAGCCATGAGGCCTAAATAAAGCTAAGACCATTTAGCAACACACATCCAATATCAAGAGCTACAGGCAGTGCAGACAGTAGGGAGAGTTTTAAAAAGGCAAATACAGGTGAATGGACCAAGGGTAGACAGAAACACATGCCCCAGAATAGAGAGAAAAACTCACCCTGTGGGGCTGACCAGGGTGACCCTGAGAACTAAAAAGTACCTAACCCCACCCAAGTCCCCCAGGGCAGACCCGGGTGGGGGACAACAAACCAAGGGGAATTACTCAGCGCCGGACAGACAACAGGGCAGGGGATCTAACTGTTGTCTGTCCGGCGCTGAGTAATTCCCCTTGGTTTGTTGTACCAAAAGGGTTAGCTCATTTCACTTTTATCACCTCTCAAAATAAAGTAAAAAATATTTAAAATTAACATGTTTCTAAAATTATACTGCACGTAAAAGAAATCGGCCTAGCCGTTTCTGGCTACAAAGTGCTTCCTTGCAAACTAAAATCCTTTTCTCTGAAATCGACAACGTACTACATATATATATGCAATCTATTTTGGCAAGAGGAAAAGTATTTAATAAAAAAAAAAAGAAAAAAAAAAAAAAAGAAGAATTGATCAGATCTATGACAATGGTACTGCTGGACAAAAACTAGAAAATGCAGAACGAAAATGTTATTTTCATAGAGAAAAAAATACTGACATGGATTACAAAATCCGAGGCTGGGTCGCCGTTGGCCCGGTACGCGGGCCAAAGGCAGCCGACGTCCGACCGATGGCTTTTTGCACATTGGGAGGATCATCTGGTGAAACGTATCGCACAAAGCACTTAACTTAGTCGACTGTACGACTGTAAGTGGATTTGGGCCAAGAAAGTGACCAGCATAGACGACTTTAAAATGCTGATTTGTAAATTGTTGGTAGATCAAAGCAATAAGCATATTAGAATGACCAGATGCCCAACAATACATGAACAGTGAATCGTTATGTAGTGACATAAGGATCAAACGAATCGTCTCAACAAAAGCACTACCAACAGCCATCTAACCCCACGGCTGCACTGACCAAATTTTGGAGGTGTCATCTAACGACTATGTACCAGTTGCAGGAGATGGATCAATCATGGTAATTCAAGGGTAGTGCCAGATTAGCTTGGCACCTGATCACGCCAAACTAATCTCAGTAGCAATACCCTTGAATTCTCATGGTGGATTGCAGTGCAGTGCAGGACACAGATCGACCATGATAGTTCAAGGGTGATGCCAGAATAGCTTGGCGCCCATAGAACTATCACGGTCGATCTATATCTTGCTGTGGTGTGGCTGGGGTAGAATGAGTTAATACAATACACACAATCATGGTAAATCGGTTACGTACTGGTATGTATTAATTTAAAGATGTGAACAAACATTTACTGTAACGCGCTGATTGTGCTTTGGCTATTTGTGCTGGTTTGTGAATATGGACCTTATGCCTGAAAGCCGTAAGGTCCATAATCACAGACCAACGCGCATTTTTACCACGACTGAGGGCAGCAGGGACAAACAGCAACTTTTCAACACAAATTCCACAACAACGCCCAGGTATGAGTATAATCAAGCAGCCCAGAGTGACAACACCCGGCTCAGGCCTGTTAGCTGCAGTTGACAACTGCGCCCAGGCCTGTGGCAAATGTCAGCCCAAGGGCCTTTTGCACACTGGGCGCAAGCTGAGGGTACGGATCTCCACCAGTACTACATAAAGGTTTGGATCTGTAATCAATAACATACGAGAACACCGGCATTACCCTGCAGCAACTGCTAAAGCCGGAAAACACGGAAATGTACGTAACGCAACATGACGTACACGCATGTCTGCATGGTGATTTCTAAAGACGCAGAGCAGCACACATATTGTATAGCTGACGTGGTCACGCTAGTCGTGGTGGCCATCTTGAGAGGATTCGCGATAAGGCCCTCATAGGGAAATCGCTGTCACGACAATGTCAGGAAAGTCCTGACGTCCTATAAGGCAATAACAGCAATTCTGTTCTCACCGAAGGAAACCGCTAACCAGAATCTGTTTTTATTTGTTCCAAAGAGGAAGAAACGTGAAGAAAAACGTGTTGAAACACTACTTCGTTATCTGAAGTCTATTCTATCCTCTTGAGATGGCGGCTGACGCGCCGACGCTGCTAGGCAACGCGGGAAACTTCCCGAGCCCTAAAGACCAGGTAAATATCAACCGCTATACACTAAAAGTCTCTTTCAGGTACATTGCATAATGAAGGTGGGCAGTGAAAACAAGCAATGACCGGCGATAGGCTTTCGGATATGACAATACAGTTATGCCAAGGTACTGTAATAATCTTTCAAAACAAATGCTGGGGGCAACTTGCTTGCTGTTGGGCTACCACACAGGGAGACAACTTTAACACCTTTGTGTGTGCCGTCACCGGTACAGGTACTGTAAACAGTTCCGGTGACTGCATGCACACGGGGATTACAGTATTACACCCGATGTAACTATGGCTGGGTTATTTCATAAACTTGTTTACACTTATGAAATGGATCACACTTCACATACTTTGGAAGTTAAATAGCTATTATTAAAAAAAAAAAAAAAGACAAAATCGATGAAAAAAGGAAGAGAACTTTAAAACGAGAGGAAAACAGTTATGATAATGAAGCATCTCTGGTCCCTCTAACCTTCGCTATGGCTCTGACCCCTTAACTGTTACTAAAATTAACCCAGGACCCTGCAGCAGGAGGTGGACTGATCATGATAATTCAAGGGTAGTGCCAGATGAGCTTGGCGCCTTCTGGTGCCAAGCTCATCTGGCACTACCCTTGAATTATCATGATCAATCCACCTCCTGCAACTGGTACATAGTCGTTCAGTAACACTTCCGAAATTTGGGAAAAGCACCCATGGGGCTAAAAGGGTTAGTCTCAAACCTTCACTCAGCAACACCATCTGCCTGTGAAAGTCATATACAGCAGAACCTGTTTGGCGCGACCACCCTTACAAGAGATCACTTGTCATTAAAGACCATCATTTAGGTGGCGTGTAGCCAGCTAAATGATGGGCTTTGATGACAGGTGACACTTTAACCCATATCATACTGAGGCTACAAGCTTCAAATTTGTACACTGCCATATGCAAGCTACATTATAGTACTTGCAGGTAAGGATATAGACCAATGGCTTTATTTTAAGGGTGGTGCCAGAAGGCGCCTAGAGGCGCCAAGCTATTCTGGCACTACCCTTGAACTATTTTAGTCAGACTTATTTCACACACTGGTCTATTCTATGCTTCTGTTGAGAGAGCACCTGTGTGATGCTGGCTGAAATGTGTGTTCCATAGACTCGCGCTGGGCTTTGTTTGCCGTCTTGGCAGTAAAGGGGCGACACTAAAAATGATAACAAAGCATGGGTTTTCCCCACCGTGTATGTGGAAGACTGTTAAAGCGCAAACAAAACACAGATGGTAAATGCCCAATGCTGACAAGCCGTGCGTTGCATGTTTCCCAGTGTGCAAAGTCCTTGGGCCAACCTCGGCCACAGATAGCCTGCACTCAGGTACAGCTGACATCTGCCCAAGGGCATTTAGCTTACAAGGTTATAAAAGAGTGCAGTTACTCGTCCTTTACATAAATCATTGAAGTTATTTAAATTAAAACTTCAGCACAATTATTTTATTTTAAAACCTAAGAAATGGCCGAGTAACAAAAATAAGGTGCATGATGATGATCATAAAAATGAATGGTTTCAGTGTTTTGTCTCAACTCTTTTCAAGTTGACTTTAGTATTAAAAGCTTGCCAGTGGAAGCAGCTTCAGTACTTATATTTTAAACACAGTGTTAGAAAAACAAAATACATACTGTTTTTGTTTGAATTTGTAAAAGATCAAAATCATGTGCCGGTCTGTGAATTCAGACCTTACGGCTATAAAACTTAACACATTTAGCCCCGTGGCACTACAGCCAGAGATGAATCGACAATGATAATTTAATGGTCTTGATAGATTAGCTTGGTGCCAACAGGCACCAAACTGATCTGGCACTATCCTTGAATTATCATAGTCGAACCATCTTCTACCTTGATAAATAGTAGTAGGCAACACGTCCAAAATTAGGAAATGCTTGGGCATATTAGTGTTAAGGTCCAAAATTACATCCCAGCGCATGCTGTTTGTCAGAGACCTGTACCACACAGAAAAGATGTGCACGCACTAAACAGCTCCATATGACAATACATGTGCTACTTTTCTTTGCATAGGTCATCCTAATATTGTAACGAAATTGGAATTCTTACGCATGATTGGGAACGAAAAATACACAGCATAATCATACATGCTTGAAACTGAGAACCAGAATAAAGAGAGACAATTTGAGCAGGTCCCACCATATCATAATTGTATTTTTATATTTTTAAAGATCTTCACACAAACACACTCTCACAGCACCTGTCATTGTGAAATTTCCGCTGATGTACATGAGGCGACCAAGAAGCATATATCCTCATGAGCGCTGAAGATGCGGGGGCTCACGAGGACCTATGCTGTTTGCAGACTGATGGCATCCTCAGAAGGAGCGTTCATCAAGACATGTTCACAAGTATGAAAGTCTGAAGGTAGCTGACTAAAATGGTGCTTTACATAAGAGCACTTTTGGCAAGTATTTCTTGTGCACCACCTTTCAATGACCATGCGGTGATACATCTTTGGGTCACACTTAAATCTAACTATGATCCTGTATAACCCTTTCAGCCCTGATGCCCTACAGCAGATGGGTCGACCATAATTCAAGGGTAGTGCCAGATTAGCTTGGCGCCTGTCAGCGCCAAGCTAATCTAGCACTGCCCTTGAATTATCATGGTCGATCCATCTCCTGCAACTGGTGCATAGTCATTAGATGACGCCTCCAAAATTTGGGCTGAACGAGATAACAGTATTGACACAGGAGTTATATCAGACTTGGCCAGAAACTTAGTTTTTCATGCAAGCACACCCACATAATTATGCCCACACATTTATGCATACACATTCATGCACGGCACACATGTGCACACGCTCTCACACTTTAAAAACAAAGCGACTGATGCGCAAATGAAGCAAGACTGGCCAACTTCCCAACCACCTATGGGATTGTCATGGTTATGCCTGGATAAAAATGCAAGCAAAGAAATCTACATGCATCACTGCATGTACACACAAGTTACCACAAAACACGTTTCCCTTTACTAGTGTCATGGGAGCTGGGCCATGAAAAAAACCCGCACCAAAACTAGTCAAACATACACAAAATCATCTTCAGTCATAATCATATCCAAAAAATTGTAAACAGAAACAAATCTTGATTAAAAGAAACATGCCTTGACTGGCTGGTTACTTTTAGTAGTATCGAAAAATATCAACTGGTTATCAATTGTCATTATAAACATTGTGCACTGGTCTGCAGTTTTGGAGCTAATGATCTGTGGCAGTTGGGGCCAAAATCGCAGACCGGCACGTTTACATAATGGTATTTTGTACTCATCACACATGTACACAGAATTTGTGAGTGAGATGCGCAAAACAACTGGACTCGCAGATTTAAACATGTAACCATGGAAGCACTCTCAAGGTATAGTCACAAAATCCACTGAAACCAGGGCCAGTTGCATGACCAAGCTTAGTCCTGCACCAGCCACTAAGCAAGGTGCACCATAGCGGCGCACCTTGCTTAGTGGCTGGTGCAGGACTAAGCTCGCTCATGCAACTGGCCCCAGAATGCTAAATTAAAGATCTCCTCCTTATGAGTCGACTCCCGAGGATCTCTGTCTAAAGCTGATGGCAAGTAGCTGCCATCTCGATGATGGTCTGTGATTTTGGACATTGCAACATTTTTCAAGTTTCAGAGGGTCTTGTGTCTACCTGTACAACAACGGACACATACAAACACACAGACTGAAGCTGATACCACCAGTCCACATACATGTACAGAAACAAGTCAAATTCCAAGAAAAATAGATGAAAAAAGTTGAAATACGTCATCGCATGATTATACAAGCATGTCAAATATAAGCAGTAGTGGGCAATGGATGTATGTACATACATACATACATACAGTGAAGCGCAACATACGCTCCCAACCCACATTCCCAAATTGTATCACACGAAAGATTACGCGGCCGTTTTTTTTTAATACAAAATCCGTGACATAAAGGGAGGCAAGCGCTGAGCCCGCTCCATGAAAGACGTGTGGCATCAGTTGTCCATGGACTGGATATCAGACAGTGTCATGATGGAGCTTCAGTGTGCGAAAGATCACAGTTTAACATCTGTCACAGCTGGCCTGCGCACAGCAGTGCGTGATCCAACTGCGACAGACGTCGGCCTATGACCTTGCACATACTGGGCTGTGTCTAGGAAAGTGACTTTAACTCATTTCACCCCAAGACCAAAATCCCCCAAATTTTGAAGCCGTCCTCTGAAGACTGCATTGGAGTGCAGGACACAGATCGACCATGATAGTTCAAGGATGATTCCAGAATAGCTTGGTGCCCATAAGCGCCAAGCTATTCTGGCATCACCCTTGAACTATCATGGTCGATCTTTATTTTGCTGTGGTGTGTCTGGGGTTGAATGAGTTAATGTACAGCATAGTACAGTACAAAATATTCCAGCACTATGCCTTGCCAAAAAATGTTCCTGTATTAAGACAGGAAAGACAACTGACAGAGCTTGTACGATCTATTTCTGTACAGTGTCAATTAGAGTAATCCTATGTATAACTTACACTATACAAGCACTAACAAAAGATGGTCAGACCATTGCACCAATAGTTGGCCATTTGGCAATCAAAGAAATTTTCATAACAAGCAAAGGTAACAAGTACTGAAAATATACCTTGTCAAGTGAACATTTTTCCAGGAGGAAAAAAAAGTAATGGAGCCCTTAACCCACATCATACTGAGGCTAATAACTTCAAATTTGTGCACTGCCATAGGCAAGCTACATTATAGTACTTACGGATAAGGATATAGACCAATGTCTTTAGTTCAAGGGTGTTCGGAATACAGCAGTGTGTGAAATAAGTTTGACTTAAATAGTTCAAGGGTAGTGCCAGAATAGATTGGCACCAAGCTATTCTGGCACTACCTTTGAACTATTTTAGTCAAACTTATTTCCCACACTGCTGTATTCAGAATGATAAGGGTTAAAGATAAAATGTGCTCTCCGAGACAATAAAAACCTCGCAACAAATTAAGACTCAACTTTTGCCGATTCACCTTTTAAGGTTTTTATGAGCCGAGAGTTATTCTAAAAACATGATTTTATTTTTTTCAGCAAGTAACAGGTGAAAGTAGAATAAATCTTGAATATGTATGCCTCAGCTGTGAAAACAAAACACAGGTCTTACAATTATGATGGTGATATGAAACCAAAACACTAGCCAACAATAACAATTAAAACATACAGACAAAATCGCATTGTTACTGTGCGTCTGAAGCAATAAATCAATTAGCTGTAAAATAAATGCAACAAATCAACAAAACTAAAATGAATGAATGGTTAGCACTATCAAAAGTGGACTGAATATGCATTGTGCACTGTATACATTTTCTCATAACATTTAGCCCTTTAACTGTCGGTAGTAGTTTTTATCTGCTATTATCAGCTATAGGGTCAGATGTAATCAACGATGTGAGAAAAATTTTGTTATGAAATGCTGAACTGAAAAACTTTCAGCATTTTAAAAATTCTGTGGTAAATTGAATTCCCGATGATGGGTCTACACCTGGGTGCAATAGCTAGAGTCAGCAAGAGTCATTAATTTTCATGAGCCCTCACATTTGCAAGGAAGCATGAGCATATTTGACTCTTGTAGCAGGAGTCAATATAATGCGTGAAACCATATGAAGGTGGAAAGCAGACATTTCTGCACCATTTTCACCAACACCCTCACACACATTTTTTTGTAACATTTGGAAATGCACAATCATATTCAAGTCATACAGCAAAGAAGCAGACACACACACACACAGACACACAGAGTGTGCATGTATCCAAATGCACATTATGGATAAAGATATATCTCAACAAAAACTAAAAAAGATATATTTCAACATCATTTTCTTGGTGATCTTAGAATTTGGGGAAATGTTGTCGGCAAAGTGTCTGTGTAGAAAACACGCCCGACTTCAGCAGTATATAGCTTTACGCTTGCATCACAAAGGAGCTTGCTCACTGTGATCTGTCATTTGAGGATGGAAAGAAATTACACCACAACATTTTGTTTTTGCCGCTATCCAGTCATGCTTTCAGGTTCAATGATTTGAAAGTTAACTTTGATGCCATCAAAGCAACAAAGACTATCTCGAGTGGCATTCCTGTCTCTCTCACCCTGCAATGTTTCTATCAGTATTTCAAATCACAGCAAAAATCACAGTGATTCATAGTGAAAAGACGAAGCACCAAGTCTGGATCAACAGCACTGTATTATAAAGATGTGATCAGTAGCGTGCGGCTCTGTAGAATATTTTTTCCATCTGCAAAAAGGCATAGATTCTCATGAACCCCCACAATTTAGGGGGCTCATGCGAATCTATTCCTCATGCTGGCAGACACCAGGTCCATTCACATCAACAAATTGATGAATTCTTCCAAGGTCAAGGGACTAGTCTTAGTTCAGTTTATAGATTGTCTTCTCTCACTTACAGAGGCGAACACACACTACATTATCACAAAGCTGCAATCCACTGGCAGATTCACTGATTGCATGTCACTGTCTCCTCACCAAAAAAGGGAAAATAAATGGGTCAGCCACTGAATCATATTCCATGATGACGCACTGCAAGTAATACATAAAATATAGGATTACCAAAGAAAGCAGTAGCGCTGAAATGCTGGTCACCAAATCCAACCAATAGAAGCACCATAAGTCAGTCTTGAAAATTCATCGGGATGTTTTGGCAAAGAGAACAAGTGGATTTTGTGTCATGACATTTTGTTCCAAATGTCATGTTTGTCCCCAAATCCCAATGTCTTTCTCCTTGGAAAAGAAATGAATTTTCAAAGAACTGTTTCTTCGTTCTCTCAACGAAAGTTCATGGAAACGTGATCGATCTGATGGATTCATACAGGCAGTGAAAAATGCACTGGGAATGCCAGCACAGTACAAGTCCTCATATCTCAGTGAAAGCTAGAAAACGTTGTCTGTCATTGCACACATGTAGCTTGTAGACACCAGTATATCCAATGCAACAGTGACAAACTGGGAAATCATGACTGTCTGGATTTCAAACTGAATGCCACAGCAAGAATCTTGCAATGAACGTTCCCTCAGAACAGTTCTGTGCCAAAGTCCATCATGATGCATCAGCCATGCTTGTGAACAGTACCCTCACTGGTGTTTCCACATACATGCTTTGGCGGGAAGCTTGAAATGTCAAATTCAACCAGAACTGTCGATATGTCAGTCGCTATACGTAAGCCATGCGCGCTGAAGGTCCCTCCATGGCTGTGATGACGTGACCCAGCTTGGCAGACATCTGTTGTGCATTGGCCTGGTTGTCCTGCTCAAGGTCCTCCAGCAACTGGAACATATCAAAGTATCAAGGTTAACCCATTCAGCCCTGACACACTACAGCAGGAGATGGGTCGACCATGATAATTCAAGGGTAGTGCCAGATTAGCTTGGCGCCAACAGGCGCCAAGCTAATATGGCACTACCCTTGAATTATCATCGTCGATCCATCTCCTGCAACAGTTGCATAGTCGTTAGATGACGCCTCCAAAATTTGGGAAATATGTGCATCGCGCTGAATGAGTTATACATTAATGTCTTTAGCAACATCAGAAATAAAATAATCAGTTGATGTCAAATATCACAAGGTCAAGGCAATTCTCATAGGTTATCATGCAAGGTCAGTGAACAGCATGGTAAAAATGAAGTCACTGACAACAGTGAGGATTGTTTTATTGCAAAGGTCATAAGGTCAAAGTCTGCTATTATTTGTTATTCTACACCATAAAATAGTACAATGTGAGCTCACCTCATTACTAAACTTGGAGGCAAAATTGTACAGTTCTCTCAAGGCACTGGAAATGTAGAACTTGCCTGAACACATCTGCACAACAAATGGAAAGAAAACTACACTTCCATACACATGAGAAACTGTGTGCACACCCTTTTGTGTTGAGGAAAATGCTAACCAAAGTTACAGGCAAAAGGTATAGAACTGCATGGGCCCCTGGTAGATCTATAGCACCTGTTGCTAAATGGTGCTTGTTGAAAGAAAGCAAACCAGTGTACAAGATGAACAAACATGAAATACAAAAATGAACGATGGATCTCAATATGCAAGCATTTCTTGATCATGCAGCTTAAAACCACCCAATTTCATGAGGCAAAGAGCCTCATAAGCACCTGCAGATGTTGATGCTTATGAGGTTCTATTCCTCCTGTGTTCCTCATGCATTTATATCCGTATTTCTTGGACAGATTAAGATTGGAATTTGTGAAGGTATCAAAGACATAAAGACACATAAACTGCTGTAAAGTTGTGGTAAATCTACCCACCCGTGAGACATCAGCGAGATATGTGTTGATGTCTTGGTCACTGATGGGCTGCATGTCGCGAATGTCGGCAAAGTATTTCTCCACCAGTTTGCGATAGTGCACGATGTCCTTTGCAAACAACAACTTGTTGGACGGAGAGTCCTGAAAAACAGCAAATAATAATATTACAGATGTAATGACCAAAGCATCTTAACACCACAGCATCATAACAGTTAAATCAATCATATATGAATATGAATACCAAGATAAATACTTTATTGTCCAGTTCTAGAAAATATGCTCTGTTTACATCAAGCGCAATGATAAAAGGACACATTTTATGAACACACATTAACAGTACACATATAATACATATCATAATTATCAATAACAAAAATTGACAAATGCAGTCAGATAAATATGATCCAGTGAGTTGAGTGGCCAAGAGTTGAGACTGCTGGCATGGTGCATGCCGCGTCCCTTTGTACTACATGCAGTGAGGTTAGTAGGTCATGACAAGCTTGAGGCAAATTCCTCAGTCTCTTTTGTCTTAAGGCAAAATATTCTGACGAACAAGACACATGACTTTACCTTGCCTAGCCTGTGTTCTGACGTGGAACAGCTGTCCATGAAAGTCTGGCCGACAACACTGAGACAGGAATCCACAATCAGTGGTTTGTTGATGTCAAAAACAAAGTCTGGGTTCTTGATGATGTTCACCCAGAAACGCAGTGGCAGACTGCAAGACACCAGAAAAGCACAGGAATTATTTTGACTGATCTGTGATAATCAGGAGTTTTAACCCATATCATACTGAGGCTAAAAGCTTCATATTTGTACACTGCCATATGAAAGCTACATTATAGTACTTACAGATAAAGATATAGACCAATGGCTTTAGTTCAAGGGTAGTGCCAGAAGAGCTTGGCGCCTAGAGGCGCCAAATTCTTCTGGCACTACCCTTGAACTATTTTATTTTAAACTTATTTCACACGCTGGTGTATTCCGAATGATAAGGGTTAAGATAAATATTTCACTTTTATTTTGGACTGACCTGTTACACTTCCAGGTGTGAACAACCTCTGGGTCTGCGATGCCATATTTCATGGCCTCCTGATCCAGGAAATCAAACAGGAACTTCACAATGGGTGGCACACAGCCCGCGGACAGCACCGTTTTGAACAAGTCATCAATGTATTTCTGTAACGTACCCTGCAACACCAACATGACACTGAGGAGGATTGGATACTTCCATGAGTGCTAACAACAACAACAAAAGGCTGAGCATTCTTGCAACACTGAAGGGTGTGTGAAGAATAAACAAGAATCAAGATACTTAGGAAAGAGTTAAATCATCAAAAACATATTTGTACAATTTGATCCAGTACATGTGAATACATGTCAATACAAGCTAAACGGCAATTTACAAACCATTGATTTATTTACAATTTCTTTTCATTTTATTTATTTATATTTTTGGGGTGGGGTGGGGTGAGGTGGTGTGGAGTATCTTTGTGTGTGTGTGTGTGTGTGTGTGTGTGTGGTTGATGGTGGGGGGGGGGGGGGGGGAGTGATAAAATATGGTGAGCTGTAATTTTGAAACTTATGGCTGTACGTCATACAAACCAGCACACATGAAGACAACATACCCATGTGCAAAAGGCCATCAAGCCGGCGTTGGCCCGCACAAGGCCGTGCACGCGCCAATGGCGGCCGACATCGGCCTGATGGCCTTTGCACACTAGGATATACACTGACCTTTGTGGAAAGAAGTCTTGTCAGGAAGATTTCTGATATCATTTTCACACCGCCGTCTTTGACTGGTGCATCATCATGTTTCACCTGTAGACACAATATTTCATGATCATCATCCCATTCACAATCATGCCTAGAAATAAACAATCCCAACAATGAAAGAAACATCTTAGAAAGGACAATTACAATTTAACTCATTCAGCCCGACGCACGTATTTCCCAAATTTTGGAGGCGTCATCTAACGACTATGCACCTGTTGCAGGAGATGGATCAACCATGATAATTCAAGGGTAGTGCCAGATTCGCTTGGCGCCTGTCAACACCAAGCTAATCTGGCACTAACCTTGAATTATGTTTGATCCATCTCCTGTTGTAGTGCGTCAGGGCTGAATGGGGTTAACACAATTGTGTTGTAGTTGTCCTTTCCAAGCATGTTTCTTTCCTTTTTGAGATTTTCTTTGCATTTCACATGCTTAGCAGTTCACTTTTTGGTCTGGATTTCATTATGCCTGACAGTCGCCAAATTTCTTTGTATCATAGGCACAGTAGATTGACAGACCACGACAACTAACAACGGCTGTCAAGTGCCCAGCTATTCTGACGACATCCATGAAGCGTCATAGTCCATCTGTCGCTGAGACTGTCATTGTCTTCAGTGGACAACTCCCACATCGTATTTCCACCGTCAGGCCAAATGTGTCGACATGGTGAATATAATCGGTACCTACCAAATGCCAGACACGTGTGTTGTCGCTGTCAGTTTTCATGATGGGGAACTGGGAGCTCATAGACATGAGGGCATGGTCCAGCGTGCCTGCAACATTGAAAGGACAAAATGTCAATGTTTCACTTTGTTTGGCTTTACACGAAAAAAACAAACAAAAAAAACAAAACAAAAAAACACTAAAAAGCACGAGAATCACGGGCAATCTTGCACGTGATACAGCCGTGACACACGCCTCTCAAAGTTGTGAAACTCATTGCAGGACAGCGTCATTATGTTGTGGGAGCCATAAAGTCGGACAGCGTTACTGGTGTTTGTGTTAATGTGGTGCATGGGCCATTTAACCCCAAGGCCACATTTCCCGAATTTTGGAGGTGTCACCTAAAGACTATGTACCCAGTTGCAGGAGATGGATTGACCATGATAGTTCAAGGGTAGTGCCAGATGAGCTTGGTGCCTTCAGGCGCCAAGCTCATCTGGCACTATCTTTGAATTATCATGGTCAATCCATCTCCTGCTGCAAATGGGTTAAAGTTGCCAGCCAATGGGTATAGACTTGGGAGTCGCAGACATTACGTGGTTAAATCCGATTTCGTGGTACATGTATACTGACGCACGTAAACTGATGCTGACATGGACTGTGTGAACGAGTCACTTCCCAGCAGAATATGTCCTCACCATTCAGTGTCTTATATGTATGCTGACGATGTAGAAGGGACATATAGGCTCCATCATGAACCTTGTAAAACCCCAGGGTGTTGAGGCGACGCCACCCATCCTTATTCCAGGATGCAATATCCTCATCCGACAATGTCAAGGGTCCAGTGGGACCATTGCGCCACTCTGGAAAACAAGAAAACATCTCAGACTTCCAAATATGACAAGAGCTGGTGCATGCTAAGCCCCAGACTCTGGAAGAAAATCAGGACTGCAGTTGTGACGATGAACCAAAGTTTTCTTTGCATTTTTGCATGTCATGGTGTTTTTACTATGTTAACATTTGGCTTTTTATGGCTCTGATGACTGGCTTACTGTGTAAAGAATAAAAGAAAAATGAATTTTTTTTCTAAAATGTATTTTTTTGAAAAATACTTACCGATGGCATTACTATCTGGGAATACACTCTATTGCCTATAGATTTCAGCAAAAATTGTGTGTAGCACACAACTGGGGAGGAGACACCGGGGATCCAAGCACTATGACCCCGGGTGGCCTCCCCTTACTACCCTATCCCGGCGAGCACAGGGCGACCTCGTCAGTTTCACACATAGCCACAAGAGGCAAGCGGGGCAGGCGGGAGGGCCATCCGAGTAATGCCATCGGTAAGTATTTTTCAAAAAAATACATTTTAGAAAAAAAATTCATTTGTTTTTTCAAAATACATTACCGATGGCATTACTATCTGGGAGAATGGCGAACAGGCGGAGGGTGCCGTATCTAACCATAACCCAACCACTCCGCCAGGCCCATTGAGAGAGAACTCCCGACGATTTCAGCTATGATGTGCCTAAGACGCCAGCAGCGCTTGGAGGGAGTGCTGGGCCGCGGAGATGTCGCCCACCCGTGCCAGGGAGTCACGTCGGCCGGATAGGTCTCTTAAGGTATAAGCGTGCGAAAGTGGAGTCTGAGCGCCAGCCACCCGCTGCCACAATATCTTTGACCGAGCAGTTGCGGTCCAGGGCTAGACTGGCGGCAACTGCTCTCACTTCATGCGCCCGGATTTGTAAAGGCTCAGCGCCGCGTGGGGAGAGGTCTAGGTAGGCTGACCTAATCACCCACCGCAGCCAGGATGACACGATCTGGGGCGAGATGTGGCATCTGCCCGCGGACAAGGTAAGAAGAGGCGCGAGCGCCCCCGGCGCTGCGGCTGAGAGCGGCGCAGGTAAATCATTAGCGCCCGCACTGGGTCCTGTCGCCGCGATCCAGGGGAGAGGTCCGCTCCACGGAGGGGCCGTATCGTTAGCACCTGAGGAGCCGCCGCGGGTGGCGGTTCTTGGCCAGGAAGGACGGATCGGAGAGCCTCTGCGCAGAGCCGTCGGAACAAAACTGCAAACAGGCTGGGAGCATCGAGAGCGCGTGAAGCTTGCTGACTCGGGACACTGTAACGAGAGCCAGAAGGAAACAGGTTTTCCGGGTCAAGTCTGAGAACCGAGCCAAGGGGAGGGGCTCAAACCGGTCCGTATTCAACCACGTCAGTACCCAGGCAAGATCCCACCGGGGTACTAGGGAACGTGAAACCGGACGTCGGAGTTCAAAGTGAGCCAGAAATTCGACAGATCCTTGCAGGCGCCTGGGTCTGGAAGACACAGGTGACGGTAGGTGTCCGCGATCATAGCGCGGTAGCCCTTGATGGCGACCGGGGCTAAGGCCCGGTCGTCGAAGAGCCACAGGAAGAACTCCGCCAGTTGGTGGGAGGCTAGGTTAGTGGGAGGGAGCCCATGGGAGGTGCACCAGGTCTGAAAGACCCTCCACTTGCCTTCGTACACCTTCCTTGTAGAGAGTCTGCGGGCTGCTGCAATTGCCGCCACTGCAGCATCCGAGAACCTCTAGCGGCGCGGGCGTGCCGGACAACCTCCAAGCGTGTAGGCGGAGGCGTACGGGGAACGGATGGAAAAGCCTCTGACGGGGCAGCTTGAGCATCGTGGGAGGGGTAGGAAGCTCCAGAGGAGGGTCCGTCGCAAGCGCGAGGTGGTCCGTGGTCCAGCTCTTTGTCCAGTTGAAGGGGGCCACCAGCAGGAGGACCGCCGCGTTCCGCAGTACCTTCAGAACGAGGACTGACGGGGGGTAGGCGTAAGCAATCAGGCCGACCCAAGGAATGGGGAGCGCGTCCACTGCCCAAGCGAGTGGATCCGGGACTGGCGAGACGTAGACCGGGAGCTGGCTGTTTCATCTGGTGGCAAACCGATCCACTAGCGGCGTTTCCCAGTGAGAGCAGAGCAGGCGAAAAATATCCGGGCGTAGGGACCGCTCCGTGTGGAGCAACTGTCTGCGACGAGACAGGGCGTCCGCAATCACGTTGAGGTGGCCAGGGATGTGGCGGGCTCGTAGGGCAATGCCTCGATCCCTGCACCAGAGGAGAAGGTGGTACAGAAGAATGCAAAGGGAGGGCGAGTGAGTGCCCCCCTGATTCTGTATGTAAGCCACCACCGTCGAGTTGTCGGAGAGCACGAGGACTTCCTGATTGGCCAAGGTCTCCTGCCAAACGTCGAATGCCAACCCAACTGCCTTCAGCTCCAGCCAGTTGACGTGATTCCCTAACAGCTCCCGAAGCCAACGCCCGAGGCCGAGAGAAATCCGGTAACAGGTGCGCGCCCCAGCCGGCCTGGCTCGCATCTGTACAGAGAGACCACCGAGGCGGCGGGGAGTGTAGGGCACCCCCGAAGCCAGCCAAGCGAGGTCCGCCCACCTCTCGAGGTGAGGACGAGCCAGAGGCGTGACAGGTACTAGATCCAACAGAGCGCCCGAGGGTCGCCAGTGAAGAAGGAGACGTAGCTGGAGAGGCCGAGCATAAAGTCTGCCCAAGGGAAGCAGGTCCGCAGCCGCACTGAGGAGGCCCAGGAGGTGAAGCCAGACCCTGGCGGTGAAGGAGGATCCCATCCCCATCGAAGTCGCTAAGTCGACGATCTTCTGTCGCCTGGCCAGAGGCAGGCGGACAAGGTTGAGGTCGGTCAGGAATTCCATCCCCTGATGTAGAAACCGTCGAGAGGGAGAAGATCGGATTTCCCCAATAGAGTAGGAAACCTAGACGACGCAGAAGGGAAAGCAGGGCATCCCTGTCCGTCTGGAGGGCTGCGGAAACCAAGTTGCGCAGTAGAAGGTCGTCCAAGTAATTGGAGGCCGGGCTCAAGGAGCGCTGACGGAAGTAGGCTATCACGGCGTCGAGCAGTCTTGTAAACACCCACGGACTGATGTTGAGGCCGAAAGGAAGGGCGCAGAACTGGTAGACGATCCCCCCAAGTCAAACCGAAGGTACCGGCGAAACGACGGATGAATCGGGACGTGCAGATAGGCGTCTGACAGATCGAGGCTGATCGCAAAGTCCATCGGCCGGAGGGCCGCACGGAGTGTCCTGGCCGTCTCCATCCTGAAGCGAGGGGCCAAAATGAACTTGTTTAGCGCTGATAAGGTGTAGAATGCCGGAGAGTCCTGCCGCGAAACCACCTCTGTCGCCGCTTTGGTGAGGAGGGTCGCCACTTCCCCGCGCAGAGCGTCCGCCTGTGTGCCGTCGAGCGGTTCCTGGGTCCACATGGGTGATCTGCGAAGAGGCGGAGGCGACAGGAACGAAAGTTGCAGGCCTGCGGTAACGGTGGAAAGAATCCAGGGGTCGTCCGGGAACAGCGATCTCCAAGATCGCTGAAGAGCGACAGCCGCCCGCCGACAGGAGGCCCGAGTACTGAGAGCGGGGGCGGAGGCGGGGGCGAGTCAATGAGCCCGACCGCTGCCCGATCTACGGGCACCGCGGGGCCAAGCAGGGCGAGGGGCGGGGCCGGCCTGAGAAGCCTGGAATGGACGGGCCCGACCTCGTGAAGATCCGACTGTAGGAAAGGAGGGCCTGAAAGACCGCTGGGCACGACCCCCGGCCGGGCGGGGGGCGCGAAAGCGGGTCGAGGCTGGGTTAGATTCCTTAACGGTGTGTCAAGTGTCGCCGAACAGCTGAGGACCACCTAAGGGGGCTTGACGGAGCTGGGTCTTCACTGACAAGGGAAGGTCCGAGCAGAGGCGCAAAAGGGTATCCCTCCTCCAGAGGTCGCATTTGGCAGCTGCTGCCCTGGCGGTGGCGGAAGAATGGTAGGCGGACCGGTTGGCCGCTATCAGGATGGACTGCACGTCACGAAGCGGGGACTGAGCCTCCAGGTCCCACGTATCCTGTAGGCACTGCAGGGCTGCCTGGGTAGCCAGTTCCAAAACCCGAGCACGCCAGCGAGTTCCGCGCTAAGGAGGCGATCCTGTCGAGAGGCCGAGGCCACGAGTTCTGGACGAGCCTGCGGCCGCCCGCCTGTAGTAAGGCCGCCGCATCCACCGCTGGAAAAGGTATGGCGAAGGCTTGGGAGTGTCCAGCGTACCAGGCCTGGCGGAAGCTTAAGTTGATTCCCACCGGCGATCGAGCGGCGGTAAGAATCCCGTGTCGCCGAAAGCGTCGTTACGCAGCTGGGCGGAGAAGCATCGGTGAGGTCCCGGAAGCCGGCTGGCTGCGGGAGGGACTTGCGGCGCTGGACTTGCCTCTGCGCGTCGACCATGGCCGAAGCCTGTCTCTTCGGACTTTTTGGAGGCGAAGGCGGACAGACGTCGGGCGGTAGGGACTTGGCGATAAGCCTTGAAGCCTCACCCAGAGCGTGGACCGTCTGTGATCCGAGCGAAGGGCCGGCAACGTCTGACGAGGCGGAGGCCGACGAGACAGCGGAAAAGGCGGGAAGGAGAACCAGCCGCCGAGTCCTGCAAGAAGATCGCCGAGGCCGAGTCCGACGGATGAAGGCTGAGGACGTCCGGTTCCAAAACTGATCTTCTCGCGGCAAAGACGAAAGGGGCGAGCGGCTACGAGAGCGCCGCACCGCCGCGCGCGAGGTAGACGCAGCCGCCCGCAACGCACGCAAAGAGGGGCGCCGCAGCGACGGAGCGACCGTGGCAAAGCGACGGTCCACCTCGAAGTCGGGATCCGCACGCGGCAGCCGACGTGAGCGACAAACCGCGATCGGAATACCGAGGAAGTGGCCTGGTCACCCCTGGCCCGCCCGGGAGAACCGGTGCGGGGGGGGGGGGGGGGGGACCGCCAAGAGTCTCACCTAGCCCGCTCAGGAAAGGCGGAGCGGGGAGGGGACAAATACCGGGCACGCGGCCCCCCGTCCGATGTTTCGGACCGTGGAGGACGCGCGATGTCACACCAGGCCCGCCTGGTCGATACGAGGCGGGGGGGGGGGGGGGGGGGGGGGGGACAGTCTAGGGTCGCGCCAAGCCCGCTCAGGAAAGGCGGAGCGGGGAGGGGACGATTTATGAGCCCGCTGCCCCAGCTCCGAAGCCTCGGAGCGAGGGGGGGGGGGGGGGGGCGGGCGAGGGTCCAAGTCACACCGGGCCCGTCCGGTCGATACGAGACGGGGGGGGGGGGGGGGGGGGGGGGGGACAGTCTACGGTCACGCCAAGCCCGCTCAGGCGAAGCGAAGCGGGGAGGGGACAATTTATGTGCACGCGACCCCCGCTCCGACTCCTCGGAGCGTGGGGGGCGAGAGTCAACCACACCCCGGGCCCGCCCAGGCGAGACGGGGCGGGCGGGGGGGGGGGGGGGGGGAAGAAAGCGAAGCATGCCGTGCCCGTTCGGAAAATACAGAGCGGGGAGGCAGCATTACTAACGGTCTCGAGTCACGTTCCGAAGCCTCGGTGCGTGAGCGAGAGCATTTCTTATCACGTTTACTCTCTTTCTTATGCTTGCGTTCCGTCACCCGTCCCCGCTCCGGAGACCTAGAGCCGGGGGTGGCCGACGAACGCTCATCTCTCCCAGACCGCTCGCCCGAAGCAGAGCGGGGGGTGGGAACCAAAATGGGCTCAAGCCACGCGCTAACGAAGCAGAGCGTGGGGAGCGTGACTCCGAAACTCGCCTACCCTGCTCCGAAGACTCGGAGAGGGGAGGGAGAACCTGCGAGGTAACGGTACAAGAAGGGGACTTACCTGTGGGCCGGAAAGCCCGATGCGCCGAGGGAAGTACGTCCACCCGTGGAGGATCCCGGGGAGACAGAAGCGGGCGAGGGGACCGGTCACGCCTGTAGAAGTCCCACCTGCGCGAACACCGGTCTTCCGTCCAAGCGGCGCCACCGTCACACGTTCCGTCCGAAGCACAGCCCGAACACGGCAAGCAAGAGTCGTGTGCATCATCCGGCCACTGGAAGTCCCCGCACGGCGGCAAGTCTTCGACACAGAAGAAGCCATAAGGCCCTAAACCAACTACGCCGGCGAAGAAAGTCAACCGTGCACAAAACAGCAGGGCACAAGTCACGTGCGTCGTCGAACCCCAAGGCCAAGCCAAGGGTGAACTCACAAAGTCAGAGCCGGTAAAACCGGTCGGCGCACAGGTCACAATGAGTCCAATTGTCAAAGGAAAAACCACGAATGTAGTGAGTCCAGGGCTGAATCGAAGACTCCAATTCAAGCCCACAGGCAAAAACCACTGAAACCCGTAGAACGGAGAAAGGCAAAACTCGACCGTCCCCGGTCGAGCTATGAGTGAAACTGACGAGGTCGCCCTGTGCTCGCCGGGATAGGGTAGTAAGGGGAGGCCACCCGGGGTCATAGTGCTTGGATCCCCGGTGTCTCCTCCCCAGTTGTGTGCTACACACAATTTTTGCTGAAATCTATAGGCAATAGAGTGTATTCCCAGATAGTAATGCCATCGGTAATGTATTGTGAAAAAACAAAGAACTGACAGCATGTCTTTGACTCATTACATTTACCATGAGATAAACAACCAACCAACCAACCAACCAAACCAACCAACCCACCCACCCACCCACCCACAATCCATCCATCCAATCAGTCTACTTATCAACTCTTCACAATACTGTGAGATTCACCTACACCTATGTATCATCATGATAGTGTGAATCTGTGATATTACTTACCCAGTTCTAGATCTTCCATGCACGGTCGCTGTGAACAGGGGATGTTTTTGAAGAGATGATCGAGGAGTTTTTCCTTCACCTGGGTAATTGTATCACAGTCTAGCACGCGGATCTGTACCACCTCCACTCCGTGTTCCACATTCAGCGTCTGAAAGAAAGGAAAAATGTATTTTTCATTAAAATGTATTTTTTTGAAAAATACTTACCGATGGTATTACTTAAAGGAAATGGTTTCTTAGCTAGTCTAATTTTAGCCCAAAATTGTTGTGTACGAGTATGGTCATGATGGCAGGTGAGGGGCGCCATAGCCTAGACGGAAACCCGGGTAGCCTCCCTTCCGGTTCAACCACGCATGCGCCACACCACTCATACGCCAGTCAGTTTTCTTAGCGAGTCAGCGGCAAGCGGGGCAGGTGGGAGGGACCTTCGAGTAATACCATCGGTAAGTATTTTTCAAAAAAATACATTTTAATGAAAAATACATTTGTTTTCTCAAAACACATTACCGATGGTATTACTTAAAGGAAGAATCCCGAGGAGGAGGCGGGTGCCGCTATAGCGACCCCATCCCCTGCCATCCTGGCCGCTCGAGTCGGCCACCCTCCCGCAACCTCCCTCTAATTTTAGCAAAGATACTTACGGCGCCTAGGGCGCCGGGAGGGAGTGTTGCGCCGCCACGATGTCCCCCACCAGCGATAGGTTCTGGCGCTGGCTGGAGAGGTCCCTCAGGTAGAAGCGTGCGAAGGTGGTCTCCGCTCGCCAGCCCACGGCCGCCACAATGTCTTTGACCGCACAGTTCCGGTCGAATGCTAGGCTCGTGGCCATGGCTCTGATCTCGTGTGCCCTGATGCTCATGCGTTTGGCTGTATCCGGGGCAAGCTCCTGGTAGGCTGATCGTATCACCCACCGGAGCCAAGAGGATATCGTTTGGGCCGAGATGTCGTTTCTACCTGGGGACAGAGGAAGGAAAAGGCGGGTGCGTTCCCTGCGTATCGGCTTGGTCCGGCGCAGGTACACACGTAAGGCTCGCACCGGGTCCTGTTGTCTGGACTCCCGGGTGGAGCTTGGGTCTCGTAATGGTTGAATGGTGACCAGTTGAGGGGCCGTCAAAGGCGATCTGGTCTTGGCTAGGAAGGCCGGGTCAGGAAGCAGCTGAACCGAGCCATCAGCCCGAAACTGTAAGCAGGCGGGGCGTGCTGAAAGTGCGTGCAGTTCGCTGACTCTGGAGGCTGACGCGAGGGCCAAAAGGAAGCAGGTCTTCCGAGTCACGTCCGGCAACCGCGCCAACTGGATCGGTTCGAAACGGGGCGAGTTGAGCCAAGTGAGTACCCAGGACAGGTCCCATCGTGGCACCAGGGATCGGCGGGCAGGGCGTTGTAGACCGAAGTGGGCCATCAGGTCGGCTAGGTCTTTGCAGGAACCCGGGTCGGGCAGTCCCAAGTGTCTGTACGTGTCGGCAATCATGGCCAGGTAGCCCCGGATGGTGATCGGTGCTAACTGCTGGTCGCTGAAAAGCCAGATGAAGAAATCCGCCAACTGGGGAGTTGTCAAGCCGATGGGGTGAAGGTGTCTGTCGTCACACCAGGCGCAGAGGACTCTCCACTTGCCTTCGTAGACTCGTCTGGTCGAGGCTCGACGAGCTGTAGCGATCGCGTCCACTGCCGCACCTGAGAAGCCTCTAGCTGCGAGGGCTTGCCGGACAACCTCCAGGCGTGGAGGAGGAGACGCTCGGGGCACGGGTGGAACAGCTGCTGCCGTGGTTGCTTGAGCATCGTCCGCGGTGTGGGGAGCGGTAGCGGGGGAGCCGTGGCAAGGTTCAGGAGGTCGGTTGTCCATGACTTGGTCCAGCAAAATGGCGCCACCAGGAACAGGATCGTGTTGCACCCTCTGAGCTTGAGTAGGACCTTGGGGACTAGTACGGTGGGCGGGTAGGCGTAGGCGACCAGGCCGTCCCAAGAGATGGATAGAGCGTCGACTGCCCAGGCCAGAGGGTCTGGAATGGGTGAAACGAAGAGGGGAAGCTGTCGATTCCACCTCGTGGCGAAGAGGTCGATCATGGGAGCCTCCCAGGTGACGGCGATCAGTCGAAAGATGTCGGGTCGCAGCGCCCACTCTGTATGGAGCAGTTGACCGCGTCGGGAGAGGGAGTCGGCCAGCACATTCAGATGACCCGGAATGTGACGTGCGCGAAGAGAGATGTCCCGATCCTCGCACCAGCGGAGCACCTGGTAGAGTAGTATGCAAAGGGATGGAGAGCGGGTCCCGCCTTGCTTCTGGATGTACGAGACGACCGTGGAGTTGTCCGAGAGAACCAACAGTTCCTGATGTCGGATGCGGTGCTCCCAGGCCAGGAGAGCTTGCCATACTGCCTTCAGTTCTAACCAGTTGATGTGTTTGGACAGCGATTCCAGAGGCCACAGGCCGGAGGCAGTCTCGAACGACGGAAGGAGGTGAGCTCCCCAACCTGCGAGGCTTGCGTCGACGCAGAGCGAGAGAGTGGGCGGCGGTGAGGACAGCGGCACTCCCGTCGCGAGCCAGGAAGGATCCGCCCAACGCAGCAGGTGGGGACGGAGCATGGCAGGTACTGGAATCGGGGCCTCGAGGTCGGACGACGCCGGTCGCCAGTGAAGGAGGAGATGCAGTTGCAGAGGGCGGGAGTAGAGACGTCCTAGCGGTAGCAGGTCCGCAGCAGCGCTGATCAGACCTAACAGCTGAAGCCACTGCCTGGCTGGAAGCGTCGTCAACTGGGACACCTGCCGAGCTAGAGTCGCCAACTTCTGGATGCGCTTCTCCGGCAGTCTGACGGTATTGTGGTCGGTGAGGAACTCCATACCGAGGTGAATAAAATGGCGTGCGGGAATGAGGTCGGACTTGCCAAGGTTGACCAGGAAGCCCAGGTTCTCGAGAAGTTGAAGCAGAGCATCTCGGTCTTCCCTCAGGGAGCGCTCGTCCTGGTTCCTCAAAAGTAGGTCGTCCAAGTAGTTCGACGTCGGGCTCGTGGAACTTCGACGGGCTCTGGCTACCACTGCGTCCATGAGGCGAGTGAAGACCCAGGGGCTGAGGTTGAGGCCGAAGGGGAGCGCGCGGAACTGATAGACGACCCCCTCGAAGGCAAAGCGTAGGTAACGTCTGGAAGCAGGATGCATGGGTACGTGCAGGTAAGCATCTGAGAGGTCCAGGCTGACCGCAAAGTCCATCGGCTGTACCGCTGAGCGAAGGGCCCGCGCAGTCTCCATGCGGAAGGCCGGAGCGACGATGAACTTGTTCAGCGCCGAGAGGTCTATGACGGGGCGCCACTTTCCGCCCGGCTTGGGCACCACAAAGAGCCGACTGTAGAAGGCTGGGGAGTCGTGCCGGACCACCACCTCCGTGGCGGACTTCTGAAGCAGGGAGGAAACTTCGCCGCGGAGAGCTTCGGCTCTGAGCTGGTCTGAAGGAACTGTAGTCCACACCGGGCTCCGGCGCACGGGAGGTGGGGACCGGAAGGAGATCAGTAGTCCCTGAGTAATGGTAGAGAGAATCCACGGGTCGTCCGGAAACAGCGAGCGCCAGGCTTCGCTGTGAAGCGCCAGCCTCCCGCCGACCGGAACTCCGGACGAGGTCGGCGGGGGCCGGAGGGGGAGAAAGTCAGTGCGCCCGGCCCCGCCCGGGGCGCCGGGCAGGTCTGGGCCAGGTGCGGGCAGGGAGGGATGGGGGAGGCTCGGTACTGGGGAAAGGGCGGGCGCGAGGAAAGGCTGGAGCTCTGGGGGGTAGGCGACCACCTCTGGTGAACGGCCGGGCGGTGGGTCTAGCAGTCCGCAGGGGGCGACCCGGAGCCTTGCGGGTTGGTCGAAAGGAAGTTGGAGCTGGGCGGTTGGGCCAGGCGTCCTTGTTAGCTTCCTTTACAGCGAGCCAGGTGGGGCCGAACAGTAAGTCACCGCCGAGGGGCGCCTGCCGAAGCTGAGTCTTCACATCCAGCGGAATGGGACAGGAACGGAGAATCGCATCTCGACGCAGTAAGTCGCAGTTAGAGGCGGCTGCCATGGAGTTGACAGCGACATGATATACAGCGCGGTTCCCCGAAACTGCTAGGGCGAGCAGGTCTCCCAGCAGAGGCGAAATTGACGGATGCCAGGAGTCCTCTACACGTCGGACGATGGCTTGCGTGACCAAATCTAGAAATCCCGCTGCTGCCAGGGTGTTCCTAATGAGTGTCGCGGTCTGTTCTACCCCGGGGAGGAGAGACTGACGTAAGGAAGTCCCAGAGAACGCCACTGCCGCGGGGTCCGCTGTCGGTAGAGGGCAGGAAAAGTGTTGTGTATGGCCCGCATACCATGACTGCCGGAAGGCGATGTCTATACCTGTCGGCCACTTGGAGTCTGAGAAGAATCCTGTACCGCATGCCCCTTGCGCAAGATGAGCAGAAAACGCATCACGTAACTCCCGGAAACCCGGCGGCTGGGGGAGAGACTTGAATCGCTTGGCCTGTCGTTCTGCGTCCACAAAGGCGGACGCTTTCCTTTTAAGAACTGGAGAGGGAGGGCAGTCTTCTGCAGGGAGGCAAGCCGCGATAAGCCGTGCCGCTTCATCAAGGGCCCGCAGTGTCTCTAACCTATGTCCAATGGCAGCCGGCGGGAATTCCTCGTCACCACCCGAGGGATTGGACGGGGCGGGGCTGGCCACCTGTAGTAGTGCCGACATCGATTCCTCGGGGTTCAGACTAAGGGTGTCCTCTTCTGCCGGAACTGAGTGGGGAATCGGGTCCACTCCCAAACGAGGAGGAAGACTCCCGTCACTGGGGCGGGTAACGGTCGTAGCTGGTGGAGGAGATCTTCTCACTGGTGCGTGGCGCCGCCAGTGTCTGCTAGATGAATGGTCCCGTGAAGCACTCGACGCTGAGCGGGAAGCCCGAACTCCTGACCTACGACGGTGTCGCGTGCGACGAGCGGCACTCCGCCGAGAGGAGCGTGAACGGGAACGGGGGCGGCGATGCGGGGACCGGGAACGTCTGAAATGGCGCGAAGCTGAACGCAAAGCAGAGTCATGCCTGTACTGTGTCCGCGAATGTCGGCTGGATTCCGACCGGTAGTAATCGGTCCTCGGGCGAGTAGACCTGTCGCTCGAGCGTGAACGAAGTCTAACAGCTGAGGTTCGCTCGGACTGAAGACGGGGAGTAACTCGCACCGCAGCAGAGCGGAGGCGACTACTTCGTACCCGAGAGCGGGAGCGCGTCCGGCGAGAAGACTTGTCGGAACTTGACGCCCGGACGGAAGGAGCTGGGCGGGGCGCTGGCGTTCCGCGCTGGTCCCTAGCGGAGAACAGGGTAGCGGAAGCAGCAGGACGAATCTGTGGCGAGAGCTTGTCAGCTACCTGGAGATCCGTATTAGTCAGGCCCGCAACCAGAGCGGGTGTAGGAGCCTGTATCAGTTCCTTATCAGTTGCCTGCAGAGGCGTTGCTACCGGGTAGAGACCACTCGACTGGACTGTGGTGGCTACCGGAGTCTTGTTTAGAGGCCTAGCCCGAGGCGCTCTAGGATCCTTGACCGTACAGAGACCACTCGACTGGACTGTGGTGGCTGCCGGTACTAGAGCACGTGCACGCGACCGAAGCCGCTGGTTCGTCTGCTCAGACACTCGGTCAGGGCCACTCGACTGGACTGTGGCGCGTACCGGTGTGGGATCGTTCTTCCGTGCTTGCGTAGGTTTCTTGCGGCCGTAGAAACTCCACAGCTGGGTCCATTGTTCCTCCAGCCATGGGGCGCAGACCGAGCACGGACGCGTGGAGGTACAACCGGAACAGGGCAGGCAAACCAGATGTTCGTCACTCGGCCACTGGAATTGCCCACATCGAGTGCATGTTCGGACTTGCCAACTGCAAAACATAATGTACAATGAAATGCGAGCGAGCGTGCCCCCGTGGGCCCGCACCGAATCCGCGTGAACGAACGAAGCGTACCGTGTAAGCCTACGCCCGGCGCTCCACCACTACCCTTGAGCGCCTGACGTAGGCCAAGGCAGAGATATTACCTTGCCATCCGAAGAAGTGAGGCACCAACCCGGTCGAAGACCCACCAGAAAGGCTAGCACGCAGACACGGCCCGGCGTCGGACGGCGACCACGTAACGCTGATGCCGGGCGAAGCCACTGGCGTCAGTGAAGGCGTCGAAACGAAGTCTCCGCAACAGCAGGCACTCAGAGCAGGCTGAAGAGCGAAGAAGAAGCTTGGCACACACGAGTAGCACGCACTAGGGCCCGAGCGGCACTAGGCGTGAGTACAGTTCAGGTCACGGTATACATTTAAATTGGGAAGTTCAGGCAGTAAGAGGTCCCGTGTTTTTAAAAATAATTTTTGCCTTGTTTGAAAATTTGCAGTTGGGCTGAATGTGGGAATTTGCTGGAAATTTGTGGTTAGCTGAGAGGAGACATGTTTGGTGCTTTGATTCATACCATCCTGAGCTTATCCAGTGGACATTTGTGGGCCTATGTTGAGTTGCCTTTGGCGTAGTGATTTGAGGGGCACGCTGATTTCAGCTGTGCTTGGGTGTGGGGTTGGTAAGGAACCAGTTTCATAGCCAAGAAATGAGACGGGTCATGTGCTGTTTTTTTTGGTATTTTATGCATGGCAAATGTGCAGCTGGTGGGCGGTAGTGCTTTTTAGGGAATTGAACAATTAGGGGATGACTGGGATTGACTAAGGCTAAGAGACTGGACAGTACGGAAACACCACTGTGGTCCGTGGCCTGTCAGGTGCACCACATGCCATATGTGACATAGACCGGAAACTGGTTTAGTGTAACCAGATCAATGAGTTTGGATGGTTGCAGTTGGAAAAGTAAAAAAATCATGAAAAATTTGAAATTTTGCCAAAAAATCGCTGTGCATGCAGTTTTATAGGCGTTTTGGCATGTTTTGCATGGCAACACCCTGTTTACCTGCACTGTGAGCTAGGTTTAGTGTGTTTGCTCATTTATTTTTTGTCTTACAGGTAGTCATGAGTCTTTCCTTCGACCATGAGCTGTGACCTTTGACCTTGACCTTGAAAGGGGTGGGGTTTGGGGTGTTCAGTTTGATAAATGGGTAAAAAAAAATTCACTCTTTCAGTTTTTGAAGTTGTGTGGGGTGGGTGTAGGGTGGGGTGGGCAGGGGTTTGGGTTGGAGGCCGGGAGGGGGGGGGGGGGGGGGGGGAGGGGGGGGGGGGGCTTAAGGTCAAAGGTTAAGATAAAAACTACAATGAAACAGTGTTAGCATGTGCATTTCATCAGACAGCTGACCTCAGAGTGAAATAAGCGGCCAAAATAATGTGACCTGCAGAAGTGTTATTTTGCATGGTACTGCTACACTGGTTGCATCTGAGGTGTCATTCTGCTGTAATTGTCATGAGGGATGTCTCTGGTGTCTATTCTAAGCCAAACACAAGCACTTGTACACTGAGTAAAGCTCATTTGAGTGCATTGTTATGGGACCAGCAGTTGCAGGCACCAGTACAGGGTTTTACAGGAGTGTTGACAAGTTTGGCACACACATGCCTACTACATCTGCAAGATGAGCTGAGGTGTTTTGAGACTCTGACAAGTGTGTTTTATATAAAAATGAACTGTACATAACCATTTTTCTATGCTACCTCCTAAATCAGCAGTCCAGACACTAATTAGTGTATGCGGCGTGTCCCGCGTAGCATAGTTTTGGTTGTTTTGTGTAGTCTTTTTCCTGTGGGATAGCTCAGTAGACTTAATGTTTAAATTGCAGAGCTGTTTCATGACCCCTTTTGCCTAGGGAAAGATTGCCAGCAGCACATAGGGCATGGCAGCTGGTTACAGGCCTCTTCCAGCTTGTTGTCACCAGACAACAGGGTCAATGAGGATGCCTGGGTGTTGTCTTTTGGGCTGCCCTAAGATACACAAGGAAATGGCCTTGGGTCTGAAAGCTCATTTTTCATCAGTGTCAGTGTCATGGTAACTGTTTTAAGTTGTCCAGCCCACCAGAAGTCAGTTTGACTGTATTGCATGCGTGTGTAAACTTGGAAAAACAGAAAAAGTAGGGGGGTAGGCAATGGAAAAATATGAAAAAAACCACTTTCATGTGCCTGTGTCTCAAATGCAACATTTCTGAAAATCAGATATATTACTTGATGTACATGCCAATTTTGGAGGCATTCTGACCATATCTAGGCTGTTTTTCATGGCATCAGATATGCATGATCCAACACGTCAGCAGCGTTGTGAACGCCACATCAAGGCACTTCACATAATGGGCCATAACTTAAAGATGCAGCAACGTTCAAGGGTGTCACTTTGGATTTGACTTAGCTATTGTCTAAGGGTTGCACTGATAGCAGATTGAATGGTGTTCAGGTGGGACAAGTGTCTCTGACAGGTCACGGTATACATTTAAATTGGGAAGTTCAGGCAGTAAGAGGTCCCGTGTTTTTAAAAATAATTTTTGCCTTGTTTGAAAATTTGCAGTTGGGCTGAATGTGGGAATTTGCTGGAAATTTGTGGTTAGCTGAGAGGAGACATGTTTGGTGCTTTGATTCATACCATCCTGAGCTTATCCAGTGGACATTTGTGGGCCTATGTTGAGTTGCCTTTGGCGTAGTGATTTGAGGGGCACGCTGATTTCAGCTGTGCTTGGGTGTGGGGTTGGTAAGGAACCAGTTTCATAGCCAAGAAATGAGACGGGTCATGTGCTGTTTTTTTTGGTATTTTATGCATGGCAAATGTGCAGCTGGTGGGCGGTAGTGCTTTTTAGGGAATTGAACAATTAGGGGATGACTGGGATTGACTAAGGCTAAGAGACTGGACAGTACGGAAACACCACTGTGGTCCGTGGCCTTCAACCTGGCGTCGCCGCGCCCGGTAGGATAAGATGGCGCCGACGGGTGAAATTCACAAGTAACATTCACTAGGAACAAGTTTCTAAGTCCGAAGACCGACGGAAACCTCAAGCCCGGTTTCCCACCTTGAACAAGCTTCCTTCTGTCTAGACTTTCCTAACGAAGATAGAGTCCTAACGAACAGAGCGAGTCCCGTACACAACCTTCTGAGACTAGCAAAGAAAACTGACTGGCGTATGAGTGGTGTGGCGCATGCGTGGTTGAACTGGAAGGGAGGCTACCCGGGTTTCCGTCTAGGCTATGGCGCCCCTCACCTGCCATCATGACCATACTCGTACACAACAATTTTGGGCTAAAATTAGACTAGCTAAGAAACCATTTCCTTTAAGTAATACCATCGGTAATGTGTTTTGAGAAAACAAAATGTCTCACAATAGCAGTTAATGAGGTTACAGAAAGCAGGCCGTGCCGCTTCAAAGTACAGGTAATATACAGAACCCTCTCCCTTGTTCAATTTAATTACTGCAGCATGCACCGTCCTTGAAACAGTTGTTCCAATAACCTCAAACCGGGGATGTAAATGAAACCTTTACTTGCCAAAAAGAGACATATATTCTCAAAAGCCCCTGCAGCTGCAGGGGCTCATGAGAATATAATTATGTGTCTTGCATATGAGGTGGACTAATAGGAAATTGTAGCCAGCACTCACCAAAGATTTTGGTTCAATCTTTTCCCGCAGCAGGCGATCCTCCGAGAGTGAATACCTGGCATCGCCCGTGACGTAATCGACTGGGCCTTTCTCCACCTGCAGTTTGATAGCTTTGTACAGCATGAACAGCGAGGATCCGGCATGGTCCTGTAGAGAACAAACAAAACATACATCAAATTACAGGCATAGACTCATATTACATTCCCTGTTTGAGGACAAGTATAAAAAAAACCAGACCAATATTGTCACCACATAAGACTAATAGTTCTTATGAGCATCAAGATTCAATGCATTTATCATCTAAAAGGATATTTGTTTTTGACTGTCAAGTATAAAAGCAAACAAAATAATATCCCAAGTATTAGTAAGGCAGTCTGGACAATCAAAGATGACAGTAATACACAATATTATGTTACTACTATGTTACTGATTACTAAATTAAATCCACTAATAAATAACAAAGAACAAAGTGGCTCTGTTCGTAAGTGTGTGTGCATGTGTGTATGTGTGTGCGCACACACACACACACAGAACTTGTTTTCAGCAGTCATACAATATCTTCAAACACAGCTATTGCGCTGACCTTGAGATGTTTGTAGAGACACAGGGACAGCCAGTTGGTCAGCAGTTTTTCTACAACGGACTCTGAGCGTCGTAACATCAGCTTAGGGTGTCTGCCAGCCACTGACTTGTGTACCAAGTCCACCAACAACGCCTTCAGAATACTGTAAGGACAGACAAAAAGATGAATATTTGTTTCTAAATCTAAATCTTAACCCCTTCACTGCTGAGAAAATTCAGCTCCATCCAAATGCAAGGGACACAGATCCTCATGAGCCCCATCAACTGCACAGGCTCCTGAGGATCTATGCCTCCTACTGAAACCATTTTGTACCTATGTTTTTTAGACGTTTAAGGATTTAGAGTGATGAAGCAAAATAGATGTCAGAACAAACACAAAAAAGCAAACACAACAAACCAACAAAAACAAACAAGAAACAAACAACAAAAAACAAACAAAAACAAAAACAAGAACAAACAAAAGCTTGCACACACACACACAGACACAAATAAAGTAGAAAAAAACACATGAACAGCTAAACTTACTCTGTGACATACTCCATGTTGTTCTGATAAATAATCATGAGCAGTGAGGCCACATTGGCTCTGTCGCGGATGGTGAATGTTCGCTGGCCCTCCAGTGTTCGGATGAAGGTCAGCAGGAAGATTTTCTTGTTCAGCAGCTGGTGGAAAAGTTGCAGGCCTTGGTCGGAAAACTGGAACTGACCATTCTTGCGCTGCACACAAACCAACCATTGTCACATTATCTTTGTTTTCTCTCTCCTTTATTCAACTGGGGCCAGTTGCATGAGCAAGCTTAGTCCTGCACCAGCCACTAAGCAAGGTGCGCCACTGTAGGGTGCACCTTGCTTAGTGGCTGGTGCAGGACTAAGCTCGCTCATGCAACTGGCCCAAGGTGCACATAAGTGCACTTGAAAGCAAAATGCCATCATATCCCACTTAAAGAAAAAAAACACACTCTCTTCAACTTTCACATTTTTTTCAAATCCATGGAAGTTGTCCAATCATGATCCCTTCCAGCGTTTTGAGATATCACCACCCAACAACCATCGATTAGACATTATACTTGTCCTCATCAGCGACCTTCAGTTTCATCAACTACTTTTGATATTTTGTTTTTAAGAAAAAGATAGAATTAATAGATAAATTATAGGCATTCAAACAAATCTGACAGATGATTGTACAACTGCAACTGTCAGCATGTAGACTCACCAGTGGCGGATGCAGAACGACGTGGTTTGTCAGACCGGGGAAGAGAACCTTAAATGTGTACGTGTGATAGTCCCAGAATGGGATGCCGCTAGACACAAGGTCACCAGTCAGGTCTGTCATGTCTGTCTGCAGTTCAGCAAAGGCTGCACACAGAAGACATGGCATTGCATGTCACAGCATTCCTTTGTCAACCCCTTCACTGCTGAGGAAAGCTGCATGAACACCACCTAAATGCAAGAGGTACAGGCAACAGCTGTCCCTGTCCTCATACCCTTCCCCTCAGGGATGTCCTTTTGTGGCGTGGAGGTTCACCCCTTCCCCGCCAGCAAATTGTGGACATCAAACAACTGCAAGAGGCAAAGAACATCATGAGCCCCTGCAGTTGTGGTAGCTCATGAGGATCTATGCCTCTTGCTGAAATCACTTTGTATCCACGCTCCTTTTGATGGCTGGGGATCTTTAAAGTTTAACTCATTCAGCCCGACGCACGTATTTCCAAATTTTGGAGGCGTCATCTAATGACTATGCACCTTTTGCAGGAGATGGATCGATCATGACAATTCAAGGGTAGTGCCAGATTAGTTTGGCGCCGACAGGCGCCAAGCTAATCTGGCACTACCCTTGAATTATTATGGTTTACCCATCTCCTGCTGTAGTGCGTTAGGGCTGAATGGGTTAATCAACAATAATATTAACAATGCAATATGCATCCACTGGCACTGAAGGGGTTAAAGTCCTCCACAAAACTGTTTTCCACAATTATTTTACACATATTCTTGGTCGGCCTTGCTGTCTTGAATATCTTGAATATGGTTAGTTTGTGGTGTAACTGCAAGTGAACGCAAATTAAGTTTGTGAAACCATGGCGAATTCAAAGTCTGACCAAACTTATACAGAACACAGATATAAATGAGGTCAGCAAGAGGCAAAGAATATCATGAGCCCCTGCATCTGCGGGGGCTCATGATGTTCTTTGCCTCTCACAGCTGGGTGTTGTCCACAGTTTCCTTGCATGGAACAGGGAAATGCAGCCATTCTCCATGAAGTACGACCTGAACATTGATCAATTCAACTGCGCCTCTTTGCTTTATCCGGATCTTTTCATCTGTATTCCAATAAGCCCTCAACACCACTTACCCTGTTTACATTCATTCCTGACGTTGCTCTCCAGGTTGTCCAGCTGTATCTGAAGCTTGTGGTAAATACGCTCAGCGCGAGTACTCTGTCGTCGGTAGATGATGAGGATGAGGATAATGACCAGGAGAAGGAAGCCTCCACCCGCGGCAATACCAGCAATGGCCTCTGTCGGGAAACTGAATGTTTCGGGGACGTCGTATTCCACGCGACCCACTTGGTAACGCATGTTGTTTACTTGCACCTGCAGTCAACATAATTTATCAAATTCTGCAGGTCTCACTTAATGATCACCTATCAGTTTCAGGAGATGCATAGACCATGATAATTCAAGGGTAGTGCCAGATTAGCTTGGAGCCGTATGGCGCCATGCAAATCTGGCATTACCCTTGAATTTCATGGTCGATCCATCTCCTGCTGTGGTGCCTTGGGGTTAAATTGGTTAACTCAACATATCTTGTCTAGAGCAGGCAATGAAAACTCACCACAACCAGGGGCAGGGCTTTGGAGTCTGAGTTTCCACTTGTGTCAACACCAGCAGGTTGGATTGGGGGCGGCTCACAAGCGATCTGTTTGGACGACAAGAGTGTCACATTGCACAGCGTCTTTCCCACCCACACTGTTACATCAGACTTTTCTGCTGCTAGAGTCAAATCCATTCCCTGGCACAAAAGAAAGAAATATTAAATACATGAAATAAGTAAAAAAATGTCTGACACATACACCCTTCAATTATTTTAAACAAATTGCCCTTTAACCTTTGATGATACTGGTCAACGGAAAACAAATGTAGTTACATGTTTTATCATCTGATTTATCATCAGTAGCGCTCATGGGGTTAAAACACGACAGTGAGAGATGGATCAATCATGAGCAGTGTCAGCTTGACACCTTCCCACTTTCACGTATTAGACATCTCAGCAGATGGACTGGTCATGACAGTTCATGGGTAGTGCCAGATTAGCTTGGCACCTTTCCACATTCCAATCTAATATAACACTACCCTGGAACTATCATGGCCGATCCATCTTTAACAATCCTTTAAAGACGCTTCGTAAGTTGTGCAAATGACAGTTTGGCGAGAGACTGTAATCTGGCAATAGTCATGGTGTGATTCATCTCTCCTAACTGGTATGCTGCTGTTAACCCCTTCCTTGTCACTAGTTGCATTGTGTGTTTCTGAAATCTGTTATTTTCAACGTGAGCAAAACCCCAGCAACTGCGGCGCCTCCTGTGGATCTATGCCTCTTGCGACTGAGAGTTCCCAATGTGCAAAAGGCCATCGGGCTGCCATTGGCCCATGCACAGCCATGCGTGGCCCAACACTGACTGACGTTGGCCAGATGGCCTTTTGTGCATGGGGTTGTTCCTTGTGTTCCAGCAGTAAAGGGGGGAAAGGCGTTATTTCAGTCGTAATGTGAAAGTGTCAAATACCAACACCGACCTCAATGATCAGCATCTCCCCCTTGAACACTTTGATGCTGTCCGGCTCGGAGAAGTTGAAGATGCGGGGGTTGGGATAATATTTCAGCTTGGCGTTAAGTCCGTCCACGCCTGACAGATTTCGCACAGACAGCACGCCATCCATGATGAAGCCAAGCTGGGCCTCCACTATTGGCTCCCCACGCTTCAAACGCTGCAGCCTCTGTTCGCCCATGCTCGGCTGAAGGACTCTGATCTGGCTGTCAGCTGGGAGGCGGCTGAGAGGACTGCGTCGCGATCGGATGATGTTGGTGGTAAGGTGAGTATTAACAGGATCGAGGGGTGGGGAGGGGCAGACAATCTCCTCTTCACTCATAACTTGGCATTCCTGTTCACAGATGACAATGACTGATTGGTTGTTGGTGTTGCAAGCAGTAAAGTCCATCTCAAGGTGACAGAAAACAAACCAATGATTTAATATTTCAGGTTAAAATCCAAAATATTAATCGCTGGTTTGTTTATTTTCAAAATAGACATACAAACAATTCCACATGAATTGTCAACTTATCTGTTCACGATGGTAAGAAACAACTCAACACACATGACAAGATACAAAGCATTAACATGTTGTATAAAGCATTAACAGGTATAAAGGTAGAAAGCATTAACGAACAAAGCAAGCAGACATTCATACTCATGTGCAGCTCATTAGAGATGCTGAAAAACGTGCAATGCATGGTCAGGGCTCTTAACCCTGTTCATTCTGATACACCCATTGCTTGAAATAAATTTTACTGATAATTCAACGGTGGTGCAAGAATAGCTTGGCACCTCAGGCAGCAAGCTATTCTGGCACCACCCTTGAACTAAAACGGTCAACTGCAACATTAACTCGCTTGAGATGTGCTGCATTAGGATATGCAGCTTTAAGCTGTGTATCCAGATGTGGTATATCTCGAATGAGTTAAAACACTGGCATAAACAACCTTCTCAATCTCACCAGCAGACGCAATAAATACAATAAAAAAAAAATTAAAAAACTGGTGTCAACTTTAAAAGAAAATAAAGAATGTTGTATTGACTGACCGTGCTTGCAGTGGGGTAGAATTGACCACCAGACATGGGAACAAATGCAAACATCTGTGGATGCTGGACATAGCCCAGATCTGTGCCTGTCACAGTCAGCAAACGCCCACCCCTGCGACACAGCAGTGCAAATTACACATCATGACTGGTCGACAGAAAAAAAGGCATTCTGCATTTGATGGTTAATTTGACACCTGCATGTATTTGTAAATAAACCAGGTCCTACAATCCTGCACACAATACCTGTAGAAGTCAACCCTTTGGCTGTTGGTAGCGCTTCTTGTTGGGCTGATTCCTGATGGAATCAGTTCAACAAAGAGTGCTACCGACAGCCAAAGGGTAAACAACTTGCAAGCTGTGTGATAATGCGAAAAAAAAGGCGAAAAAAAAAAGGAAGTCAGCAACTGCAAAGGAAAACAACCTCATTCGTCCCCACAGACGTGAGGGCTCATGATGTTCTTTGCCTCTTCCTGGCCACAATTATTTTTGTCTTCCTTTGAGGGATAGGGTGATTCACTTACTCTCTAATACTCTCAAGTGGCTTGATGCTCTGGATGACGGGGTCCGGGCGATAAATAAAATCACGGTCCAGGGTTATCTGTGCACCGTCAAAGTACAGCATGATCGGTGACATGGGTTCCGGACGCCACACTTGGGTTGTCTCACAAACCACGGATTCTGCAGTCAATGTGTCCCTGAAAAAGACAGAACTTGTTCAGAAAAAAACAACAGACATTTTTCATATATCAGAAATAGGTCTAAACTGCATGTTTTGATGAAACAGTGGCCTAAAAGCCATGTTTGTATGGGCTTTTAATCAATCGTTTACATCAATATACAGGCAGTTTTTGACGAACTTCTGATAAATGGAACACTTCTACAGAAAACATCCAGTATACTAAGGAGGGGAAAGTGGGGGGGGGGGGGGGGGGGGGGGGGAGGGCGCAGAATATCATGGTTAAAGGGTGGTGCCACAGAATATCTTGGCTACCTACAATACACTGTTTCTTCTACATATACTACTAAGATTAAATTTCCTTAACCTATGCACAGCAGCGCCAACAAATTTCTCATCCTTTTCATATAATAAAATTTATCTCATTAATTATTAACACCAACCTGTCGACAATGCAAGGCGCAATTCCAAACACGGCCTTCAGCTGACCACCCGTGTTGAGATCCTGACCGTATATGGTGATCCTGGACCCGCCAGACATCGGACCATTATGGGGTTCGATGTTCAGCAAATGAGGGCTCTACAAAAAGCAAGTAACCATGCTGTAACATTAACCACTTCACCGCTGAGAAAATGGAAACACCATCAAACTGCAAGAGGTATAGATCCCGCGCGCTTCCAGAGGGGGTGGCATTGCCATCATCTACAGGGACTGTCTTTCCGCTCACCTCTCCTTCTCTCAGTCTCTACCTTTTGCTCATCCCTCCTTTGAATCTGTTGAGGCTGTAGCAACATTCCCTGGCCAGTCCCTCATCTTTTCATGTATCTATCGCCCCCCTCCAAGCTCTCAAAACAAACTCACAAACTACATGTTCCTCACCGAGTTTGACCTCCTCCTCGACCACTACAGCACACGACCCGGAAAACACATCCTTCTAGGCGACTTTAACTTCCACTTTGACAAACCTGACCACCCTGACACAAAACGCCTTTGCACGTCACTTTCAAACCACAATCTTACACAACACATCACTAAACCCACCCACTGACTCGGCAACACCCTCGACTGGATCATCACCCGCACCTCCGATCAACTCTTTCTCGACTCTGACACCTCTTCTGTGCTTCCCTCTGACCACCTTGCTATTCTCGTCTCCCTCAATCTACCTCCCCAGAAAAAAACCAAGCTCATCGTCTCTCGTCGCAAAATAAAATCTGTCAACTGCGAGAGCTTCTTCGACGAAGCTGTCGACCTTCTCTTGGACCCCGCCCCCTCTCCCGATCTTGCATCCCATTTCGATTCCTCCCTTCGAAAACTTCTAAACACCCATGCCCCTGTCACCACCTGCTCCATACCCAACCGACTCCCCTCCCCCTGGCTCACTGACGACATAGCTGAGGCCAAGCGCGAGCGCCGACAAGCGGAACGCCTCTGGCGCTCATCTGACCTCACCGTTCACAGACGGATCTTCCAAACAACTAGATCCAAAGTCTGCAAAATGATCTCCGAATCTAAACGCAAACACCTTCAAAACCAAATCCTGGAATCCACTTCTTCCAAAACCCTCTACGCCACCATGAACACACTCCTAGGCACTTCTAAAGACTCTCCTCTCCCCAACACACACAGCAAAGAAGAACTCCCATCTGCTTTTTCTACCTATTTTTCGGACAAAATCCAAACTCTGCGCGACACACTCGACACCCTGCCTTCTCCGCCTTGCCCTCCCAACCCCACCTTTTCCGGCACTCCCCTCTCGTCCTTCCGACCTGTCTCTCAGGATGAAGTACTCAAGACCATAAAGTCCATGCCCTTCAAAACCTGCGAGCTAGACCCCCTCCCAGCTTCTCTCTACCGTGACGGCCTTCCAAAACTTCTGCCCTTCATTACCGACATCATCAACACATCTCTAGAAAACGGCTCCGTCCCCGATATCTTCAAGTCCGCCATTGTCTGTCCTCTCCTCAAAAAACACAACCTCGACCCAAACGAACTCAAGAACTATCGCCCAGTCTCCAATCTCTCTTTCCTGTCCAAGCTTCTTGAGAAGGTTGTTCTCAACCAGCTCAACCTCCACCTCACCGACAACAACCTCCTCAGTCCATTCCAGTCTGCCTATCGCAAACATCACAGCACTGAAACAGCCCTTCTACATATCTTAAACGATCTGCTTCTCTCCACCGACTCGGGCAACATCTCTCTTCTTACACTACTCGATCTCTCTGCCGCCTTTGACACTATAGACCACTCTATCCTCCTCCACCGACTCCACCACTCCTTCGGCATCACTGACTCTGCTCACTCCTGGTTTCTCTCCTACCTCTCCGACAGACAGCAGTCCGTCACCATCAACGGCGTCTCTTCCAATCCAGTCACGCTCTCCTGCGGAGTTCCACAGGAGTCCGTCCTGGGCCCGGTCCTTTTCACACTCTACACCTCTCCTCTGTCCAACATCATCCAGTCTCACCGCATACACCACCACCTCTATGCTGACGACTCACAACTGCTAGACAAAGACAAACTCGACAACACTCAGTCACTACTGACTCGCACGGCTGACTGCTACGAAGACGTGAAAAACTGGATGACAGCAAACAAGCTAAAACTGAACGATGACAAAACGGAAGCCATGCTGGTAGGCACTCGCCAGAAAGTCTCCCAGCTCCCTCCCTCTCTCCACCTTCAACTCGATAGCACCCCCATCTCCCTCTCTGACTCGGCAAAGAACCTCGGCATTATCCTCGATTCCTCTCTGTCCATGACCGGCTTCGTCTCCGCCACGGCCCAGGCATGCTATTTCCACCTCCGCCGCATCAGTCAGATCAGAAAATACCTCACTACCGAAGCTGCCACCAAACTTGCTGTCTCTCTCATCTTATCTCGCATCGACTACTGCAACTCTCTCCTTTCCGGCCTCCCTCACTCCACCATTTTCACTCTCCAACGCGTTCAGAACAATGCTGCCCGCCTCGTCCTCAGAAAGAAAAAATCCGACCACGTCACACCCCTGCTCAAACTCCTTCACTGGCTCCCCATCCCCCAACGCATCCAATACAAAATTCTGTCTCTCTGCTACAAATCCCTGAACAACTGCGCTCCTGCCTATCTCTCCAACTTACTTCACCCCTACACACCTTCCCGCTCCCTCCGCTCTGCCTCTGACCCTCTCCGCCTCCATATCCCTCGCACCAAACTTAACACTTTCGGCCCCCGCTCCTTCTCCGTCCACGGTCCATCCACCTGGAACACTCTCCCACTCTCTCTCCGTCAGAAACACTCTCTCTCTCTCCTCCTTCCAGTCCGCCCTCAAAACTCACCTCTTTCAACAGTTTTAGCACTATATCACCACACTCCCCACCCCAAGCTGACTGTCGTAATGTATTCCACTGTTTGTGTATGTGAATCATTGTTTAAAGAGTGCGCATGCGTGCGCGAGTTGTGAGTGCGCGCTTAAGAGTTATAATTATTATAAGATAAGTGCATTATAAATACCGTAATAATTATTATTATTATTATCCTCATGAGCCCCCACAGCATGTTGGGGCTCATGAGGATCCATGCCTCTTGCTGAAACCACTTTGCATCTATGTTCCTTCGACAGCAGTGAATCATAGACACTGAAGTTGTAATGATTTTAAAAGCACAATCTGGCAGTGATGGGGTTAAAAAGCACAAATGACTTTAAGAATATCTAATTTAATATACCCAATGCACAATAGACCATCGGGCCGACGTCGGCCCAATGGCCTTTTGTGCATTGGGTACTTGCTGGTGAAGACCAACAAAGGACAATCCCACTAGAGACTGAGCCCATTCCCTCTCTTGAAAGGTGATGCCCCTCCCCCGACACACACACACACTGTGTAAGCTGTGACTGTAACCACAACTATCAACCCCTTCACTACCAGTGCACACAGACTGCATTTTTGAATAAGTTCAAGGTCAATGAGCCCCAGTTGTCAAAGCAGCATGGATGCAAAGTGGTGACAGCAAGAGGCATAGATCCTCATGAGCCCTCATTAACCACCTCATGAAGATCTATGTCTCATGCATAAGGACTGTGTTCGCGTTATTTTTTCCATGCAGTGAATTAGTCAAGCACACACTTCTGAACGCAAAAAAATCTGATTTATGAGCTTTCTGTCTGAACGCTACTCACCCTGTAGTAGAATCTCTGCACCGATTTGACAGTTTGTCCTGACTTCAAAGTAATTTCCACTGGTCCGCTGTGGATTGATCCACGCCATCCTGTCCGACAAACAATCCTGAAACAGCAAGATAATTAGTCTCTATGGTTTCCAGCATCAGGAGTGGGAAAAAGATCTGTCAAGAGAGCAATGATGGCTCAAACGTGCAGCAACCTCACCCAGAGGACATGACACTTTTCTATTCAGGAGGTAACTACCCAGTGCGCGAAGGCCATCGGGCCGCCGTTGGCCCGCGCACAGCTGTGCGCAAGCCAACAGTGGCCCGATGGCCTTTTGCGCATTGGGTAATGCCAGCAAGAGAGAATCTGCTGGGAGAACTATGTCTCTTGCAGATGTTGGGCATTTTTCCTCTGTTTAACTGGCTGCCAAAATAATTTCAATATGACAAACATTTTGAGTCTGCTGTCACTTTTCTCATAACTGAAGTTCACAGCAAAGAGTATATCATACAAGTAATACTAGGTAATCCAACAAACCCATCCTGGAATTCATGCTAACCACCTTGTGCATTCAGTCACCAAACTTTCTACAGTATTGGTGGCTACACACACATAGGCGTTAATTAAAAAAACAACCAAAAAACATCACCTGCGTGAAGGCAAGTAGAGAGCTTGGTAAGGCGTGCATGAAACACCTGCCACTGTGACTGCATGCTCGATCTCCTCAAACTTTGACCCCAGATTGGTGCCTTCAATGGTCACGTTGGTCTCTCCCTGGATGGGGCCAGACAACGGGTACACCTGGAAAGTCAGAAAAATGTATTTTTCTTTAAAATGTATTTTTTCGAAAAATACTTACCGATAACATTACAGAAAGGAAAAGGTTCTTAGCTAGACTAATTTTAGCCAAAATTGTTGTGTACGTATATAGCAGTGTTGGCAGGTGAGGGGCGCCATAGCCTAGGCGGTAACCTGAGTAGCCTCCCTTCCATCCCATCCAGGCATGCGCCCAGCGGAGGCTCACCAGTCAGTTTCTTAGCGGACCAGCGGCAAGCGGGGCAGGTGGGAGGGTCCTTCGAGTAATGTCATCAGTAAGTATTTTTCGAAAAAAATACAATTAAAAAAAAAACACATTTGTTTCCTCAAAACACATTACCGATGACATTACAGTAAGAAAGAATCCTGAAGAGGAGGCGGGTGCCGCAAAAACGCCCCTAACTCACCCCCTAGAGACACTAGAGCCGCCCTCCTTAAGCAACCTCCCGATAATTTTAGCTAAGATACTTACGGCGCCTAGGGCAACAGGAGGGAGTGTTGCGCCACCACGATGTCCCCCACCAGCGAAAGGTTCTGGTGCTGGTTGGAGAGGTCCCTCAGGTAGAAGCGGGCAAAGGTAGTCTCCACACGCCAACCCACAGCTGTTGTCTGGACTCACGGGAGGAGCCTGGGTCTCTCAATGGTGACTAACTGCGGGGCAGCCAAAGGAGATCGGGTCTTGGCGAGAAATGCTGGGTCGGGCAGCAGTTGAACGAAGCCGTCCGTCCGGAACTGCAAACAAGTGGGGCGTGCTGAAAGGGGGTGCAGCTCGCTGACCCTGGAGGCAGACGCGAGGGCCAGTAGGAAGCAGGTCTTCCGCATCACGTCCGGTAGTCTCGCCAACTGGATCAGTTCAAAGCGGTCTGAGTTGAGCCAAGTAAGGACCCAAGGCAGGTCCTAATCGCGGCACCAGGGAGCGATGGGTGGAATGTTACAGACCGAAGTGGGCCATAGGTCGGAGAGGTCCTTGCAGGAACTAGGGTCGGGTCGTCCCAAATGTCGGTACGTGTCAGCAATCATGGCCAGGTAGCCGCGAATGGTGATGGGCGCTAACCACTGGTGAACAGCCAGAGGAAGAAATCCGCCAGCTGAGGAACCGTCAAATCGATGGGGGAGAGGCGCTTGCTGTCACACCAGGCGCAGAGGACTCGCCACTTGCCTTCATAGACTCGTCTGGTCGAGCTTCTGCGGGCTGTAGCGATCGCGTCCACTGCCGCACCTGAGAAGACTCTAGAGGCGAGGGCTTGCCGGACAATGTCCAGGCGCAGAGACGTTCGGGGCACGGATGGTACAGGGCCTGACGTGGCTGCTCTTGAGCATCTTGCGTGGGGTGGGAAGCAGCAGCGGGGAGGGGGGGGGGGCTGTGGCGAGCTTCAGGAGGTCGGTGGTCCACGACTTGGCCCAGCAGAACGGGGCAGCCAGGAACAGAATCGTTGTGCACCCTCTGAGCTTGAGTAGGACCTTGGGGATGAGCACCGTAGGCGGGTAGGTGTAGGTGACCAGACCGTCCCACAGGATGGAGAGAGCATCGACTGCCCAGGCAAAGGCAAGAGGGTCTGGAATCTGCGAGACGAAGAGAGGGAGCTGGCGATTCCATCTCGTCGCGAACAGGTCGATCATGGGTGTCTCCCAGGCAGCGCCGATCATCTGAAAAATGTCTGGACGAAGCGAACAAACGAAGTGAAGTGCACGGCGTATGCCGACGCCCGGCGCTCTACCCCTTCCCTTGAGCGCTGGACGGAGGCAATAACCGAGGTTTTACCTTGCCATAATGTCGAAGCAGGGGAACCCACAAAGGTGGCAGACCAACCAGTGCACCATGGCAAAGCCCAACAGCAATGGCGGCGAAGGCAGGCTCGACCCAGTCCACGGTCCGTGAGTGGAGACCCCGCAGTCGTCACAGGCACGACCGGTCCCTGAAGCTGGGAACACCACCGCAAATTCACAGGAAGCGTCCAAGCCTAACACAGGGCACTCCGAGGCTAGCAGTGGAGCGAAGCAGAAAGTCAGGACACAGGGAGAGCGCAACACGCTCGAGCGAGTGAGCACAGTTCACAAGGCACTGCTGTCTTGTCAGGTCTAAGTCACAAACACCAACGAGAAAATCCCACAGGAAAGCATCCAAGCCTAACACAAGGCACAGCGTAGGGTAACACCTCCAAAGAAAGACTAAGGTTTGCACAATTGAAGTTTACACAGTCCGAAGCTAGAGACACTGACGTACACAACCTTCCATTGTCTAGCTAAGAAACTGACTGGTGAGCTTCCGCTGGGCGCATGCCCGGATGGGATGGAATTCTGGGAGGCTACTCGGGTTACCGCCTAGGCTATGGCGCCCCTCACCTGCCAACACTGCTATATATACCTACACAACAATTTTGGCTAAAATTAGTCTAGCTAAGAACCTTTTCCTTACTGTAATGTCATCGGTAATGTGTTTTGAGGAAACAAATCCACTGTCAGCATTTCAAATTCAACAACTTGTTGTATTAGATGAAACATAGGAGAATTCATGCGATTCAAGGCAGTCCAGCCATAATTGTGCACTGATCCTGAATAGAAGTAAAAATTTCAATTCATTTGCACAAAGCTGCATCTGGATACATGGCTTCATGCCACTTATCTAGATGCGGCTTGTCACGAATGATTTAAAAAAACTTTGGGAAGGTCAAGGTACATACGATACAGAACTGGTGAGCGAAGGCACCTAAAATTTCAAAGCCTGGTTGATGAGTCCTAATGATGCAAAATTCTTAACTATAAAAACTTGGCGACAGCAGTTTCTTCTGTACATATTTACCATATTGTTACACATTCATCAGTTTCAGATGGGCAGAAAGCAGAACCTATGATTTACTCACACTGCGAATCTCTGGTGCTGGACATATTGCGTTGTTGCGTTGGTCGCAGCGGTTCATGTAGCTGCATCGACCGTCACACCAGAAACATTCGAGGTATGGCCGCGTGTAGTCAAGGTTCATGCACAGGCTACACTCCTCATTGGCCAGCACAGAACACTTGTACAGCAGTGCTGAAAACATACACACATCATGACATTGTACAATTGTTAAAAATGATCTACTGTGATGTTTGTCAGGGCTCACCGGACAAAATGTCACAAGGCAATTACCACTGAGAATCACTATTTGTAACATACAGCAATTATGTAGAACATTCTGGGTGCCTCGGAGTCATACAAAATACATACTTCATAACATTTTTAAAAAATACATTCAACTTTCTCCAAAATGGAACTTGGACTATAAATAAAAAAGAAAGATGCAACTGACTGTAACCTAGTACACAAGTCCAAGTGTCGATGTCATCTGTAGTTGGCCTATGGAACAAAGGACATTTTGCTTACTGATAAACAGTTCTCCACTCACCAGCCAGTCCTTTGGTGCTCTCCAGGTAGAAGTTGTTGCCCCAGTACACCGAGAGATCAGCCGCTAACATCCCCTGGTTATCGCTGTAGTTCATCTGTAACACACCAGAAAATAATAATAATAATTACGGTATTTATAATGCGCTTATCTTATAATAATTATAACTCTAAGCGCGCACTCACAACTCGCGCACGCATGCGCACACTTTAGACAACGACTCACGAACCACAAATAGTGAAATACATCACGACAGTCTGCTTAGGATGGGGAGTGTGGTGGTATAGTGCTAGAACTGTTTGAAAGCGGTGAGTTTTGAGGGCGGACTGGAAGGAGGAGAGAGAGTGTTTCTGACGGAGAGAGAGTGGGAGAGTGTTCCAGATGGATGGACCGTATACTGTATGATCACACGCTAAAAACACATCAACTCCAATTCTGAGAAGAGTTATGAAATTACAGCAGAACATGTTTTGAATGACCATCCTTCCCAGTAAGCAAAGGTCCTCGGGCCCACAACGGCCACAGTGGGCCTGCAACCAGCTGTGTGTGGGCCCACTGTGGCCATCAGGGGCCTAACGATGTTTTGCTACTGGGGTTATCAGAGATCTCCTGTTACTAAAGATCATAAGTTAGGCAGCTGTAGCCAACTAAATGACAGTCTTTAATGGCAGGTGACATTTTTGCCTTTCAAGGCTCCTTGTGAGAGTATCTTTCCAAAAAAGCTGGTTGCTCTGAACAGGCACAACTGTACACTGAACCAATCCCTACCATAAAGATGCACAGTGAGCCCTCGCAAATACAACAGCTCATGAGGATGTATTCCTCTTGTAATGAAAAGGACGGTGAAACACTGAGCTAGCATATAAAGCATGGAGTCCAAGCATGACACCTGAATTCTATCGGTCAGTGTGTAAACATTGTGCTTCCAGTGCTGCTTACAGATTACAGTGATGCTGCAGCACTGAAATGTGAAAGCACGCCAGAGGTCCAGACTACATTTTTAACACTTCAATTACAAACTTCAGATTAAGCAAGAACAAGAAGGAAACCTATTCGATCCCCTGGCATTGTCATATCTGAAGTTTATGTCAGTATTTAAATGTTACCTCTGGCATACTGCAGGTGATGTGGCGATCATCCAACCGTTCCGCCGGTGCCTCGTACAGCCCTGACCCTGTGTTCACCACACACCTGTAGTCTTGCATGTTCCCACTCAGCTCTGGAAAGTTGTACCCCTTTAGCAGCACCATTTTCGGAACACCCACAGGCAGGTAAATGTCCTCGGTAAGCTCAGTGTCAATGTGAGGGCAATGTAATGGTCCTTTACGACCTGGTTTGCTGCTCTGTAGAACATTAGCACAAAGAAAATGATAAGTACACCTGTACTGTAAAGTTATCACTCAGTTGTCAAATAAATAATAATAAAATAAAAAAACAGTGTACTATAAGGTTGTATGAATAAGACACTAGGTAAATAAAGGAATAAATAAATTAAAATAAATAAATAAATAAGTGATAAACATACACTTTTGCCGGGGATGACGTTAGCTTGACAAGCCATGGTGTCGTGAAAACAGCGGTTATTGTAGACACACCAGTGACATTCAAACTGTGAATCCGTACACTGTGTGCAGCTGCAAACGAAAAAAAAATCCACATTTGTGCAAGTGATTTCATTTCTAAAGTAACCCCCAAAAAAACATAAACACAGACACACACGCAAACACATGGCACAAATTTCAACACACACACAAACAGGTGCTGTATAACATATACTATACATGTAGTGTGTACGCGTACACGTAGGAAAAAATATTGCTGCCCCGCAAAATGTAGCATTTAAGCCCAGAATGTGATATAGGAACTGGCGAGAGAGAGGGAGAGATGATGATGAAATGTTTTATTTACAGGATAAAGTTTTAGGCGAAACGCCTCTCTTACAAACTGTCCTGTTAGAAAAGAAACATTAACAGCAAAGAGTAAGAGAAACACAACAAATCGAAACATGAAGAAATAAACTGAGAAAAAACCAATACAATACAAAAGCAATGCAAATAATGCGCACACATATCAATAACAGTGAATAATAATTATATATATATACATATATATATATATATATATATATATATATATATATATATATATATATATATATATATATATATATATATATATATATATATATATAAATAAAATAAAAATTGTAGTCCATTCAGGTAGTAAGTTACTGTAACAAGATGTTATATAAACGAGTTTTGAAAGTTCTAGAGTTAGAAATAGATTTAATTTGGGGTGGTAGTTTGTTACAGGCTTTGGCACCTGAGAACGAAAGGCTGGTTTTATATATATCGCGTCTGGCCCATGGTAGTTGTAACAAAATGTTCCTTGTGTATTGTCTTTGACTATCCAAAAATAACATACAAAGGTAGGATGGGTTTAATGGTGAAGAATTTTATGCATAAGTATGCATCAATTAAATGTGAGCTGCTTATTTAGGTTTAGTAGTCGGATGGTTCGAAACTTTTCGTCGGTGGGAGAGGAGACAGGCACAGTTAACTTTACCCCTCGACGATACAATGAGTTAAGAGAGAGAGAGAGAGAGAGAGAGAGAGAGAGAGAGAGAGAGAGAGAGAGAGAGAGAGAGAGAGAGAGAGAGAGAGAGAGAGAGAGAGAGATTAGTCTTGCGTCAAAGAAAACAGCAGTTGTTTCCCTTGGAACAGATTCAATGCAGCCCCACACACGTATGGCAGGGAACATGCTCGGCAAAGCGTTTGAAGGCTACACTTCATACCATTCGTCCATTGTCAGCAGAATGACGGCGATGTCAACAAGAAGCACACTCGGTGGTAAAATCACACTGGTTGTCTCCTTCGATTAGCTACCGCTGTAGCGAATGGACGGACTCAGTGAGATAACCAGTGCATGAAAAAATACCTGGCCATTTGCAACAAAAAGTTCGACCTTGCACACTCAAGGGCAGTCCCTGATTAGCCTCGCGCTCGAGGCGATGCCAAACTATTCTGACACTATCCTTGGGCTCTCATTGTCGATACCCTATGGCTGTGTGCCAAGGACAGACAGGAAATACATACGTGTTGAAGTTTGTGCAGTTGTAGAAAGTGAAGTTCTTTTTCACAAACAGTTTCCCCGTCTCACTAGAGTTGAGTGCCAAGGTCACTGTCCGGAATCCTGGAAGCAGAAAAATAACAATTTAAAACAAAACAACAACAGAAAACTGTACCTTCATAGAGAAAGCTTAACACTAATAATTGAAAAACAACACCCACCAACAACAAAACAACAACAGAAAACTGTACCTTCATAGAGAAAGCTTAACACTAATAATTGAAAAACAACACCCACCAACAACAAAACAACAGAAAACTGTACCTTCATAGAGAAAGCTTAACACTAATAATTGAAAAACAACACCCACCAACAACAAAACAACAACAGAAAACTGTACCTTCATAGAGAAAGCTTAACACTAATAATTGAAAAACAACACCCACCAACAACAAAACAACAACAGAAAACTGTACCTTCATAGAGAAAGCTTAACACTAATAATTGAAAAACAACACCCACCAACAACAAAACAACAACAGAAAACTGTACCTTCATAGAGAAAGCTTAACACTAATAATTGAAAAACAACACCCACCAACAACAAAACAACAGAAAACTGTACCTTCATAGAGAAAGCTTAACACTAATAATTGAAAAACAACACCACCACACAACAACAAAAACGTACTCATAGAGAAGCTACACTAATTGAAAACACACCCACAACAACAACAACAGAAAACTGTACCTTCATAGAGAAAGCTTAACACTAATAATTGAAAAACAACACCCACCAACAACAAAACAACAACAGAAAACTGTACCTTCATAGAGAAAGCTTAACACTAATAATTGAAAAACAACACCCACCAACAACAAAACAACAACAGAAAACTGTACCTTCATAGAGAAAGCTTAACACTAATAATTGAAAAACAACACCCACCAACAACAAAACAACAACAGAAAACTGTACCTTCATAGAGAAAGCTTAACACTAATAATTGAAAAACAACACCAACCAACAACAACTAAACAACGTCGCCACCACAAAAATAAAGAACAATCACAATAATAATCCTTAACTCATTCTGCCCGCGACACATCACAGAAAGATATGGCTCGACCATGACTGACTGACTCTAGTTCAAAGTTGGTGGCAGAATAGCTTGGCGCCTATAGGCGCTAATCTATTGCGCCAAGCTATTCTGACACCACCCTTGAATTATCCTGGTCGATCTGTCTCCTGAATTGTATGTAATGTAGTCCTCAGAGGATAACTCCAAAATATGGGCATCTCGGGCACAATGCATACCGTCTGTCCCAAGGGAGAGACCCAGGCGCTTGAAGTCCGGCGTGTGGCAGCGCGCTCCGAAGTACCACACATCCGCAGGCGAACTCCAGTTGAGCTCCAGAAACACACAGCTGTAGTTACTCCGTACGGGCAGCTGCGGGATGGTCAGGTGCAGCTGCACACAGACACACCAGCGTTAGTCAGTTTTGATCACATGTATCCTTAACACCTTTACTGCCGAGAAAAAAACTGTACATGATCAACTGCGGCAAGAGACTTAAATCCTTTTGAGCCCCGTAGTTGAGGGGGCTCATGAGGATATGTCTCTTGCTGACGTAATTTTGAACCCATAATCGGCTGGTGCTCTTTAGCACTGAATCAACAAAAAGTAAGAGTCACAATTTGCGACCGAAGTCACGGCGTTAAGACAACTGATGCATGCAGCAGGATGGAATAGCTATATGTGATAGTTTGAGAGTAGTGCCAAGGTTGCTTGGTGCTTCAGAAGGCGCCAAGCAAACCTGACACTACCACTGACTCAACCGACGGTAGATCCATCTTTTTGCGATATTATGTAACGGACTAAACTTGCAAACCAGAAGTCATGTCGAAGATTTGGAAATGTGTTTCATAAAAACTGAATCGGATTAGCCTGCAGATAAAGAGGTAGACTGAGATTGATGGATAGGCTGGGGAGAGATTATTTAATTTTTCTACCAAAAAAGAAACATGACGCAGTCACATGAAACAACTCATTACTTCCAGTCAGAAAACTAAAGACATAGAGCAGCAATACATCTCTGTCAGTCTGGTTCCAATTCCAGCATTAGCCATAACATTCTGGCGAATTTCCCACGGCAGAATACGTCATAAAGCAACTGATGGTGATTGGCGTATTGCATGCAAAAGAAAGTAGGCACATAAATGCCAGCTTTTTATGCTAAATAAAAACAGACCTTAACAACAAAGTCCATCTGCATAAATTCTAAGCCCCTGCAATTGCAGGGGCTATGAGAATCTGTGCATCTTGCTAGCAGAACTAAGCCTCATTTACGTCTTCAAACTGAGGAAGTATTCCGGATAAATGTGGGCTACATTATGTTCAAATCTGATGGCACTTCGCCGAATGTTGGATAATCCCCCTTGACTGCCTCCAAATGGCACTCACAGAGTTATCTGCTCTTTGAAGCATGTCCCAAGCGATAGACGTCGCTGTCGCGGCTTTTTAGTGCAACAACCAACTGGGCATTTCCGCGCGCGCTCAAACTGATGAAAGTCCTCAAAAACATTCCCACGATGATCACAAAGTGACCTATCAAACATTGATCGTGTTCCATTGCCATTTTTTTCCCCCGTCTGCAAGAGGCATAGCTTTTCAGGATCCCTTGCAGCTGTAGGAGTTCATGAGAATCTCTGCGGGCGTTGGTACTGGCGTATCGCCCTTCTGTAGTCACATATTCAGTCCTTCGAGGGAGTCATCTGTGACTGGAGTATGGTTTTTAGAATCAGATTGCTGTGCCGCCAATCACTCAGCCACATGTGTCCACTGCAGAGTTCCAGAAGATTAATAGCTGGTAATGGTCAATAAACAGCAACATTTACTCATAAACATGAATGATTAATGTTAATTATGTCCACATAACCCTTTCATGAATTGGAGAGCTTGCATTAGTAGATGCAGTTCACGTGAGGTTATTTACCAGCCTCTTCAAAACATGTATTTTCGTTGTAGCTGGTTGCTTGAGATTTAATTATGACACAATGTCCACTGAACCCTTTCATGAATTGGAGAGCTTGCATTACATTAGTAGATGCAGGTCACGTGAGGTTACCAGCCTCTTCAAGACAGAGTATTTTCGTTGTAGCTGGTTGCTTGAGGTTTGGAGTCGGCGCCACAAAAATGATTGCATATGATGGGCCGGCGGGGGGGGGGGGGGGGGGGGGGGGAACTGCTACTGTCCATGGCGGAGTCAATTTAGACGCACTGCAACTGTGCCATTTGATATACAGTAGATTTTTTAATCCTACGATGATATTTTTTCCTGTCCAGACAAGGCGGTGTTTTAATGGCTGAGAATTCCTTGTCACTGAATTACGTTGGCAAGAAATATTCCGACAGCTATATGCAGATTAACGAGAACAAGTCATGCTCGATGGGACGGCGCTTTGTTTACCAGCCCCCAGACATCTGTTTTTACGCGTGGTGTAACACAAGTCAAAGACTTAATAACATCATCAATTCCGCCCACACCGGCTGCAGTCTCGCGGGCTTCCATGCTCAGCCCGTAAGACATGGTGTTCCTATTTCAAGTAGGTGCTTATATAGAATTTATTTCGCTGGTTTGAAGATGCTGGTCCCATTTACATCTGTGATGAGGATGGAAGGAGTGCCACTTACAAACCCTATCTTACCGGGCCGCAGCAAACACCATTTAACTTCAAGAGGTATAGATCCTCATGAGCCCCCGCGCCTGCGGGGGCTCATGAGGATCTATGCCTCTTGCTAACCTTACTCACATCTGAGCGCCCGACAGACTAGACTTTTTGAAATTGAATGTGCAAGGATTTTGAACACAATATTTCGGTAACAGTGAGGGGGGTAATTGATAGAAACTGTTTTCGGCATACGTGCATTTTGAACCTTGAAATTGACAAGAGTTAAATTACTGGCAATTGTTACTTTGAAACGCAAAGTGAAACCAATTAAGTTAGTAAATTGTTTTGCCGCCAAAAAAAAAAAAAAAAAGAGAAGATTTTCTGTACGGGGACACGGCCAAGCTGCACATCCACGAAATCACTATAAAATTACACCTTAATTAGAGTCTTGAACATTCTGAACTTGACGCGATAGCTAGAGCCCGTTCACTGACAGTGGCCACAGGTTGTTCTGCAATTATTGTTACAGGCGTGACATCGGAGGGCACACCGTTTTTTTTCCCAAATATCTCCGCAAAGAAACACTTTTTCAGTACCACATTAAGAACAAATATAATCTAGCGCCAATTGACCGAATATGACATATTTTCACTGAAATCCTATGATTTGTCGATTTTGCTGTAGGGCCCACAGTCGTAAAATTTTGGTGAAAAGACAGGCCATTTTCAATACCTAAATAGAGCCCCGGCAGATTTCAATATCGAGGTCAAGCATGCAGACTTCATGTATGTCTGCGCTGTTTCAGGTTAGAAAACTTGGTCAAATCCCAATTCACGTGAAAATGGATTTTTCTTTATACAGAACATTATAATATCTGGAGCACATTTAGGGACGCCATCAGTCATTTCACGAAAAAAATCCGATTTTTAACAACTGCACAGCGGCCGCAAAACTGACAAACTGTTCCGCAGTCTCTTAAAAAGCAAATCGTATTAGGTCAACTGTCACTGAATGATATTTATTCTAAGATTGATAGCGAAAAGTGGTTCTTTGCGGAGATATTTGCGAAAAACGTGCGCTCCGATGTCAAACGACCTACATATAAATGCCAAAGACCCCAGCCATCCAAGAAACACAGACACAAAGCGGTGTCAGCAAGAGGCATAGGTCCTCATGAGCCCCCGCAATTGCGGGGGCTCATGAAGATCTATGTCTCTTGCGGGGAGTTGGACTGTGTTCGCTTTTCTCGACAGTGAATGGGTTAAAACTCACAGACAAGCACGTGTTTTAGGACTTTTCCGCCACACGTGAGCGTGCACATTTTGAGACATGCGCAAGTCAGTGTGAAAGATGCCTGTTGCAGTTGGATGACCTTGGTCAAAAAGAGACTCTGCGATTGACCACACCAGCACTCACCACTTCAATGTTGGTGACGGAAGTAGTTGTGGGGGAGATGGTGGTGATGTAGATGCACTGGTTGGAGCTGCCGTGCAGCCAGCGCCCCTCCGTCGGGATGTCGGAGTTGGGACACATGCCCTTCAGCGTGCATCTGAAACAAAAGCAAACTGCGATTATTCCTTTTCAGCGCTGCCACACTACAGCAGTAACTGGATCAAAGAGGACAGTTCAAGGGTGGTGCAGGAATAGCTTGGCGCCTAGAGGCGCCAAGCTATTCCTGCATCACCCTTGAAAAAACATGGTCGATCTGTCTCCTAAACCGTAATGTAGTTTTCAAAGGACAACTCCCAACTGCGATCTCTGGGCCCAAAGTGCTAAACAATGAACATACGCTGGCCAGTTCTGACTACGCCAAGGCGCCAAGCTAATCGGCCGCCATCCTTGAACTATCGTGGTCGATCGATTTCCCGAAACTGGTAGAGTAGGCAAGTCAATAAAGGATGCTCCTTTTCTGAGCATTGTTGGACTAGTGCTGCACGTCCTTGAATCTCTCTGCATTTAGGAGGCCTTTTACTTAGACAAGACCACGTCATTGATTAGGCCTAAACTTCCCATAGGCCACGGCTTCGACCTGGTCCCAGCAGACTACTTTGCCAACCTATCATGGTCGATCCATCTCCCGCTGTGGCGCGTCAAACGTGAGTGTGCAAGTCATTGTCTCTTTCCATTGTCTCTTTCATCAAGCTCATCGTGAGCGATAACACCAAGACTCTACCCGTCTGAGAAAACACTGATGCAAATAGGGCCAGCAAGAGGCATAGATCCTCATAAGCTCCAGCAGTTGCGGGGGCTCATGAGGATCTATGCCCCTTGCACCTGAATTTGAGGCGTTCTCTGCAGTCTTCCCGCAGCCTCTTTCATCAAAATGTCACAACGTTTCAAGCGGAGGGGACAATTCCAATTCTGTGTAACCTTGTTAAGGCCAGCCTTTGCTGTGAAAAAAATCACACTGTCATGCAATTGTAGAATCAATTGCCTTCCGAGTTGGTTTGCTCCAGCATTTGTTTTCACCGCGCACGTCTAGAAGCATTAGGATCAGACTGAGTCAGAAAGTTTTCCGCGGGTCTATCTCCCAAGCCTGACTCTCCCAACAAATGATAATGCCTTTTGTCTAGTAGCTGTCATTTAACACGTTTAATTCCGACTGCAGGAGGCACAGATACTCATAAGCCCCTGCAGGGGAGGGCTCATGAGAATCTATGCCTAATGCTGAAAGGCATCGGCTCCATTTATTCACATCTCTGACCGGGCGGGAGGTACTAGTCGTCATCTGGTTTCAATGATTGCAGCGAACATGCAGGCCAAATCAAACCAAAGTCAGGCAACATATCACGAAATTATGTTCTTATCATGAGAAATTCGTTCTTCTAATGTCCGTTTAAACCAGAACTAGATGACTTCTGGTGGGTGGGGAGGTGAATGTATGGGCTTTTCCAAAAGCAGATGTCCCGTCTTGAGCGAACTTTACTATTTGACCTACCTTATTTGTTTATAATCGCAATTTGATTATTCCTGCATATGCCTCCATGTGCATGCAGCATGAAGTGCTGTTGACAGACCTGGTGGCTGCACACATAGGTCGATTATTGTTCACTTGAAATGTTCCCATGATTGTGGTTTGGGGTGTGGTAACTAGGCTCAGTCATAGGTCTCAACCCCTTGGCTGCCAGTGGCCGCACATTATGTTTAAAAAATCTTGGTAAGCTCAGCGCCAAAGAACCATTCCCGTCCACGGAACACAGATACAAAGTTGGGGCAGCAAGAGGCATAGATCCTCATGAGCCCCCGCAACTGCGGGTCTCATGAGGATCTGTGTCTCTTGCAGATGGAACTGATTTCCTTTCTCTCGGCAGTGAAGGGGTCACAGGTTGTACGTCTGACAAATGAGCCAATGCCCGACGTCAGGGAATGGATTTTGTTAGGGGAGGTGTTACAATTAATGAGCGGCGTTAATAATTAGTGCCACTAATCGACCATGCAAATACAGCGCCGGATTCTTTTTTTTAAAAAGCTAATAATAATCACCATCACAGTGCACATCACACACTCGGCCCACGGGCTGACGTCAAACCCCATGATTATTTTCTTTATCATTGTTATTATTATTATTATTATTATTATTATTATTTTGGCTGGCTGGCTGGCTGGCTAGCGTGCGACTGTGCTCCGTTTTTGTGACGGGGTTTCATTTCCACGCCTTCACGTCCAAGATCTTTAACCCCATCAGTGCCAGCTGCCGCACACTGTGTTTCTGCAATCTTCGTTAACTCAAGACCAAAAAAACCCAAAACAAACAAAACAAAAACAAACAAAAACAACAACAACAAACAAACAAAACCTAGATGCCCCAGGAACATGGATTCAAAGTGGCGTCAGCAAGAGGCATAGATACTCATAAGCCCCCGGGGGCTCTAGCCTCATGAGGATCTATAGCAACTGCGGGGGCTCTAGCCTCATGAGGATCTATAGCACTTGCAGTTGGCTGGTGTTCGAATTTTCTCGGCACTGAACGTTATAGATCACCCCCTCCCCTATTTTGTCACCCTCCCTCACCCCCCCCCCCCTCTCCTTTCCATCACCCGTCCGGCTACTCTCACACTGGTACAAGTATGAACAACAGTGATTTGAATTGAGTTTACCCCAGGTTCCGTCTGAGTGCCAAGGAGGTCAGACGAAACCTAGGGGAAACTCAATTTAAACCACTGTTCGTCATCCCCTGCGCACGATTCTCCTTCCACCCTCCAGCCCCATCCCCCCCCCCCCCCACTCCACACACACTTTTCCATCCTCATTAAATCGTAATCAGAAATCTGCGCCGCTTTATCTCGTTAATGACCCCCGTGTCGGCCAATTCCTGATTCCATTAACCCCGTCAATTCCAGGGACAAATTGCCTCACAATGTTGAAGAGTGTTCTAGGAGGTGCTTCCTTCAAACACAGAGAGTGGAACAAGTACGCCTGACGTTTCTAGGGTTCAAGTCAACGGGGATGGATCGACCATGCTAGCTAACTTTAAACCTCCACCCAACACAATCATGCGTGAACACCGAAGTCGTGTTAACTCATTTGAGACGTGTTGCCTTCCGGATCCGCGGTTTAAAGCCGCGTATCCGGATACAACACATCTCAAACGCGTTAACTGTTCTACACTGAGCTCGCCCTTGCGATGCGAGCCCAGGCCACAGCGCGATACGAGGTCAGGCTGCATCGATACCGACTGATAATACATGCATCACGTGCAAATTGTGACAATGTCCCCGCCGCAAACACGCTCCATCAAAACGATATGCCTGCCAAGGGAACGTCTCGTGACACTCGGCGTTCGTTTGACACAGATGATGAACACAGACGTGAAGATTATACCGCTTGCAGACATTCCGGGATTCGATAGCCAGAATGCAAGAAGATTACACATTCTGGCATACCTGGCATCAGGAAAAAAGCCTACATGAAACATTGACCAAGAATATTCATCATTTAAGAAATTTGACTAAAATAAAGCAGGTCGATAAGGCTAACTCCTGCGAAGATGCTGAGACGGACAAGCAAGGTCTCTGGTCGGCACAATGCAGGAAGAATCGAACGCTTTTGCAGGCCCTGAAAGCTGCATTGTTACCAGATCTGCGATCGTTGCTCACACCAAACGAGTGCCTCTATTGTCTTCTGCCCCAAGACGGGCAGTCGAGGGCCACGGAGCAGATGGGTAATGGTGGAATCTCATGCCACCATCAGAAATTTGGGACTAGTCTCTCACACAGATCATTTCACCTGCAAGAGGCGTAGATTCTCATGAGCCCCTGCTACCGCAAGGGTTCATGAAAATCCACGCCTCGTGCTGGCGACAAGCGGCACCATCTACATCGCCCTCCTCATAACGGGGAGGTCGTAGGATGTTTTGCTTATCAATCTGGCGGTCTGATCGGCGACTGGAATCTGAAGAATTGACCCCAAGGCCATGTGCCCCGAGAGTTGGACTGATGCCGAGCCAACTGTCTCCAACTCTGTGGGTCAGTTACAGTAGGTCCTCCAATCAGGCACACACATCTGCAAGAGGCATAGATTCGCATGAGTCCCTGCAGCCGCAGGGACTCATGAGAATCTATGTCTCTTGCTGGGGAGAGAGATTAGGCTTTCAGATGGACAATAACGTCTTGGCGATAAAGGTTACAACTGCTTCCTGTCGCAGTAATCTCGAGGACATTCTAACGTATCGGACACAAAAGCCAGGCAAAAAGGTGGCTGCCAAGCGCGTAAAACGCAAAGAAATTCACAACGCAGAAAGAAACACGTTCAGAAAAGAGACGTTGTGCAACTTGTCCTTTTCAAGCATGCTTCTGTCTTTGTCGTGAATTTCAAGTTCTGTGAAAATGGGCATACAAGCGGTTTGTTATGGTAGGCAAGGTGGATATATAATGATGATCTATGCCTTTTGTACACATACCAAGAGGAATTATTCAGCGCTGGACAAACAGTTAGATCCCCTGCCCCTGCCTATCAGGCACCCAATCGCCAGCCCACAGAATAATACGCAGGTATAAAACAAGACCATCATGCATACCCTTTGGTATGTGTACAAGTTTACCAGTCGCTAGCCTCACCTATCTGGTTTGCGAGTATTCTATATCTCGAGGCAAAGTTTGTATCGTCACATTGTTGTGTATTGTGTTGTGCATCTACTGTGAGAAATCAGGGTATTTTACCCAACCACATTTAGTAGTGCACCTTCTTGTTTGTGTATGTGCGTTTCTTCTGCCTACTTACTAAGTTACAGAAAAAGACATGGGTTATAGGCTTGACCTGATGCATCCTTTTAGGGATGTACATGATTTTCTTGTTCTATACCTGCATATTTTTCTGTGGGCTGGCGATTGGGTGCCTGATAGTGATAGGCGGGGGCAGGGGATCTAACTGTCTGTCCAGCGCTTGAGTAATTCCCCTGGGTATGTGTACAATTTTACCAGCGCTAGCCTCATTTATCTGGTTTGCAAGTACGCCTTATGAGAATGACAGAGGCTCGCTGCTGAAGACATAATTCTATACCAAGCTAACGTTTAATAAATCTATCTATCTATCTATCTATATCCCGTAGTCTTGCCGACCGTTGGGGCACCACTGATGACTTGGCAACCAGCTCCCTCCATTCCTCTCTGTTCTCTGCCATTCTCAGTGTATCGCCCAGCTTCAGTCATGTCCACTCTGAGATATTGTCCTCCAATCTTTTCCTCTGTCTTCCTCCCTTTCGTCCTCCTTGCACAGTGCCTTGCAGGATTGTTTTGGCAAGCCCTGCTGAACGCGTGACATGCCCATACCACTTCAGTTTGCGTTTTTTCACAATGACTAATAAGTCTTCATAGGGCCCGATGGCTTGCCTGATTCTGCTTCCCACTTCCTCTGTTTGTGGTGTCATCTCTGTTTAATAAATAACTTATTTATTTACACAGATTTCTGAACCACATACCCATAAAAGGTCGTCGGGCCTACTTCGTCCATCGTTGGCCCGCGCACAGCCGTGCGCGGGCCAACGTAGGCCCGAAGGCTATTTTGCGCATTGGGTAGGCGCAAGTCACAGCAGTTGACAGAGTAGAACTTGGTATACCTTTTTAAAATCCAACTTTCCGCAATGTCCATTGATAATGCCGGAGAACATATTCATCTTAAATCTTGATTCGTAATCCGCATTTGGCTAAAGCAAAAGAGCAAAGCACTGCCGCCAAACCCTCGCCTCCCCTTGACAATACTGACAATGAGTTCATGACGGCCGGCGTGCGGGCCCATCGAGATGCAGACGAACAATGGAACCCATAGGGAATTCAAGCGTGTCGTTCTGCCGGGGCAGGAACCGCTAACTGCCGAGATCACTGACGCTGATGTAACGGTGACCGGAACAAAGGCAGACAATCGTCATATCGCACGCTCCAGTCTGTGAGTTAAGATGCAATAAATGGACAAGGCAGAAGATTTTCCATAACCAAGTTCTACAAAGGACATGTTTTGCAAAACTGGTTATCATACAACTCTGTCGTCCTTTCATATTCAACACACGGAGCCATAATAAACCTTCCGATTGTAGGAAGCTTTGTTTTTGTCGAAGTGATTCCCACGGGAATCACCTCGACAAAAAGCGCAACCGACAGCCAAAGGGATAAGACTTTAAAGTCCTTTTTGACAATTGCTATTTTATGACATAACAGTTCAGGAAACAAATGGACCGCGAATAGCAGTGGTAACTCTAGGAGCAAAGTGTTCATCAGTGAGAAGTGGACAAGGTAAAGAGTACACTTCAGGCAGAATCTAAGCCTACCTTTTCTCGAGGGAACACCACCCGCAGTACGGATCCCCGTCAGTCAGACAGTCGCTACACGAGGCGTACTGCCGGCAGTTCTCCACCGGAACTTTCGAGATCTGAAACATAGAGCAAAAACAGATATCAATGTCTGATACGAAAGACAAGAACCTGGGAGGTTTCAAACAAATCACACACAAAAACACATCAGTAACAGATTTAACTCATTCGAGACGTGCCGCCTCTGGATACGCGGCATAAGCCGCGTATCCGGAGGAAGCACTCTCGAACGAGTTTTTAAAAAATATATACATATGGAATTCTACACTGACCTGTAACATTTATTTTTTCATTATCAGAACAAAATCATGCCAAACACACTGATAAATATATTTGAACTCAGGAGAAAAGAAAAGGCGTGGAGGGTGGAACACACAAATCAATAATATCATGCGCAAGAAGGTGAAGAGAAACCCGAGCCATCAATTTACGACAGGAAACAGTCAGAGATGCTAGTACAGTACTAAAAGTGCATCCAAGTTTATACGGCCAAAGTACTCACGTGTATAAACCACAAATCCCAACCTACGAACCATACACTCCAAAGATGGCAAGACAGACCATTGTTTCAAATAAAACCAGACACTAACGACTTTCCTCAAAGGTCAAAGTTGTCCAATGAAACATGATCCTGTGAAAGTCCCAGACCAAACCTTCCATCTGCTGTTATTCTCGTCAGCCCCTGCATTTGCAGGGGATCATGAGAACATACACCTCTTGCTGGCGCGTCTAGTTCCATTTACTTGTTCATCATACTTGACTGTTCAAGAGTGTTCATCCTAGAGACGTGCTCGACTGGTGTGCCGTACGCTGACACTGGATAATGCGGTCTTCAGAGCATCAGAGACTCACAAATGCTTAACGGATTTATTTTTTCCTCAGAATAATTCTCCTCAGATTCAATATGAATTATGACAATCGTTGTAGCCAAACAAGATTTCACACACACACACACACACACACACACACACACACACACACACACACACACGCACGCGCGCGCACACACATTTAACCCCTTTAGCCCCAAGGTCCCATTTCTCAAATTTCGGAGGTGTTGTCTAATGACTATGTACCAGTTGTAGGAAATGCATTGATTATCATAATTCAAGGGTAGTGTCAGATGAGCTTGGCGCCTAAGGTGCCAAGCTCATCTGGCACTACCCTTGAGTTATCATGATCAATCCATCTCCTGCTGCAGGGTCCCGGGGTTAAAAGGATTAAAAGAAAACAATTTTTCGATTTGGAGCAACGTGAATGCACACGTCAATACAAAACTCGGCAGTAGCAAAGCCGAGTAGACAGCATCATCTAACACAATGCTCGTCGCCTGCACAGCAATCGAGCGGACGGCAGTTACAATATTTCCTGCTTAGTATCAAATAACTTTATAATCATGAACGGCATCCGAGACAACACCTGCCCCCTCTGGCGGCAATTCCAGAAAACAATCAACGTTCTCAGGTAGAAGTTACATTCTCCACGTCTTTTCAAATGAGAAGTCGTATCATTCCTGTCCGCGTGATTTCTCAAGCGACCGCGCTGATTCCGTCCGCAATAGATAATTATACTGAAGCCAGCGCAGACACAGGCTCAGAGCCGCAAACTGACTCGCTTACAAGTAAACTCTCTGCGGCTATGTGCACTTTTTTTCGTGTAGTGGCAGGAGATGGATCGCCAGTAACTGTACCTCAAGCAGGACTGTGTCCCGCTAGCTTGGTGCCTAGACACGCGCACAGTCAATTCGGCACCATCCAAGATCCGGGTAACAGCGGAGAGACACTGGGAGAGAAAGACAAAAGACACTTCCCAATGCGCAAAAGGTCGTCGGGCCGACGTCGGCCCCATGGCCTTTACGCACTGGGTTCATTCTTTCCCCAAGCATGTTGATGCTGGCATCAGGTGGAAATCCAGACCGAAAGGTGACTGCCAAGCGGGTACAAAACGTACAGAAAATCCAAACAAAATAAGAAACACTCTTAGAAAGAGCTAATCTGGCACTACCCTTGAATTATCATGGTCGATCCATATCATGCAAAAGGTGCATAGTCGTTAGATGACGCCTCCAACATTTGGCAAATACGTCTGTGCGTCGGGCTGAATAAGTCATAAATAAATTGTGCTGCAATTTGCCCATTCTAATCGTGTTTGGCTTCCTACACAGAGACACGAAACGGAACATTTCGTCGAAATGAGCGCATTTAAGACAATTATCCAACATTTCACCGTTTCACGAAATGCGAAACGGCACATTTCGAGCAATAGAACTTGTCTCAATTTCCGAAACAGCATTTCGCTGAAAAATTTCTACCCTCTGCCCAATCAGTGTCGTTCGCTCAGTCACGTGTTAATCTGACGTCATTCAAGCCAAAACTCAAGATGGCGCCGGGTAAAGTGATGGCGTGGAGTCAGGTCCATTATGGCTGAAAACGCGTGATGTGACGCACGATTCTGTAAGATTTAAGCAGGAGGATCATTTTCGAAATGGAATCTGTAAATAATCATCACTAAAGTACCAACAAAATAGGATTTTCGGTCAGTTTTTTGAACCCCACTTTCACTCAGCTTTTGCTGCGAAGCCTACAAGATGGCGGCTATCGCTTGGAGATGGCACTGAGCAGCCTCGATCCACTTGAACCACTCCCTGTTGCATTCAAAAGCTCTTAAATTTATTTGATATGGTCGGGAATTCACTTGCATTGTGTAAGCGAAGCGGCACACGTCTTATATGTTTAATTTTTAAGCTTCAGTAGTCAGAAATATGACCCGATATCCACCGATACAACCAGCGCATGTGTCTGTGGAGAGTTACCTCCGCTGTAGCAATCGAAATGAATTTTCACCGCGTTTCTGCGTGTGCGGAGGAGGCATTTCGATGCAATGAAAATGTTTCGTTTCTTGTGTATTTCGTTTCTCCGTGTGAGGAAGCCTTTAGATGGCTTTTTCCTGATATCAGGCTGGCGCCGCGACCGAAAGGTATGAAATAAAAACTTCCCCCCTACCCCAAGGGCTGTAGAGTTTTACCAACAATGACAGGGCGCGTTTCCCCTCCACAAAACCAATTCAATGTAACGCCTCCACCACCTCTCTCCCACTCCAACAAAAACGCACAGAAAGTAGACCAGCAAGAGGCGACTGCGGGGGCTCATGAGGATCTATGTCTCTTGGAGACGGGATCTGTGGTTACTGGCATGGCCTCGCGAAGCTAACGTTCAGCTGCCCGGCATGTCAACGCAAGAACGCAGTAAACCCTGAAAAAGACAACTCGGGGTTACAAGACTTACATTTGTAGATACAGTGGCTGTGAACTACGTTTGAGGAAGACAGAGCTAAATCAATGTTAACGCTAAGCTGCTTGGACTCATGAAGATCTATGCCTGGTGCAGGTGCAAAGAACGTTAGACTGAGGGAGCCTTGCTGTAACATGCCGTAAGTCTTGAGATGGGCAAAGGTTCCAGAATGGCTGACAACAAAAACCGCCTTCACCAGATTTAATCTCTCTCTCGCACCCCTCCGCACTCGCCTCCCCCCTCCCCCCCCCCCCCCCCCACACACACACAGAGCACTTTCGTCTTAGCGTAAGTCATATGCGGCTGAGTACGTGGACATCAATTGACAATCATTGATTTTGTCTACTTTTCCTTCAGGTCCGTCATATTTGCCTAATATAGTTGCACGTCAGACACCCTCCCCGGCTTTCTACGTCTGAGGAGCAGACGTATCATTTAACAGAACTATACCAGCAAGAGGCGGCACAGATTCTCATGAGCCCCTGCAACTGCAGAGGCTCATGAGAATCTATGCCTCTTGCAGACGGGCAGAAGCTGGAGAACACTGAAGTCGTTTTGGTCAGACATCCCAAAGCCAATAACCAGGACTTCTATTTATTCCTGTTGCGAGTCCCTGACGCTTGATGTCTGTCACACTGGTTGTCTCCCTCGATTCGCTACGGCTTATCAGCGGTAGCAAATCGAGGGAGACAACCAGTGTGCAGTAAGTATGTCTATCCTTGCTTGACCTGCCTCTCTCCTCATCTGGTGATGGCGTACGTTCGAAGTTATCGTTTTCTTTTCCACTTACAGCGCAGGTACGTCCTGAGCAAGTCTTCGTTGCTGTCGGAACGGTAGGCAACACACAACCAACCAACCAAGCATGCCCTCTGTCACGTAACGGATGTGACATGTTGTTTCATTTTTTCGTCAAGTCGTTTTCTTGTTAATAAATGTAGGTCGCCGACTTCTGTAAATAGCCTTAGTTTAGGGAAGTTAATATATGTAGTGTGAGCGTAAGCGTAAAGCCCGTGCAGCAAGCTTAGCAGTGAGCGAGTACAGCGGTTGCACGCTTTCGCCGGGTAGCTTTAACCGAACAGTGTTCAGAGTAAAGTTAAACTGCAAGGTAGCAGAGGGATATTACAGTCAGTCAGCGGAGTTAGCTAGCGAGTGAGAGTCTGGGTCAGGGTGCGTCCTCGTTTGGAGCCCTTGACAAGCTGTGTGAGGGTTGTGTTACCCTCCCTGCAAGACCACGGCCAGTGTTCCTGGGTGTGGGTGTCCCGAGAGACTAGTGACCACGGCTGCTACTCAGCAGAAGACCCCTCCGGTTCGTCTTCGTCTTGTTTGTCTCGTCCTGCCGGAGGACTCACCAGTGACAGGTAAATACTCATGCCATTTTCCTCAGTTAGCTGCTGTGCTCTCGGGTGTTTGAATGTGTACATAGGTTCGGAAGTGTATGTTCGTCTAGTTTTTAGTGACGTTTTAATTGAGTCTTTAACCATGTTTTTTAGGTTGGGTTGTAGTGTGGTGGGTGTCGGATTTAGTTTATGTTCGGCTGTCGCCGAGTGAGTATATTTAAAGGGCCATGTTGTAAAATGAATCAAAGTGGGTATCCTTTCAAATATATTTGTATTAAGTCCTAGATGTAATGTAATAAGATTGTCACGTTGGGTGGTTGCTGGTGATTATTTGATATCTTTGTATGTACATGTGGATATTTTGATAATGTTGGTTTTAGCAGTGGCAATGTTATTACACAAAAGTGGTTGTGCTAGCTTAATGTTAGTGTAATGGATTGATTGATTGTACATTGCTTAACGTCCCGACAGCAACAAGGCTTTCTCAGGACGTGCCTGCACTGCTTGTGAAAAAAAAAAAAAAAAAAAAAAAAAAAAAATAGAACATTGAATGTATGTCGCCAGCCGGTCAAATACATTAAATAAACCTAACACATGGGGCCTAAATAAAGCTAAGACCGTTTAGCAACACGCATCCAATATCAAGAGCTACAGGCAGTGCAAACAGTAGGGAGAGTTTTAAAAAGGCAAATACAGGTGAATGGACAAAGGGTAGACAGAAACACATGCCCCAGAATAGAGAGAAAAACCCACCCTGTGGGGCTGACCAGGGTGACCCTGGGAACTAAAAAATACCTAACCCCACCCAAGTCCCCCAGGGCAGACCCGGGTGGGGTATTAGTGTAATGGAATAGTGCCGACCTGGTGAATGTTGAATGTACATAGGAAGCTTTCATATCCATGATTGTATATTTAATATGGCCAAGGCGGGTATTAGGGTGAGACGAGACACGACTCACGTGGTTTGTGAGTAGGTGCGTGTCAAATAGGCCAGAATTAACTGTGTTAGCACTTTGACTGACAATGCGCCCTTTTACAGTGCACTGGCTTCGAAGATTGGCTTCGAAGATTTCGTCCTTCGACCTCTTCATCTTCCATGACCAACGGTGACGCATCATCGGGAGTCGGAACGCCTTCGCTAGCCGGTCCTGTTGGACAAGTACGTTGGGCTACAGCAGGCCGATGCTACGTTCTGCGCGTCGGTCACAGGCGTGCGTGGGCAAGCGCGGCTACGGTGCTCTGCGGTGTAGGGGTAGTACTCTTACGTTACGAGCCACCCTGTCTAGTGTGGGACAGAGGAGACTGTACAGAGACAAAGTTACCCGCCTTGTATAGCCGTTGGCCATTTTCACTTGTATAGCCATTGCCGATTTTCGTCTGTTAGTCATTTTTCACATGTTAGCCATTTTCACCTGTTAGTCATTTTTTATATGTTAATCTTTTTTAAGTGTTAATACGTTATGAGTGCATGCGTGGGTATGTGTGAGTGTGTGGGGCGTTAGTGGGTTGGGGTGGGGGTTAGAGTAAGAGTGGGTAATAAAGGATTTGTTTGTTGTTTATCACTGGCGTTGTGTGATTTATTTAGAGTGGGTGGGTTTTCTCGAGTGTCAGCACTCATATTGTCCACGGCGCCCTGACTCCGTCAGGCGAGTCGTGACACCCTCTTCCTGGCCCAGTTATTTCTAGATACGGACATATGGAGACGGAAATGTCACACCGAGACCATAGCATTTTTGGTTCCTATTCGTTGAAATCAACGTAATATTCTCTCTGGCATGCGAGTAGGTTTTCATTCTTACGTCTTGCGTCATCCGCTGTTCATTTTCTATGGTCGCTGATGAGTGAATACTTTTCGCATACAAATAGCCCCATTACTCCTTTTAAGAGGGACGCATATATACATAGACCTTTTCCTTTCTTAACTCATTCAGCCCGACGGCCGTATTTCCCAAAATTTTGGAGGCGTCATCTAATGACTATGCACCAGTTGCAGGAGATGGATCGACCATGATAATTCAAGGCACTACCCTTGAATTATCATGGTCGATCCATCTCCTGCTGTAGTGCGTCAGGGCTAAATGGGTTAAACACGCTCGTTCGGGCAAAATCAACGACGTAGTCTTGTGTTCTCCAAAATCAACCAAGTTGTGTCAAGCGTACTCTTGAAATTTCAAGACATGGCAAGACTCCGCAGTGATACCATTGTCTACAATCAGCTCTTTAAAATTAACCTTTTGGCTGTAAGGGGAAAAAAAGCAGAATAAATAAATAAATAAATAAAATTTAAAAAATATAAAAAGCGCTACCGACAACCGGAGGGTTAAGAATCGTGTTGCTGGGAAATACTCCCGACATCATTCTAGCACTTTGTTAAGACGAGTTCAGTTCAAATGAAACAAACGTGTTTGACTGTGTTTAGCACACAAGCTAAGATACGGCGTAATTGGGTCGTTAAGGTTCCAATCCCTCTCTGACACATGTTCCATCTGCAAGTGGCATAGGTTCTCTTGAGCCCCTGCAAAAGCAGAGGCTCATGAGAATATATGCCTCTTGCTAGAAGGCCTTGGCCATATTTACACCCTGAGCCTGAGGTAACCTACGAGTCTTTATTTTTACGAGCGCAAGCCGAAGGCTCCTGTCTTATTTTCTGTTACATCTTTCTTGTCTGAACCTATCTGGCACGCGCCTTATCTGAAAGGAGCCAACTCCTTTTTGCTGGGGCCAGTTGCAACTGGCCCCTGGTGATTTCCTGTCGTCTTCATGCTCACCAAAGACTCTGAATCGTTACGCTAGTCTTGTGCTCACTAGAATCACGTGTACAAAATGTCACGAGAGTTACGTGGTTAGACTATACGTCTGGAAGGACCGCCATGTTTCTCTGTAGACAGTAAAACAGCATTCCTGGCTGCGACTCCGTACGGTCGTAAATTGAAACTGAAACAGCCTCCACGAATAGCAACACTCAGATGTAAATGAAAGATGCAGCAAGAGGAATAGGTCCTATTGATTGATTGATTGATTGTACATTGCTTAACGTCCCGACAGCAACAAGGCTTTCTCAGGACGTGCCTGCACTGCTTGTGAAAAAAAACAACTAAACAGAACATTGAATGTATGTCGCCAGCCGGTCAAATACATTAAATAAACCTAACACATGGGGCCTAAATAAAGCTAAGACCATTTAGCAACACACATCCAATATCAAGAGCTACAGGCAGTGCAGACAGTAGGGAGAGTGTTAAAAAGGCAAATACAGGTGAATGGACAAAGGGTAGACAGAAACACATGCCCCAGAATAGAGAGAAAAACCCACCCTGTGGGGCTGACCAGGGTGACCCTGGGAACTAAAAAGTACCTAACCCCACCCAAGTCCCCCAGGGCAGACCCGGGTGGGGCAATAGGTCCTATTGGGCACCCGCCGATGCCGGAGCTCATGAGGATCTATGCCTCTTGCAAATGCATGGCGTTCGCGCTGTAGTCAGCTGTTTTCCATTTGGACATTGTTAGACGTAACTTGTGTTAATTGTTTGCCAGCAAACGCTATGGAGACACTAAAAACGCTGATGCAGACTATGTTGCGAAACTGGAACCTGGTCCATGATTTTTCGACCTATGACCTGCAGACGTAAGATCCAACATTACAGACCAGCACACACTAGGGACATAACCTTTAACAACGATGAAACATATGGCTGTTAAAAAAGACTTATCAGATAAGCTGATTTTAAAAACATTAAAAACGAACATGTCCTCCAAAATTCGAAAAGAACATTTTCATCGCATTCCGTGCTAAAAGAGAATCTAAAAAAATGAATATATTTATTCAAATTAGGCTTGCTTCAGAGCAGATCATTGGTTTGCTACGCTAATTTTAAGCAGCCATGTTCAGAGGGATTTTTGCGGCATTGTGTGCCGTGTTTAATTTGAAACCTAATGCCTTGCCTCCCTTTTGTGTACTCAAGTCCATTATCTCTCCGCAGAAAAGCTCATTATCTCCAAAGCTTTATTTGAGTGAAGTGTTGTTGCGACGGGATTTTTTTTTTCCCCCCGAGGAATAATTTCGTATAGAGACAATATGGGAAACACAAAGAGAAAAAGCCATTCTTTGCTGCACAGTCCAGATTTTCACTTCCAGCCTCAACTGCTGGGGATGGATCGACCATAACCACTCATCGACCATGATAACTCATGGGTAGTACTTGATTAGCTTCCAGCCTCTCCATTGACCCCTGGCGCGTACGTCTTGTGTATTACGCTGCTGAGATGCCGATTGTGAAATATGATTCACTGGCTTTGGGAGTGAAGAGACCAGCGGAGGAGGATGGCACGTTCTTGACTCTTTCAGGTGCGAAAAGCTTCAAAGGAATTACCTGTGTTAATTGCCATTGCGAATCAACGTGCCTTTTCCTATTAAATCGACTGAATAATTTTTGCCCCTTATAGTCTACACTTATTCCACATGAGGTACAGTGGAACCGAGATTGGTCTGCAAGAGGCATGGATTCTCATGAGCCCCTGCATCCGCAGGGGCTCATGAGAATATATGCCTCTTGCAGATGGATGGTGAATAGGCAGAGGCACCGTTTCCTGTGAAAAAATGCGGAGGAAAAAACAGAAAGTCTGTAACGGGTAGCGCGGGAACATGGCTTTATTAGTTCCCTAGACGCTATCATGTTACACCGAGTAATATTTCGCCGTGTGAAATGATCTGTTTTTTCACTGCAAGCCTTGTTTGTTGAACGGCATAAATAATAAATATTGTTTTTGTTTCCTGGCTGCGTATGGCTAAAAATATAGCTATAAAAAATGTGGACGGCATTTCTGACGGCAAGAAACAGCTCTTTTTCAGTCAGATTGAAGATATTTATTGTCCCAAAAAGGAGTATTCTTGTTACAGCTCACAGGTATAAGGATTAGTAAAAAAAAACATAATCTAAAATGAGACCGAGGGTATTGTGAAAGGGTGATGATCACAGGTCTTAATATCTGTGATTGTTTTTAACGTTAAACTATGATACTGTCGTTACGTATTTTTATACTCGACACACACAAAAACCAAACCATCATTAAATTCACAGACAATAAATATCTTGAATTCTAGATTTAACCCATATCACACTGAGGCTAAAAGCTTCAAATTTGTACACTGCCATATGCAAGCTACATTATAGTACTTACACATAAGGATATTGACCAATGGCTTTAGTTCAAGGGTAGTGCCAGAATAGCTTGGCGCCTGTAGGCGCCAAGCTATTCTGGCACTACCCTTGAACTATTTTAGTCACACTTAATTCACACACTGGTGTATTCCGAATGATAAGGGTTAAACTCATACCGGTTACCCACGCATTTACGGACAATAAGTATCTTGAACCTTGAATCAGAATCTGCGGCACACAAAACTGAAAAACTGAACGACTATTGACAGGCAACAAATATCTGGAATCTTGGGTTCAAAACGTATGCTCATTTATGAATAAGTGTCCTTAACCGTGCCGAATTTAACAGTTACGTCACCTATAGACGGAAAACGACTTCACTGAAATGAAAACCATCCACAGGGAGTCCCCTCTTTGTTTGACGCGTTTCATAGCGGGCAAAAATCTTCATTAGCACCCCAGCAAGCAACGGGTCCTCGGTACGACGTCGGACCGAAGACAATTAGCTCACTGGGGTGAAAGAAGATTATGACAAGAAGCCCCTGAGATACCCTACACTACATCTGGATTATTAAGATGAAATTTCACCAGCTTCTTAATCTGCTGAAAGCAGATTCTGTGTCCGAGAATAGCCGTATGCCAGATGAAATTGTCAGATTGCAGAAATATGATGGAGGATACGCACAAGCCAAGTATACATCAGGACTCATTTCGTTCGTTCACTGATGTACACAGACCCCCCCCCCCCTCCCCCCTTTTTTTTTTGCACTGTTTATTTCTGTCACAAAAAAATAACTTGTACAAGATGAATGAGAAACAGGGCACAGCCAATCCGGAACCACGTTATTAGTGCAGCTTCTGCTACTGGAAAACTGCAGTGTGAAACTAAATGTGCTGGTCTGTGATTCTGGACTTACGGCTAAAAAATGACAGACCAGCACACACACACACACACACACATGTGAACGTTTCGGGCTTAACATCTTTTGTTAACCAAGAAAGTGATTTCAAAGACGTGGCATCAAAAAGAGGTCTGCTCAAATTTTAGGGTTCGAACCCACGACCTTTCGGACAAGAGTGGAACGCTCTACCAACTGAGCTACCCAACCAGTTTTCCCCCCACCCCACACACACACAGGCTATATGACATTTTTCGGGTATTTATTTCTAAATCCCTACAGACTCTACGATCCAAAAGCATACTCACAAACCAGATAGGTGACGCTAGCGCTGATGGAACTGTACACATACCAAGGGGAATTACTCAGCGCTGGACAGGCAAACAATAAGATCCCCTGCCCCCGCCTATCAGGCACCCAAACGCCAGCCCACAGAAAAATAAGCAGGTATAAAACAAGACGATCATATATATGATCGTCTTGTTCCATACCTGCGTATTTTTCTGTGGGCTGGCGATTGGGTGCCTGATGGGCAGGGGCAGGGGATCTAACTGTTTGTCCAGCGCTGAGTAATTCTCCTTGGTATGTGTAGATCCAAAGGCAGACCAGCATCATTATCTACGTGTCGCTACTAGTCCAAATCCTCACTGCACCCGAGGCAGTTAGTCAACAGAAACGAGCACGCGTTGCATTGGTTTCTATCATCATTTGATGTCAATAATTACCACAGGGACTGGGAGCTCTATCATATTTTTGCTCTTTTTGTGTCCTTATTGTGAATACGCCCTCTGGTGGGATGATCACTCATGTTGCTAATACACTAACATAGTTTCCAGCCAGCATGTTCCATCTGCAAGTGGCACATATTCTCATGAGCCCTGGCTGCAGGGGCTCATGTGAATCAACGCTTTATTCCGGTGGAGACAATCCATTTTACTGCCATCGCTTCTCAAATGATGGATTGCATACAATCGCTCTTGTGTGCGCCCCTGCAGGCAGATTTTGCTCATCAGATGCGCGTAAATTGAATTTCTGGTTGACTTCTTTACAAGAGGAACACACACACACACACACACACACACAGACGCTTGGCAAAAAGAAGAATAGATCCTCATACGACCTCCGCATTTGCCAGGGCGCATAGGATCTATGCCTCTCGCAGTTGAAGTGTCACTGCCGAGTAAGCAAAGGTCCTCGGGCCGATGTCGGTCGCAGCACGTTAGTGCGCGGGCCACTGCGGCTGACATCCGCCCAAGGGTCTTTGGCTTACTGGGTAGCACAGCCTGGTATAGACTGACGACTCAATGTGAGCTTGCATGTGATTTTCAGCCCTACGACTATCAGCAGTAAGGTTCAATCAAAACCACAGGCCATTACACACTCGTGTTTGAGGAGTGAAAAAGGAGCGTGGAGAAGATGAAGGAATTTATCCCGTTATTTGTGAGCCTGCAAACAGCGATAGGCCGACCCAGATAAGAAGCAGTCTCACAATTTATCGACCTGCCCTCACACCGTAGGGTCATCTTAAGCTGGGAAGATTACTCGCTCAGCTTCAACGACAAATAACCTCATCCTTCCCAGGAACACGGATTAGGGGGGGGGGGGGGGGATGCTATAAGGTCGGCAAAAGACACAGAACCTCATGAGCCCTAGCATTCGCGGGGGCTCATGAGGCTCTTTGCCTCTTGTTGTAGGGCATTGTATAAATGTTATGGCAGTGATAGCAGTCCATCGTGAATAACATGCAGAAAGACACAAGGACACAGAGGGACAAACAATCGAACAGCACAAAGAAGGGCGAACGGACACACATTCACGGACACACGGACAGACATTCAGAGAGAGAGAGAGAGAGAGAGAGAGAGAGAGAGAGAGAGAGAGAGAGAGAGAGAGAGAGAGAGGGAGGGAGGGAGGGAGAGGGAGGGAGGGAGGGAGAGAGAGAGGGAGGGAGGGAGGGAGGGAGAGAGGGAGGGAGAGAGCGAGCGAGAGAGAGAGAGAGAGAGAGAGAGAGAGAGGGGGGGGGGGGGGGCGGGAGAGACACGACCAGACGGACAGGCATTCCGACTAACACAAAAACGGACGGACAGATGAAAAATACTCACGTTGGTGCCTGTCATGAGGTAGATGTTTTCACGGGTAGCATCAAAGGCCATGTCAGGTAGAACAGCCACTCCGTCGTGTATAACCAGCTCCTCGTACTCCCGCGCCCTCTGTGTTAGCACCACCTGCACGTGACAACAATCAACAGTCAGTATGGGCACGATGGACGACATCAAATTGTTGCCTAACTTTTACAATAAACCATTTCTCGTCTTGCCACACGTTCTGAAGTTTGCAAGTGCTAGTCAACGCTTCACAACATGTAACCCCTTCACGGCTAGTGGATGCAGACAGCGTTTGGAAATCATCGTAAATTCAACGTCGAAGATCCCCAGACGTCAATGGAACACGGAGACAACGTGGTTTTAGCAAGAGGCATAGATTCTCATGAGCGCCCGTAACTGCGGGGGCTCATGAAGACCTATACCTTTGTAGTTGGGTGATGTTCAGTCACGTTCAATCGGCGCTGAAGGGGTTATACTTGCGGCAAAAATAACGTTTGAAAGGTTGTACACGTGCAGTATTTCCAGTCCAACACACTAATTTGATAGATGGGTGGGGGTTAATTGGTTAACTTGATGGGGGATGTCTGCGCCTACAAATCCCGCCCTCCCTGCCCCCCTCCCTCCAGCCACTGCTCCATACGCAAGACGGGTGAGCCAGTGTTAATCCTCAGACTATCATCGCAGTACTTTCTCTACACGTGATTCCATCAGATACCTTGAAAAATTACCCGCCAGTGACTTAACAAAGTTAATCCCCGCGTGCGTCAGCACTGTCTGCAGGCTCTAATTGCATTTTCGTAAACAGATTTTACCAGAGCAGACTGGCATTTGGCTGGCCACCTAACACTAAAGACTTAATAGATCTGTCTGTCGGCCACAAGTCTAGATTCCTACGATCCCTGCAAGTCGCGACGGACAACGGTGAACGAGATCTAGGAAACGATTCTTTAGATAGCGATCGCCTTATTGTGGTGCTGAGTTTATTTAAACTCGTGAAGGAAAAAAACAAAACACAAAAACACTCGGTATGCAAAAGGTCCTCGGGGCGAAGTGAAGCCTTAACACGTCCGTGCGCGGGCCACCTTAGGCTGACGTCGGCCCGAGGACCTTTTGCTCAACACGCATTCCCCGTGGGGGAGCCAGAGACCTGTGGGCGTTGTACCAGGTGCCGCGGTTTATACTGGAGCGCGTAGTACTGAAGTTGACCTGTACTGACCTTTTTCAGTCGTCCGTAGCTGGTTCCCATGAAGGCCACGGTGTGCTCGTGCACGTTGGTGACGTTGAGTGACGTCACGCGGTGCCCTGTGAACTCGATGGCTGGGTAGCGTTCAATGGGCAGGATGCCCACCACGTTAGAGAAGCTCTCCAGGTTGGTGTTGCACAGGTACTGTTGGGCGTCTTCTATACTGTGGATCACCAGGCCGCTCTGAAACAGTCAGGTAAGACACAGGTGAGCACAGGAGAGAAACAGGAGTCGAGCGAACAAGCACAGGTGGAAAAACTGGCAGGCGAATGTAGATTTTATGTGGGTAAGGTTAAAGTGGGTCACATTCCGGTAGTTTTGATCACTGCCTGCGGTTATCATTTTGTAACCTGCCCCCTTCCCCTCCTGGTGTCTGAAAACTAACTATAGCGTTTGTCAACATAAGAGCAAGTCGCGGCAGTCAGAGGTAAATAATGTAGGTAACAAAACAACAACAACTGCGCGTGGTCTGACGCAAACGCATGTTTGTACGTGCTTTTCATCCACTGTTTTCGTCAAAACACGATTTCCGAACATCGCCTTTTCAGGAACTACGTTTGTTGGGGGGTGGATACCGACAGCTGAAGAGCACTTGGCGTCTGTCCAGGCGATGCAGATATTTGGGTTTGAAGCTCACTATGTTAGAAGGAAATTGTAGACCATAAAAACGACACTTAAAGGCCTCTTCCGGACATGATAAACTCCATCCATCAGAATTTAAAACGTTACGTGGGAAACCGACAGGCAAGCTTATCCAGCATCAGCCACAAATCACGCATTTATCTCCGCAGCAAGAAAATTCAAAAGATCCTCTCTCCAAAGCCCAACATTGGCCAGCCCCTCCCACTACCCTTCACTGCCACCTATTGCAACCTGTGTTTCTGGAAACAAGCGTCAAAGCCAAATAACCCCATCCGTTCGAGCAACAGTGATGCACAGTGGTGTCAGCAAGAGGCACAGATCCTCATGAGCCCCCGCAATTGCTGGGGCTTATGAGGATCTATGCCTCTTACATATGAATTGTGTCTACGTTTCCTTGGCAGTAAGTAATGGGGTTTCTGGAGACCTGTGTCAAAGCCAAAGAAGCCCATCTGTCTGAGACTGAAACATGGTTGCACAGAGGTGTCAGCATCAGGCATAGATCCTCATGAGCTCCCGCAATTGCGGGGGGGGGGGGGTCATGAGCATCTATGCCTCTGGCATCTGATCATGTCTACTTTTTCTCGGGTTTATTTCCAAGTTTCCCAATCTTTCCTCCCCATCCCGTCATCCCCCCAAATCCTTTTCCGTCCGAGCACCCCACCTTTTTTTTTAAAACTTTCCCGTTCGCAACCCCAGATTACAACATTTCAACATACTGCCGACAACAGCTTACCTCTTTCACGCCCAGAGTCAACAAACAGACTTCAGACTCCTCTGCATAGCAAAAGGAACATGTCAAATGCATAAAAAAAAAAAAAGCTACGCAGCGGAAGTAGTAGGTAGAGGGTTCGACCATTATAGCTTCAAGGTAGTGTCTGATTAGCTTGGCGCATTTATACTACCCTTGAGCTGGAATGGTCGGACGGTACACAGCCTGCGGTTGCTAGCTGAAAAATAAACGGGTCATGTCTCAAAGCCTACACCAAGAGGAAATGAAATTGGACGCAGTTTCTTTCAACAAGTGATCTGCGCTCATTGCAGTACTCGGATCGCGTGTGGGTCTTTCTTTACGCACCTAACTCCAGCCGCATCTCGTGCCGGAAAAAAAACGAAACTCTATTTACTAACAGATGAAGTAGCAAGCAAACAGGCGGTTGTGTGTGTGTGTGTGTGTGGGGGGGGGGGAGGGTGGGGGGGGGGGGGGGGGAAAACAACGGTCAGCAAACCTGCTACATTCAAGACAAATTAATTCCTAGCACTGAGAAAGAACCAGAAAACAATTCCCAGTCGTTTATCAATTAACCCCTTCACTCCTAAGGGAAAAAAAACTGAACTAGCTCCAACTACAAGAGGTACAGATCCTCATGAGCCCACGCAGTCGCGGGGGCTCATGAAGATCTATGCCTCTTGCTGAAACCACTTCGCACACAATGAAATGTTCCTTGGACGTCCACAGATCTTGGACGTTGAATTTACACTGATTTCAAATGCACAATCTGCGCACAGTGACAGTTAACCCTTATCATTCGGAATACACCAGTGTGTGAAATAAGTTTGACTAAAATAGTTCAAGGGTAGTGCCAGAATAGCTTGGCGCCTCTAGGCGCCAAGCTATTCTGGCACCACCCTTGAACTAAAGCCACTGGTCTATATCCTTATCTGTAAGTACTATAATGTAGCTTGCATATGGCAGTGTACAAATTTGAAGCTTTAAGCCTCAGTGTGATAGGGGTTAAAGGTGTTAACAGTTTCAACTTAGTGACCAAACTTACAAAAGGCCGGCCAGCACAATGCTCCGTGAATTCAATCCAAAGCACTGCTCCGCCCTAGTGGAATCTTTAATTGCGTGGTCTATCATGTTGGAACTTGCGGCTTCAATCAGTGACAAGCGCACAAATCCAAACGTGGACTGAATAATGGTCGTCAATATAAGCCCATTTTAGAAGTAGATCTCTATAAAATGGGCTTTAATGCGAGACACTGAAAGCTCGTCCCCTTATCTTCCAATAACCCGCCGCCAACACAACTTCAACTTCATTCTATTGATGCAGACGAAAATATTGACCCAAAATGCGCTGATTCCATCAAGACATACACACTTACTTGTACGCTAACGTAAATCTGCGGTTGGTAATTTCAAAATACTTTAAGACTTTAAAAATAAATTGAATTAAAAACTGTCTGATTCCTAGACATTTTGAGTCTTGCACAATCGTCTAACATAAGCACGCGCGTGCCTACTTTCTTGTAGATTATCAAAGTTAACGATCACAATTTTACGAAGCCTTTGGCACTTTGGCGGCTTACAGTAACCCTATGCCTGTCAGTAACGCTTTATCTCAAGGCGATTCCTGCCTCGACAAAAAAGCGCCTCGACAAAAAAGCGCTACTGACAGCCAAAGGGTTAAGGTCACGGACCGCAGTGCCATTTCCGTACTGTCCAGTCTCTTAGCCTTAGTCAGTCCCAGTCATCCCCTAATTTTTCAATTCCCTAAAAAAACACTACCGCCCACCAGCTGCACATTTGCCAAACACAAAATACAAAAAAACAACAACAACAACAACAAACAAACAGCACATCACCCGTCTCATTTCTTGGCTATGAGACTGGTTCCTTACCAACCCCACACCCAAGCACAGCTGAAATCAGCGTGCCCCTCAAATCACTACGTCAATGGCAACACAACATAGGCCCACAATTGTCCACTGGATAAGCTCAGGATAGTATGAATCAAAGCACCAAACATGTCTCCTCTCAGCTAACCAGAAATTTCCAGCAAATTCCAACATTCAGCCCTACTACAAATTTTCAAACAAGACAAAAATTATTAGCCTGAACTGGCCAAATTTGACTGTATAATGTGACCTTAACGCATTCGCGGCCAGCCGCATCCGGACGGATGCGCGGCTTATGCCGCGTCCGGATGCAGCTGGCTGCGAATGAGTTAAAAAATTGTTTGATGAAGAAAGCGAGTTGAAGCGTTGGATGCGGCGGCCGTGCGTGTGTTGTGTAAAAAACGGTTTCGATCAATACAGAGATTCAGACCAGAAGCTTTTAGCGGCAGACAGTTTGCTGGACACTTGTCTCTATTGCCAGCGGAGTCCTTCAACAAGCCACATATATTTGCAAGAGACACAGATCTTCATAAGCCCCGCAGGTGCGGAGGCTCTTGGTGATTTCTGACTCGTGGACTCCCATTTATGTCTGTGTGTGTCCCGTCCAGACACTTGTCGGAATTGCCAGTTGAGTCTAGTATCAAAGGACATTACAGTGCTGGAGACATAAATCCTCACGAGGACTAATGCCTCTAGCTGGTCTAAATTTATGTCAGTGTGTCCGTCAGAAGGAAGGGGGGGGGGGGTATCGCTGGGGGTCTGAGGATGTCATCGTGTCGGACTAGACAGAATAGGGGGTGGATGCAGACATGGGCAGACTACTAACTCACTTTACAATCTGGTGTGTGTGTGTGTGTGTGTGTGTGTGTGTGTGTGTGTGTGTGTGTGTGTGTGTGTGTGTGTGCGCGCGCGCGCGTTTGTGTATGTGTGTGTGCCTGCGTGTATGTGTGTGTGTGCGAGTGTGGGTGCATACGTGCCTGAGTACGTACTTGTGTGCGTAAATGTGTGTTTGTGTACGTACGTGCGTGCGTGCGAGACAGTGATTAAGCGCGCGAGAGAGAGAGATTGATTGTACATTGCTTAACGTCCCGACAGCAACAAGGCTTTCTCAGGACGTGCCTGCACTGCTTGTGAAAAATAAATAAATAAACAGAACATTGAATGTATGTCGCCAGCCGGTCCAATACGTTAAATAAACCTAAGACACGGGGCCTAAATAAAGCTAAGACCATTTAGCAACACACATCCAATATCAAGAGCTACAGGCAGTGCAGACAGTAGGGAGAGTTTTAAAAAGGCAAATACAGGTGAATGGACAAAGGGTAGACAGAAACACATGCCCCAGAATAGAGAGGAAAACCCACCCTGTGGGGCTGACCAGGGTGACCCTGGGAACTAAAAAGTAGTTAACCCCACCCAAGTCCCCCAGGGCAGACCCGGGTGGGGGTGAGAGAGAGAGAGAGAGAGAGAGAGAGAGAGAGAGAGAGAGAGAGAGAGAGAGAGAGAGAGAGAACAGAAAAAGCCCCCCCCCCCCCCACCCTCTCCCCCAGCCCTTCGTCCATCCGATTCCCACAACCCAATCCTCCATCAAAAGCCATTCACACATCTATTGCTGACTCTCACGCGCTGACAACTGCCTCAGGGAACAGTTCTGATGTTACGCTCTTTCATACAGCGCTTTTTATCTACAAGAGACATAGATCCTAAGGTACTATGTCTCTTGCCGGTTGGGATCGGTGTAAAGTACCTCTACTTCTGCTCAACTGCTATCTCTGCTCAGCTGGCGGATGAAGTCAGCAGTGTACATGTCTAAGGATCTGTGAGAAGTTAGTTGGCATTTCATGCACTTCAGCCTCAAGCACAGTGAGATATGGAGCCTGCATCTTGAGTTGTCTTAGTACGTCTGCTTGACGTGATTCTTTAAAAATTGTGTGAAAAAAAATTCCATCGACGCCATTCCTAAATGACGCACGTCGGCAAATGATACTTCCCTTGACCATCAGATGGCGTCGGTCGGAGCTACAATCTAGCGACATAACATGCAACTCGACCGCAAATCAGACATTTCCTCCGTTATATTTAAACAAGCAGTACCGGCCGCGCCTCACCAACAGCCGTAGGTCAGCCAGACGAACAGATTCTCAAGAGCCTCTGCTGTTGCAGGGGCTCATGCGAATCTATACCTCTTGCTGTTCGATACGTTCTAATTTATGTACTCTACATGAAGTCAACGTGGTTTAGCAGTGCAACTGAATGAGAGATGCCGTCTGAGACGGGAATAGGCGTGATAAGCGCCGCGACTTCCTGCAATAAGACACGAGTTTTGGCCACTGATGCTATATTAAATGCAGGGCCTACAAGTTGGTAAGGCTTCATAAAATGTGCGAGATAAGTAGACAAGGAAGATACAACCAGGAACCTTCAAACCGCTGCAGAACCAGTATGGATCCGGTAAACAGGACATGCCACACAGACAGTACACCACCTTCATCCATGGCCAGCACGCAAATTGCGTCAAATAGGTTGGATTAAAATTAACAGAGAGACCACGTCAAAAGGTTGATCATTGTTAAGTGTTTTAAATCTGTGGCTAATAACTGAAACACGCCCTAGCCGCCTTCCACGACCAACCACTGAGCCTAGACATTTCTTCTCCGTGTGCCTGTGAGACAGTGTTTGGCGCGGAGTTGCACGACGATTTTCACGTGTCTTGCGCCCAGCAGGTCATGCTAACCTCACAACGTCACGCCACTCTGCCGGATGTGTGTGTTTGCGCGCGCGCACACGCAAACGCCGAGTACATAAAAATTTACCTGTGCCACTTTCAGTATTCTCAAACTGAACCAGACTTTAACCCAGAAATCCTCTGTGATCAACACAAAACGATAGCGTGACCTCAATACACCTGCAGTGTTCCAGGTGCATCATTCTCGCCTTTCCCGCGGGCCAATCACAACACAGCAACTTGACGGCACCCTTTCAACACACAATAAATGAACCCCACAAACCTGCAGCGGACCAGCCCGGAGTCCGAAATAGCTCAGGCGGTTAAACGTCGGAGCAGGAGAGCGAAGGGAATCGCCGGGTCGTGGGTTCCAATCCCGTCCCGGTAGCTGGACTCACAATCCAGGGGGGAAAAACGGATTTGTTCAATAGCATGTCCGTTGAAAGGTCCTGGTAAATCAAAGTGGCACAGTTGGAGTGCGCCTGAGTTGATCAGTGTTCAGGTCGTATTCCATAGGCAATAGATTTCCCTGTCCCCCATAACCCGCCCGTCAGGGCCGTCCATGATCACCTCGGTGCTGTAGACGTTAAACCCGAACTAACCTGCAGCGGACCAAATCCTTACAGTTCCGAAGTGCAGACTCTTCGGACTAACCACACAAGCGTCTGTGTCTCAGTCAAGCAGATGAAATAACCCGACTGATAGACGGGACAGAGAGAGGTCAAATCGCAACACTCGATGCGCGCTCACACGTGCACAAACGCGACAACCAAACAAACCCCGCCCTCGCTCCCTCGTCCAGCTCCTTCCATCTGCAGAAGACATAGATTCATATGACACACTGCAGTACCAAGGTATAATGAGCGGCTAGGCTGCTAGCAATTTATATCTGCAAGAGACATAGATTCACATGACACACTGCAGTGGCTGGTGTAATGAAAACCTAAGCCTCTAACATCCTCCATAGCTCCATCTACAGTAGACACACGCCATAGGTCCATCTGCAAAAGACATAGATTCACATGAGACCCTGCATTCGCAGGGTCTCATGTGAATCTATGTCTCTTGCAGATGAAAGGTGAGTGTACGCCTCTAGTTGACCAATGCCGCTCCCCAGATTGAGTGGTTTACTTGAGTTTGAACGTGGTACTGCCCTCCTTGCGACACGCCCCTATTTGGCCGGCCGACTGCTGATCAATAAAACTAATAACTAAATCGCATGTCCACTGCTTTACAGGCCCTCGATTACGTGCCCGTTAATAATTAAACACGAGGGAGAAAGCGAGCTGAAAAGCGAATAACAGCTTGAAAAAGCCACTCTGTGTCACGGAGAAAGGGAGAGAATTCATTAACCCCCTTGCACAAGGAAGTTTACTACACAAGCCTTGTCAGAGAGAAAGGGAGACAATTCAGACGCATATTTTCCGCCAAGCGATATCGTAAGCACACTGTAGAAGTTAAACGGTTAACCAGGAGTAGATTATATGTGCGAACATACATAGTTACTTGTGTCATTTTCTTGTCCCTGCAACACAACTCTGTCACTAAAAACGCTAATCCTAGGCTTTCGAAGCAAACGCCCCTCTTTGCTTCAAGAAACTGGTTCGCAAGAGGCACAGACCCTGATGAGCCTCCGCAAATGCGGGGGCTCATGCTGATCTGCGCCTCTTGCAGATGGATAGCATTCGCTGCGTAGCATCTCCGTCGCAGAAAGGCGGTCCGGTAACCCTTAGCAACGCTGCAGAAGAAGTCTCCAGGGATTAGGCGCCAGCAACGACAGTCGTCAGTTGAACGCCAATGACTTGCATCCACAGATGTATATAGGGTTGTTTGGGTGGTTTTATTTGCACTACAAAGCATACATGTTTTGTTCATGCATGTCTGTTTCTTGACCCAGTATAAAGGGGTTAGTCGTTAACTGAACTGAACTGAAAAGAGAAAGGGGGGGGGGGGAGGAATGGTCTGGAAGGGGGGGGGGGGGGTCTCAAGCAGTTGTCAGAATTTAAAAAAAAAATGTCGGACAATAGGTTACATGTACTAATGAATATGATATGAATTATAGAACACTGTACACGAGTTGGGCCATGCACAGACAAAAATAAATTGTAAAGGTCAGTAGGAATTGTAAAAACATTAAGATTCAAAATTCCATTCATCCCTAACAAGCCTTTTATCGTATATCATATTTTCGTATAACAACAAATCCTTTTGAAAAACTAAATTCGAAGTTATCAACGCCTTCACAGCCAGTGGATGCAGACTGTTTTGGAAATCATTACAACGACGGCTAGATAGCCGTCGTTGTAATGATTTCCAAAACAGTCTGCATCCACTGGCTGTGAAGGCGTTGATAACTTCGAATTTAGTTTTTCAAAAGGATTTGTTGTTATACGAAAATATGATATACGATAAAAGAAAAAAAAAATAATAAAAAATAAACTATACAAATAAAATTAAATAATAAATAAATGAAAATAAAAATAAAAAAAATAAAAAGATAAATATAAAAATAAACACATGGATACAAAGTGGTTTCAGCAGCAACTGCGGGGGTTCATGAGGATCTGTGCCTCTTGCAGTTGGGTGCTGCTCAACTTGTGAAGGGTTTAATGACCAGCCTCAGATCGATCTTCCTATTTAGATGCAGGGGAAGCGGCTGTAGGGGCTCCCAAAACATTATGAATACGCCTCATGCAGATGAAGAGGGCTAGATGAATCCACCGAGTGTTTGAAGTCCGTGCCACTGTTGACCTACTTCTGATTTTAGGGATAGCCTCTATTGGTTGAGTAGCTTGGCGAATCGCTGGCGACGGATGTAAGATCTAGCCAAACTGTTTGGTGATCTGGAGTTTGAAATGATCATGGCTCGAAGCCGCAGGGTCTCAAATAAAAAGATCAGTGCACAATAAGAAAGTTGCTTGGCCCTAGGCGAAAGTGAAAAGCTCATCTGGGTTTGGATTGAGACGCAGATGTTTTCTCACTTCCTTGTTTAAAAATACGGCATTAACGCATTCAACTCCGACACGCCATAGGCGCCAAGCTATTCTGGCACAACCCTTGAACTGTCACGCTCGATCTGTTTCCAGAAATATAATAGTCTTCAGGGGGCATCTTCAAAATTTGCGGATTTCGGTCCTGGAGTGGAATGTGTTAAACAGTGAAAATCTGATTTATCATTATGTATTTAGTCATTTTCTGTTCTTTTGTGTGATTGTACATGTGGTTTTGGTTTTGTCACTTTTTGTGTAATATTTTTCTTGTTCATATGCACGGCGCCTAGAGCATCTTATAGCATGTATAGGCGCCTCATAAATCCTCTTTATTATTATAAAAATGAAATGTTAGCAGCTGGGAAACAGGCGTGTTTGTGACATCCAGGGTCAGGAAACGGACCAGCAAAATAAAACTTGCCGTGTCACAAACACCTAGCGAAAAACAACAAGCAAAGCCTCGGCTCAGCAGACGAGAGGGTTGCCTTTTTATAATTTGGAACTCCCAAGGCCATCATCCTCCCTCTTGTTGCTATTAACCCCTTGCATGCCGTTGGACGCATGTTTTGTGTTTTCAAATCATGGTCAATTCGTCGTCAAAGATTCCCAGTCGTCATAGAAACATGGACACAAAGTGGTTTCCTCAAGAGGCATAGATCCTCATGAGCCCCCACAACTGTGGGGGCTCATAAGAATCTAAGACCTCTTGCAGAAGAATCTAGACCTCTTGCAGCTGGGTGTTCGGTTTTTCTCGGTTGTGAAGGGGTGAACAATTTGCACTAGTCTGCATCAGTGAAGTGGCGTTTTCTTTCCATGGCAGGTTTTCTAACGTTTTATTTTACCAGAAGGCAGCTGTAAAACACCTCAAAATGGCATTAAAATGACACCACTGGCGCGGGTCGACAAACTCGTTTTTGTGATGTGTACGGTACAACTTGTTTTGAGCAACCCACCACCTTTTCAGCAAGAAGAAATGTTGGTCTAAAAAAACAGGTGCTCCTCCAAAAGAAGTCTTGAAGGGCAAAACATTGTCACCTGTCATTAAAGATCATCATTTAGGTGGCTACAGCCACCTAAATGATGATCTTTAATGACAAGTGATCTCTCATAACGTTGGTCGCTCGAAACAGGTTTTGTTGTATCTCTGTTCACTATAGGCGCATACGCCAATCAGCAATCTCATATTTCAGAACGTGTGTGCTTCAGCAATACATTGGAGAAAAATCAAACGTTATCTAATTACCACAAATGACTTATTATCGTCTCGGTACCTAATGACAGATCAGTGTAGAATTTCCCCACAAGTTGACCGTGACATTACAAGCTAAGGGGAAATCACCAACACACACATCATAAACCTGGCAATAACAACACGACTCTCAGACCATTTCTAGCCCAACGTGATTCCTTTAATTCGTCATGACGTGATTTTAAAAATTGAACTGTCGAAGCATTACTTGTCCCACGTGATTCTATCTGAAAGTTTGAGTACTTCCTGTGGACGAAATTCCGAATCCCAGTCGGCAGGAGATACCCCGATAGCTGAACACAGAGATAAAATAACTGTATGCTCCACGCCATAAGATCCACAATCACAGAACAACACAAAACTGGAGAGTCCTATAATTATCGAGAACCAAGTGACTGCGTCAGTCTGAGTATGAAAATGGGCAAGATACCTTAGTAAGAGGCATAGGTTCTCATCTTGCTACACGAAGAGATGGCTGGCGGCTTGAGTACGTGAGCGGCGAGCAACACAAACCGGGACTTCGATCTGCCGCGCTTTTCCACCAGGCACCGATTGCCGCCAAATGTGCTGTTTTTCATTTCCGGTAGCAAGCGATGAAAGCGCATTGTATCCACCTCCCCCCACCCCTTTTTCCTCCACCCCCACCTAGCTCAGCCCTCTCTATTGCACGCTAAAACCCCTGCCTTTCACTCACACAGAAAAAAGATTGATTGATTGTACATTGCTTAACGTCCCGACAGCAACAAGGCTTTCTCAGGACGTGCCTGCACTGCTTGTGAAAAAAAATAAACAGAACATTGAATGTATGTCGCCAGCCGGTCAAATACATTAAATAAACCTAACACATGGGGCCTAAATAAAGCTAAGACCATTTAGCAACACACATCCAATATCAAGAGCTACAGGCAGTGCAGACAGTAAGGGAGAGTTTTAAAAAGGCAAATACAGGTGAATGGACAAAGGGTAGACAGAAACACATGCCCCAGAGAGAAAAACCCACCCTGTGGGGCTGACCAGGGTGACCCTGGGAACTAAAAAATACCTAACCCCACCCAAGTCCCCCAGGGCAGACCCGGGTGGGGTACACAGAAAAAAGAGCTCTACTGATCAGCTCACCGTCATTTTAGAGAACAGATATCGATCATCTGCGCGGCAGTACTGTAAGTTGTAAAACGTACAATTCTTTCTAGCCGGACAATAACTCTGACCTTTTGACCTGTCATGGTCGATTCATCTCCCGCAGTTTACCGATGGAAGTTAAAGTGAGGTATGATTCAACACTGGTTGTCTCCCTCCATTCGCTACCGCTGATCAGCAGCAACAAACTAAGGGAGCCAACCAGTGTGATCATCATTAACTTCATTCACGGGACCAGCCTGCCTTTTCCAGGCTTTGGAAGGGTCAGAAAAATAAAGACCTCATGGGGAGGAAGTTTCTGCTAAGTTTCTTTTTAAAGACCCCCGACCCCTACACACACACATATCCATCCACCCTCCTAGCCAAGACCTTACCAAATGCGCACAAGGATATATGGCCGACGTCGGTCCGATGTCCTTGTGCGCATTGGGTCTTTCACTGAGCTCCCGTCTTCCACAGGCTGAAGACCGTTCTGTCAATGAGATGGTTAGTTCGGGTTTAACGTCCACAGCACCGAGGTGATCATGGACGGCCCTGACGGGCGGGTTATGGGGGACAGGGAAATCTATTGCCTATGGAGTACGACCTGAACACTGATCAACTCAGGCGCACTCCAACTGTGCCACTTTGATTTACCAGGACCTTTCAACGGACATGCTATTGAACAAATCCGTTTTTCCCCCCTGGATTGTCAATGAGATGTACTCCAAACTCCCTGATATTACTTTGATTATTCACAAGTTAACTTCTCCCCGCCCATCCCCCTCCCCCTCCTTAAGTCCCTCCTCCCACCCCACGCCGCCTTTCTCTCTCTCTCTCTCTCTCTCTCTCTCTCTCTCTCTCTCTCTCTCGCTCGCAGACGTGATCTACTGATCTGACATGCTGTTAAAAAAGTTTTTAATATCACGTTGCAACGAAATACCACAACAGCCTGGCAAAAGTTTAATCAGCGCTGGGATGGAAACTGTGATTACTCGCTATTCAGCGAGTGTGTATGTGCAGTTACATTCGCGTGAATAAACAACATTATTAATCTTGCCACATCCACAACCAACTGGCAACACAATCGTCTGGCAACTTAGACGCACTTTCAAAGTCCGAGAGGTGGAATTAGATAAGTCGCCACAGCTCAAGACTGGTGCCTGAATAGCCTGGTGCCTTTTCAGACGCGAGGCTATTCAGGCACGAGCCTTGAGCTAAGAAAAACGTCCGGCACCAAGCTCAATCGATACATAACCTAGCGCGGAAAAGGCATCGAGGTAAAAAGACACCATTCTTGAGCTGAGAAAAAAATCAGGCAACAAGCTAACCTGACACAAACGCTGAGCTAGTGCGGTGGGCCCGTCTCTCTCGATTGGCGCTAGGAACGCAAGAGCTGGAGTGCACTCCTAACAAAGGTGACGGTGTCGGTGGAAATGCAGCAATTAGGTTGATGCAGCGGCTTTGATGATAATCGCACATTGACGTTTTATAGCAGAACAATCATGCCACGTAATCGCCTAAATTTCGACGTTTTTATTTCTATTCAGTTTTTCCCGTAGTGCTTATATTTTGTTCTTGGTCCTACTTTTGGATTTTGAAAAAAAAAGAGGGGAAAAAAGGAACCAAAACCCCCACTGGTCTACGCAAAATGTATGTGTCCTTGTAATTTTAAAATCCAAAGCGCACTCTTTATGTGCCTGAAAGTTCATAAAAATTAAAGTCTTCAGCGTAATCTCGAAGAATTACAAATCATACACATTATTTTTACTTTCTCTCAAATGTATAAAAAAATGTAACATAATATGTTTTTAAAAAAGGTATATTGTTACATGGGTGACCGAGGGTTCGGGTTTTTGCGAGTAAGACGAATAGGGGAATACAGAAAACGTCAGAAGAAAAAAAATGAAGTATGAGACTGGTAAATCTTTTCCTTCATTTATTTTAACAAGTTCCAGTGGTGGTGCTTGCACCGTCATGACCCTGGCATTTCATGTACCAGGAGTGAGAGAAATCTGGTGAACATGTTCTGTGCAGAAGAAACCGTCATATCTCTGAAATAAAGAGTGGCACTCTGCAGTGCTGACGTACATGGTGCAATTTTTACTGCAGCAAGCGCAAGATTTCACCCAGATCTTTTCTCAAGCACCCATCAAAAGCCCATTGGTCAGTTGCATGAGCGAGCTTAGTCCTGCACCAGCCACTAAGCAAGGTGCGCCGCTATAGAGCGGCGCACCTTGCTTAGTGGCTGGTGCAGGACTAAGCTCGCTCATGCAACTGGCTCCATAGTGTCTCCACAAGGACCCAACCTTACCCGGCCCTTTAATTGGAACTCCAGACGGAGTGCGTGCAACTCAGCCACCACGTTTGCAAGAGGCTTTGATCATCATGAGCCCCCTGCAGTTGCAGGGGCTCACGAAAATCGATACTTCTTACTCGACTCATTTATTTCTATATTTTTCTGACGCAGAAAATTATCGGGCGCTGAATCTACACGATAGGTTTTTACGTGTAGCAATTGCTATGCTCCGCAATAGCAGTGCACTAGGCGGTGGTGATTTGGTAGACCGCCGAGGCGTGCAGCCCAATTTCACAAAGATTCACACAGATGGTTTTCCCCGTAAAATATATACCAAGCTGTTTGTTCCAGATAAGAAGTACAGGGCTTGGGAAATGTATCAAAATATTCTGGCTGCACAGAAACGCTAGGGACCAAATTCTCCTGCTGCCGTTGACTTGCAAATTCAGTGTTCCCATACTTTGACTCGTTTGAGTGACGAGCAAGTTCACCGATTTTTACGGTGCAAGCACATGTTTATAGATTTTTCACGGGTATGATTTAAAAGCGCAGTTTTATTCTGTAAACACGATTAATAAGAGGGATAATGACATTACCATTAAGGACACCTTGATCGATGTAGGTCAAAGTATGTTATTAAACAAAAGAAGCTTGAGAACAACTCTGTGTGTGTGTGTGTGTGTGTGTGTGTGTGTGTGTGTGTGTGTGTGTGTGTGTGTGTGTGTGTTATTGATAATTACAAAAGTTTGTTGCGACAACTCCTTGTGTACATAAGTTAGCCTGGCGCGCTCTGAAACAGTGCAAAAGGCACGCGCTATGTACCGTAGACCAATAAACCTCTCCATTAACACCCTCCCACTCCATCTCTTTGAAAAACACAGATGAAAATCATAAGTCCAGCAAGATGTAAAGATCCTCATGAGCCCCTTCAAGTGCAGGGGCTCATGAGGATCTATGCCTCTTGCAGACGTCCTGCAACCTTTGCAGAAGTGAAACGCGTCCTTTTACCGTTGCGTCGAAATACCACAAAATGGGCGCGCATCGATTCACCCCAAATAGAAATTGTATGCGGACATACTCCGACGCCATTGCATTTTCCACAAGTGCCGACCCCAGAACTAATTTTACAAAATGCCGCAGACCTCGCCATTTACTTTAATTTTTGCTTCCCGATCCCTATCAGGAAAATCTGCATTATACCAACACCATGATACACATCGTAAAACAAAACGCCACTCGGTTTTAACTCACGCGTACAGAACGCGGACAATATAGCTCGATTCGCTTCCATTTATGCAGTTCGGACGCTTTCCCCCTACCGCCTGTCACAAGGATGTCTCAGTTCACATCTGTTATTAAAGGTTGTGCGGTCCTCCGACTGCACGGTTTTGTGGCAGTGCCCTGTAACTATCGGCCGCTGAAACGGAGTAAAAAGTAAAAGCCACACCCGACTGGCAACGCACCACTTCAAAACAAAATGAATATGTCGAGTCTGATGCTAAAACACTTTCAAAAAGTCGTTGTATAAATAAATTAATTTAAGCCTGACCTCCCGTGACGCAAATAAATCAAGAGTGCGCCGTCTGACCGATAAAATGCGAGCACAAGTGATTCATTTTCTCTAACGGGTGGTTAAGTTTTATTATACCTATAATAAAAGAAGTGCATCAAAAGCCAAAGAGCTTTAGTTCAGCAACGTGAATGCCCTTCTGAAGCCGCCTTAAAAAAGATGCTCACACCCCCAAGACGCATCAGTTAGAACTGTGTGACGAACTAGCACTGCCCAGCGGTCAGGCAAATTGCACCACCTGCAATCATGCTGGTGCGGGCTTCCTAATTGTCAATCTTCCCTCCGCATGCTCCTTCTTTAGATCACTTACACCCAGCATACCGTACCAGCACCTTCAGGGTTCTCCAGGAAGCCGAAGATCCTCGGACCAACCGCTGGCCTCAGCTGGTCAGAGATCGACTGCGCGGCGATCGATACTGAGCTGAATACAAGAGATATGAAAACTCTTGCTGAAAGAAATATTTTTGATCCTTACGTTCTCGGCGTTCTGAAACTACTTTTGGCTCAGGTTTTCATCCATGTTCTTGCAGTCACTAGCTCACTCAAGACGCCCCTCATCAATAGCTGCGAAAGTGTCGTATAGCTTTGTCGAAGGCAACGCTATACGACACTTTCGCAGCTATCGATGCGGGGTGCCCTGAATGGGTTTGGGTCTGTGAGCCATGAAGATTGATTGATTGTACATTGCTTAACGTCCCGACAGCAACAAGGCTTTCTCAGGACGTGCCTGCACTGCTTGTGAAAAAATAAAAAAGAAACAGAACATTGAATGTATGTCGCCAGCCGGTCAAATACGTTAAATAAACCTAACACATGGGCCTAAATAAAGCTAAGACCATTTAGCAACACACATCCAATATCAAGAGCTACAGGCAGTGCAGACAGTAGGGAGAGTTTTAAAAAGGCAAATACAGGTGAATGGACAAAGGGTAGACAGAAACACATGCCCCAGAATAGAGAGAAAAACCCACCCTGTGGGGCTGACCAGGGTGACCCTGGGAACTAAAAAATACCTAACCCCACCCAAGTCCCCCAGGGCAGACCCGGGTGGGGTATGTGAGCCATGAAGAGATGAGCGTCGTTCGCTGGAGGACCGCTGAGAGCCCGGCGAATGCCTGCAGCCCAATATAATGGCGCCACCTTGCCCTGCTGCTCGGATACTTGGCTGTCGCGCGCGGTGCCAATGGGGGCATCATTAGTGGTCATTAGAAAACCTAGACCCTGCCACATGGCCCTACAAGGTCGATGGTAAGTGACACTCTAGACGAATTCCTTCCGTCTGCAAGAGGCATAGGTTCTCATGAGCCCCTGCATTTGCAGGGGCTCATGACAACCTATGTCTCTTGCTCCGACGAAAGGGTCGTGTTCCTGAGATAAAATTTGCTCCTCAGAACGGGAGCGTCGTGAAGTGATCGCAAACACACAAAAGCAAGACGAAAGATCGTTCTGCAACCAGGGACCCTGCATATGGACGCTCGACTTACTACACCATTTATACGACACTATTTCTCATTCGAGACGTACGGCATCCGCGTATCCGGATGCCGTTCGTCTCGAATGAGTTAAACAATGACATTGTATTGCACTGCCTCAATGCTACGGATTTTTACATTTCTTGGTATAAATAATTCTCTTCAATAAACAGTACCAGGCCCAATCAGGCAATTCCTATACTGTAAAAAGAAAAGTATGGTACATTCTGGTGAAGGGTCTACCAAGAACGGTCAATAAAGACAGATAAAGTTCCAGAACAAATAGAAAACGACAGCTCATTATTACCTCGGCAAAACTCTCAGCAAAACATCAATTGAAACCTATCAAAAAACGAATTATGAATAAAGAGATTTATTGAGAGGACTTCTTTTTCAACTGCCCTGCCTTGGACCAAACTTTGTCGCTCTATTCTTGGCTTTTCTGACCTTACAGTACAAGATACCCCTACATTTACGCTCCGTATTCAGACATCGATAGACATTTTCTTCCCCAAAAATCATAAGTTCTACCTATTCCTCTGCCCGCCTACTGATGTGGAAAATTCATCTGCAGACGTGAAATGGGAAAAATTGTGTTAAATCGCGCGGAAAACCTACGTGATTAAAGACCATTTTCAATCATCAGATTCCTCCGTCCAGACACTGACTCAAACTTACCCTTCTTCAACAAGGGATCAGAGAAGGAGCTAAATGGGAATGAGTACTGAGTGCAAGAGGCGTAGATTCTCATGGGGCACATGAGAATCTATGCCTCTTGTAGATGGAATTATTTTCTAAGCCATTTCCGCACGCGAATCTTTGATCCATGACCGGTTAATCAGACGACATTAGGCCCACTCGCTAACACAAATGAGGCTCGGCTTGGATCCGCACTCAGTCAAAATCATACAGCCGGAGACGCGCACAAAAAGCGGGAAATGTCTAAAAAGGGAAAAATGTCAGACTCATGCAGTTCAGGAACATGGACAAAACAAAAGGGGAGAAGAAGAAGCATGTTAGGAAAATTTATTCACAGGACTGAGGGGTTCTGATCTCTGCATGACGAGAAGAACGGGGTGGGAGGCAGAACGCCACAAGATGCTCAACGCGCGCCAAATAACTATTTTCATGTTCTTAACGCTTTGATGACTAACCATTTCCTACTATTCACACTGCAGAGACACATATTAACAATTATTATTCAACGCACTTTTTTTTCAGCGGCTTAGTGCTACTTATTTTGGCTTAACCCCTTCATTACCTGGATAAGGGCAAAACCATTTGTCCCATCTGCAAGAGGTATAGATCCTCATGCGCCCCCGCAACCGCGGGGGCGCATGAGGATCTATGCCTCTTGATAAAATCACTGCGTGCATGGATGCATGTTCCTTTGACGGCTGAGGATTTCTCAGTGACGCTGACTGTACACTCTGCGTACACTGACACTCAATAAAATCACTGCGTGCATGGATGCATGTTCCTTTGACGGCTGAGGATTTCTCAGTGACGCTGACTGTACACTCTGCGTACACTGGCACTCAATAAAATCACTGCGTGCATGGATGCATGTTCCTTTGACGGCTGAAGATTTCTCAGTGACGCTGACTGTACACTCTGCGTACACTGGCACTCAATAAAATCACTGCGTGCGTGGATGCATGTTCCTTTGACGGCTGAAGATTTCTCAGTGACGCTGACTGTACACTCTGCGTACACTGGCACTCAATAAAATCACTGCGTGCATGGATGCATGTTCCTTTGACGGCTGAAGATTTCTCAGTGACGCTGACTGTACACTCTGCGTACACTGGCACTCAATAAAATCGCTGCGTGCATGGATGCATGTTCCTTTGACGGCTGAGGATTTCTCAGTGACGCTGACTGTACACTCTGCGTACACTGGCACTCAATGGGTTAGCGTCACCGTCGGAAACTCAAACACCTAAACAATCATTTGAAGGAGACAATACCGCTAACTCGTCCTGCCCGCGACAACACCACAGCAAGATACGGCTCGACCACGATAGTTCAAGGGTGGTGGCAGAATAGCTTGGCGCCCATATCATGGTAGACCTGTCTCCTGAATTGGAATGCAGTCCTCAGCGGATAACTCCAAAATGTGGGTATTTCGTACCTCGAGCGCAATGGGTTAATGATCGAAAGAACGGCCAATTCGTATAAAACAGAATGAACGCGAGGTTGGTTGGCTAGTTCGGGGTTTAACGTCCACGGGACCGAAGTGATAATGGACGGCCCTGACGGGCGAGTTATGTGGGACAGGGAAATCGATTGCCTATGGAGTACGACCTGAACACTGATCAACTCAGGCGCACTCCCAACTGTGCCACTTTGATTTGATTTACCAGAACCTTTCAACAGACAAGCCCGTCTTTTCCCCCTGGCCGAACGCGAGGCAAACCATTATGGTGCTATATACAGACCAATCACGGCTCAGTCCTCGTTTTTTCTCGCGAGTCCAAGGTAAGTGTCGCCCCCTACCGTCAGACAGACGTGTGGATCTCGTGAGGGGAGGCAAGTCTCCAGACTTGGGCGCGGTAACCGGAAGGAATCAATTCAGCCACCAGCATCAGCACCCTCCCCAACCACTTTTGGTACCATGCTGCCCTAAACACACTTATAAATGAGTCGACTACAACAAGCGAAAGCTTCCAGCCTGCTAGGGACACAGATCCTCATGAACCCCTGAAAGCTGAACGGGCTCACGAGGATGTATGCCTCAAGCTGGCAAAGGCCCAGAAAGTATAACAGAACACGTTTTGAGCGACCAGCCCCACGACAGGTGACACTTTCTGCGCGTCATGACGTCTCTTGTGAAAGCATCTGTCTGTGACACAACTCTCTCTTGCAAACTGGTTTCCTTAGCTCATTGAGCCCGAGCTACGAAAAACCCACATTCTGGAGTTATCCTCTGAGGACTGCATACAATTCAGGAGATAGATTGACCATATGATAGTTTAAGGGTGGTGGCAGAATAGCTTGGCGCCTATAGGCGCAAAGCTATTCTGCCACCACCCTTGAACTATCTTGGTCGAGCCACATCTTGCCGTGGTGTGTCGCGAGCATAACGAGTTAAAACGCTGATGTGCCGTGGCAAAGATCTGTGTTGTTTTACTAAATAAAAAAATAATAATAATATATAAAAAAAAAATGTAGCTTACAAGTTCTACCACTTCAAAATACTCTGATCACTATATGGCCGATTCAGGGTCCTACTTACTGCAGAATAAAGCATGTCCCTACCACCTGTCTCTCTCTCTCTGTGTGTGTGTGTGTGTGTGTGTGTGTGTGTGTGTGTGTGTGTGTGTGTGTGGTGTGTATGTAGTGTGTGTGTGTGTTGTGGGGTCTGTGTGTGCGTGTGTGTGCGTGCGTGTGCGTGCGTGTGTGTGTGTGTGTGTGAGAGAGAGAGAGAGAGAGAGAGAGAGAGAGAGAGAGAGAGAGAGAGAGAGAGAGAGATATGGGATTCTCGAACGCTCATCGGTACTGTCAAATCGCATACTCTCATTCTGTATCCTCCTAGACATAATAATAATAATAATAATAATAATAATAATAATAATACCGTTATTATATACATACATACAAGCACATATTATCGGACCCATACGGCTTATCAACCCCACCAACTGATCTGTGTTACTCACAGATGAGGAGGTCAATGAGGAGGTCAAGAGAGGTTCATCCACAGAAAAGGCAAATTTCTAGCATTGACAACCCTGTGCCATGAGGGACCGATTATGCAAGGTAAGTGTGCCAGTGCTCGTTACCACGTGCAGGGTCAAAACTGGTGAAACAGTGCATGCTTGAAGCACCCCCACCTCTCCACCCTGAGAAACAAGGGCATACGAGAGGCCACAGTAAAGAGGCACAGATCCTCGTGATCCCTTGCGACGAAGTTGCAAGGGATCACGAGAACCTATGCCTCTTGCGGAGAGACGGGCGTTCTTGTTGCACTGAAACACAAACACAACTCCCGAGGGAAAAGGTCGCAGCAGGTCACGGCATCAGCCGCATGGGCCACAGAAAGAGTGAGTGTACGTGCGTGCGCGTCAGTGTGTGCATGCGTGCGTAGATATATACGCACAAGTACACTCACGCACGCACACACACATGCGTGCGTGCGTGAGTGTACTTGCGCGGGTGTATTGTGCGGTAGTGTGTGGGGGTTGTGAAGGATGGAATCTGTTACACCCCAGGCTGTGCCACGCCCTAGCCTGTGCACAAAAACCTTTACTGATTTTGTGAATACAGGGAAAGTGTGCAAACAAAACAACACACATGAAATGTCACACGAATTCACCTTGCATAAAGAAATATTCACATCACATATGTAAAAACTTCAACATCTAGCGGTTATAGTGGGGACCCAACAACTCTGTACACAAGCAAAGGTTACCAAATGAGAATTGATAGAAGTCGTTAAAAAAAAAACCAGAAGGGACTTGGAAAAACACAAGTAATCAGAACGAATTAAAATTTAAAAAAACAGTGTTTCTGTGAAATAATAACAGAACACAACTAGATTTCACTATTTTCAGTATTATCAGTTTCATCAGACTTTCAGGCTCGTTTCGCCGTCGGCCATTGTAAGTCTGCACATCGGACTCCCCAAGGTGTTCCATTGGTCACGGGATTAATTCGAGACCGGAAAACCATTTGTGCACATGCTGGGGCGCGGCACAGCCTAGGGCGTAACAGAATCCATTCTCAGGTGTGTTCTGAAAACGACACTAGTGTACGCTCGCGATGCCTCGAAAACGAAACAGGACTTGACAGTGAGCAGGCGCCAGTCAGCACAAGACAAAGTATATTACACAGCAGTCTGTTCTCTCGTGCGCACATTGTCTTCCCATACATTCATCACTTCATCTCGCTAACCATGTCAAAGACAACACTGTGGGGAAGACTGTGGGGGCCGGGATGTACTCTATGAAGGCCAAATGTGAGTGACTGCAACCAATGTGCCCCGTCATCATTGTGACGATACCGTTTGGCTGAAACTTGAATACGCGAAATTACGCGTCCTTTCCGCCGCGCGGTACGAGGCTCTCAGTGGCAGTCAAAGGGCTAAAACCCCCGATCTAACTCCCTCAAAGTGAGGATGTACATGAAGTAAATCTTCGGTAGCAAGAGGTGTAGATTCTCATGAGCCCCTGAAATTCAGAGGCTCACGAGGATCTATGCCTCTTACAGCCCGAGTGAAAAGCAAAGAGAACAAGCTATGCATGATGCTGGCTAGATGCAGGCCTGCGCCCCAAACAGATCAATAGCGAATCGGGGAATCCAGGGTGAAACTTATTTTCCCAGTGCTAATGCATTAGCATTATTGAAATGCATTTTCGTAGTCTGTGCATAGCTGCTGGGTCTCTCTCTCCTACAATTCGGCAGGAGACAGATCGACCATGATGCTCGAGCCATATCTTGCTGTGGTGTGTTGGGACTGAATGAGTTAAGGGTGTAATTATCTCTTTCTGTGTCTCTGTGCGGGAGCGAGCACGTGCGTCTTCCATAAATGTCCGTTAATGAGAGTAACACAGCGCCAATAAAGCTGGCTGGTGTTTTATATTTCCACCTTCAAAGTAACTGCTGCTTCGGATGAGAGATTACAAGTGTGCGCGTTAGGACAAATCATAAAACATCCATGTGCGCATGCGTTTGCAAGTCTGTGTACGAACGCACGTGAGCGAGTGACGGAAGGAAGAGATGATGATCATGATCAGTGATAAAACTATGTTGTTCAGGATAACGTTTTAGGCAAGAGAGAGAGAGACTGAGAGAGAGAGAGGAGGGAGGGAGGAGAGAGAGAGATGATGATGATGATGATGATGAAACGTTTTATTGACAGGATAAAGTTTTAGGCGAAACGCCTCTCTTACAAACTGTCCTGTTAGAAAAGAAACATTAACAGCAAAGAGTAGAGAGAGAGAGAGAGAGAGAGAGAGAGAGAGAGAGAGAGAGAGAGAGAGAGAGAGAGAGAGAGAGAGAGAGAGAGAGAGAGAGAGAGAGAGAGAGAGAGAGAGCAGTGCTCCGATTGTAACGTGCATAAAACCCAGTCCAGCGCCTTATTCCCCGAACAGCCGCCCTGAATAAGGGGTCATTACGAAAATGAGTGTCTCTGCTCCATCTTACATCAAACTCTCAACACCACCTCCTCACAGGGCACACCAATTCCAATGATTCCAACAAGAGGCATAGATCCTCATGAGCCCCCGCAATTACGGGGGCTCATGAGGATCTACGCCTCTTGCAGATGGGTTGTGTTCGGACACCGCGAGTGCTGGTGCTATAAAATGACCAATACTTATTCATGAGGCCCGAACTCGTAGTGGCCATTCGTTGACCCTAAGCACTTTTTCTGTACACGTTCTTAGTGTAATTTTCAGGGGCCTCCACGCTGCAGGCATTCCCAAATGACAAAATTGGAAAGAAATTATGATATTAGTCATAACAGCGAGAGTCTAGCGTGAAAAAATGATGCATAATCATAATATCAGTCAAGCCATCGAAACAGTTGAGGTAAGCCTTAGGACGTAAACAGAAAAAGCCCCGCCACTACCGAGGCAGAGTGGAACCGTACAGCCATAGGAAATAGGAGTGACCGGAGTCAACTGACAGTTCAAGGGTAGTGTCTTGGCGCATCTCCCCCGCAGGTACCATAGAAGATGGCCCTTGCCATTGATAGAACGAGCTTTTGGCTGCATTTTGATCTTAACCCGTCCACTGCCGAGAAAAAGGTCAACGCAACCCAAACTGCAAGAGACATAGAGCCTCATGAGCCCCCGCAGTCGCGGGGGCTCATGAGGCTCTATGCCTCTTGTTGACACCACTCTGTATCCATCTTCCTTATACAGCCTAGGCTCTATGGTGTTGAGTTAACAGAGAAACTAGAAGCAGTCTGCGTCCACAGGCAGGAAAGAGGTTAACTCTTTCGAGACGTGCCGCATCCGGATTTGCGGCTTTACGCCGCAAATCCGGATGCGGCACGTCTCGAAAGAGTTAACGTCCCATCGTTAGCAAAGATTTCCTGTGCTGCAAGCGAATCGAAATACCACAGTGACGGTCGATCTACAAGAAAACTCTAGTTCAGCTGGAGACTAACGCTGAACCTCCGCGCGGCTCCTGTACTTCAAACTCCCAAGTTACAAAGTTATAAAAAACTGAAATCATTGTTTTGTCAGACAGAAACCGCACACTGTATTAGTTATGACTGTCTCGGGACAAACCACACTGTGGTAGCTGTGACTACCTCACTAGCATCAATCTGTGCGTCAGTGTCACTGACGGCGTGAAGGAACCATGCCAGTCACGTTTGTTTTGGCGGCTACCACCCGAAGTCACGCAGGTTGTTAGTGCCACGTTGTTTCAACCCTGCACGATGCTGTTGGTTCAGTCCTTGGGCGAATACCTTCCGCCTGCACGAGGCATACATCCCCAAGAGGGCCTGCAGGTTGCAGGGGTTTATGGAGATCTATGCCTCTTATTGGTATGAAAAGCTGAGTTCCGCCAAGCCTAAAACGTAGAGCACAAGATGCGTTTCTCTGGGGCTCATGTGTGGAACTAAAGACGCTGTACTGAGGAACTGAAGTAATCTAGAATACACAGAGACTATCGAAGCAGGCGCTCATGTGGATCTATGCGTCTTGAGGATGGAAGGAGTCCGCTGCTGGACTGTACCTGGAAACTATTGTCCTGGCAACACATGGAGAGACTGGGTAAACAATCCCATCACTCAACTCCCACAATTCCCTCCTTCCCTCCGAGCAGTAGAGACATATAAAACAGTCCCATCCATTGTAGCAAAAGGCCTAGATTCTCATGAGCCCCAGTGATTGCAGGGGCGCATGAGAATCTATGCCTCTTGCAGACGGCCGGATGCAGATCCCGGTGAACCCCCGTGTGTAGATAGACTGCGTACTGGAACCTGCCCCTGTGAAGTGTTATGTAAACACCGACACCTACCGTCTCGCCAGGTAGAGCAGAGGAATCTGCCACTTTTTACCTGCACTTCAGCAGTCGAAGTCACCCACGTTGACGAGGAAAAGATCCTCATGAGCCCCCACAGGCAGCAGGATCATGTAAGAATCTATGCCTCCTCCTAGCCACATTTATACCAATGTTTTCATAGAGCGACAAATGATTTATCTGGCGTTCGATCACAGCTACAATATTGAATACAAAGACCTATTTTCAGAAGTGTCTACAGAACGTGAGCGCAAGACGAAATGCTAATGCAGCACCACCCTGGTTGAGCTATCTTGATGGACTCATCTGCAGCGCCTGGCACTACGAGTGCTACTGGATGTTGAACAGATACCCCTGAAACTGACTAAGCGCACTTTTCACTGTCGGCTCCACTGCCGATCTGGGCACATAGTTTAACACCGATACCTTCCAGCCTCATCGCCCGATCTGCTGCGCGGTTTCTTGCCACACAGGTAGACTTGTTTTGCCGTGACCTCAGTTTTCCAACTCGCTTCTTTGTTAAACTCTTCCATCTGCAAGAGGCACAGATTCTCATGAGCGATCCTGCAACTGCAGGGGCTCATGAGAATCTATGCCTCTTGCTGGTCTACGACAGCCCAATTTACATCATCAACCTGAGCGGGTTTCCAGCTGTAACTAAAGCTGTTTGTTATCGTAGTGAGTTTGTGTCTAGTGAGAGACTGAGGAATGTTACGCAATTACCCGCACGATCCGCACCACGCACAATGCCCATCTCTCTTTGCAACGTACCGGCATTTGGGTCCAGGAGGTTCAGACACTCAGTTGAAGGTCTTTTCAGCCGGCTTCGTTTCTCTCTGCAAGCGGCATATAGATATTCATGAGCCCCTGCAGCTGCTGGGGCTCATGAACATCTATGCCGTTTGCTGCCGGTTTGGGGTCTCTCCCATGGTTGCTATTCGCCGCAGTAAAAGCCATTACAATGAAGGTTTATTAACCCATTTAGCCCCGAGTCCCTACAGCAGGAGACTGATTGACCATGATAATTCAGGCGCCAAGCTAATCTGGCACTCCCTTGAATTAACACGGTCAATCGTCTCCTGCAACAGGTACATAGTCATTAGGCAACACCTTCAAAATGTGAGCATTAGGACCTTGGGGCTAAAAGGGTTAACTGGAACATGCCTCATGGTACAAGCGAGCCTGTTTACATTAATCATCTTTGATTGTTGGAAAATTGGTACTAACCCTTTGCGTGTCGGTAGCAGGTTCCTACAGGAATCATCGCGACAAAGACCGCTACCGACACACAAAAGGTTAAAAGACACATTCTCTCTCAAGAGAAGTCTTTATTCGCAAAAAGTGTCATCTGTCATGAGAGAAAAAAACCAACAACAACAACAACAAAAAAACACACAAACAACAACTACACACAACACATTATTACTACAACCACGCACAAGCTCGTCTTACATGACAGGTGAGCTCTCAGAAATGTGGTGGCTGAAAACTGGTTCTGTTGTATCACAACGAAGCGTCCACAGTTCGAAGTACACTGCTGAATCATTGGAAGAGGCCTACCGTCGAAACGTGAAATCAATAATTCGTTAATAGCAATAATTCATGTGCAACCCAACAATCTTATTACTCTTGCTACTGTCCTTCCTCTTATTACTATTGCTACACACCTGAAATGAAAATTATGCCTGTCAGGTAGTGAGGTACGCATAAGCCTGGTCGCCAGGAGACCGATTCGCTTCTACACATTGCGCTTGTTGACTCAACATTTATTGCAGATAATACAGCACCACAGTGTTATTCTAACGCGGTTTATCTGTTTAGTTAAGTATAATCCTGTTTGGTTAATCGGAATGACGCGAGGCCGTGTTTTTCCTAACCTGATTAGCATGCTTCACGTGGATTTTAAAGCTGTGTTAAAAACTGCCAGTCCTGTTTAGGTATCTTCGACATTAGTGGTGAAAGGAAAGACAAAACAGAGAGGAGAAGAGAAAGACTGCAAACCAAACGGGTTTAGCTCATTCAGTCTGGACACAAGAACGGATCGAACATACATGATAGTTCAAGGGTAGTGCCAGAGAGGCGCCAAGCTATCCTGGCACCACCCTTGAACTACCACGGTCGAACCAGGCCTCGTTGGAGCCTGTCACCCCTCCCCGGGTATAGGCCGTCGACGAGAGACCTCCGGCGACTTCTGTCATGTGCTTCTCCTTCGATTTTACTCCAGGTGGTTCCCAGTCTCTTGATGTCTGCTTGGAGGTCTCGACGCCAGGAGTTTCTCGGCCTGCCTCTTTTCCTCTTTCCCTGGGGGTTCCATGACAATGCCTGCCTAGTGATACTGGAAGCTGGCTTTCTCAGACTGTGACCAATCCATCCCCATCTTCTTCGCCCAATTTCATTCTCTGCTGTTATCTGCTCTGTTCTCTCCCAGAGTCTGACGTTGCTGGTCTTCTCTCGCCAGTGGATTTTCAAAATTCTTTTAAGGCAACTGTTTATGAAGATCTGTACTCTGTTGACTGTGGTTTTTGTCAATCTCCAAGTCTCTGCTCCATATAGGAGAACTGCTTTTACGTTGGAGCTGAAAATCCGGACTCTGGTGTGTTGTGACAGCTCTCTGGAGCTCCACACTTTTTTCAACTGAAGCAAGGCTGCTCTGGCTTTACCGATTCGTGCTCTGGCATCTGCATCAGTGCCGCCTTTTTTGTCTATGATGCTCCCGAGATAGGTGAAGGACTCCACCTCCTCCAACGGTGTGCCAGCAGACAAGACTGGTTCTTCCCTGGTTGTCTTTGTTTTCTGTTTGTGGATGGTGAGGCCCACTTGGGACGAGATGTCAGCAAGCCTCGTGGTCTTGTCCTGCATTTGTTGATGAGTGTGGGACAGTAAAGCCAAGTCGTCTGCAAAATCGAGGTCGTCAAAGTGTGTCCACAGTGTCCACTGTATTCCACTTCGTCTGTGCTCTGTGGTCCTCTTCATGACCCCGTCTATGGCCAGTAGGAAGAGGAACAGAGACAGCAAACACCCCTGCCTGACACCGGTTCTGACCTGGAGCTCCCTGGTGAACTGCCCTTTGTGGATTACGCGACATGTCATGCCATCGTAGCTGCTCTTAATCAGGCGGACGCGAACCAGGCCTGATGCACTGTATATAGGACAACAATGGCGAACCATTCGGCTATCATGGCGATGAGAAAAGGTCCACATGGACAGTAGAAAAAGACACTGGAGGTGACAAGGTAGCCAGTTTGCAGGACCTTGCACTCAGCTGAAAAATGACACGCCAGCGCGATGAAAGAACATAAATGCAAGGGCGTCCAGCGAGATCCTCATGCGCCCCCGCAACTGTAGATGAATTGCAAATTAACTTTTTTTCTGAGCAGCGTACATCCGATCACCTCCTCTGACTGAAAATCTAAACTCAATCCTAACAAGAGCTATAGATCCTCATGAGCCCCCGCAACTGCGGGGGATTATGAGGATCTATGTCTCTTGCAGATGAACTGCAGTTTGCGAAGCAGTGTACAGCAATTCTTTTTGCCGGCAATGAATGGCCCTCTTCCTAACGCCGGGCCATTGGCAGACAGACCCACTCCATCTCGTCTTTGTTAGCAGGCAAAGCAGCGCCGCGTCCAGATCGCATTATCCCCCGTGTCCAACTCAACACATTGATCTTTCTACCCCGCCTAAACCTCCCCATCCCCCACCCCTTCATCCCGACAGACTTTGCACAACTCCCTCGCCAGGTCTTGCTGGCGTCAAGCGAACTCGCAGCGAGTTGATTACAGACGAGTCGCTGGTTACCGTACCGACTCCGAAGAGTGGGTCTGTCAGTGGAAGATTACTTGTTTGGATGCTCGTTGAAGTCAGTCGGTCGGTCGATTAATTGATTGATTGATTGATTGACTGACAGATCGATCAACTGACTGATTGTCTTACGTGTTTTTAGCACAAATTGAAAGGAGCTGAGCAAAAAGACTGTTCCATTTGGAACCTCATTTAGGTACCGGAAGCGACTGTTCAGACCCAGACTAAACAGCCAATGACCTATGCTGCTCAAGGAACGCGGAAAAATGACAAGACAAGCATAATGAGGTATCGATCTTCATGAGCCCCAGCAGTTGCGGAAGTCATGAAGATCTGTACCTCATGCGGATGGGTATGCTGGCTGAACAAGGCCCCAGCTGCCTTCACCTTGATAGATAGCTCCCTGTACCACGTGCCCAGGTCTAGGTAAACAATCAGGGGAGAGCATCCATCATCTGCCACTCCGCTACCTGGAAAGTGCTACACTCGGACCCGTGATACCAAACAGTGACGTCATATAACTCCCTCCCTACCCCTCTACACCCACACACATAAACACCCCCACCCTTGATGTAGCGGGCTTGCCAGTCATTAGAGTCAACACTGTAAGTAACACTGCCTCAACCCATCTGGATGCCGCCCACAAACAGAAAGGTCTACAAACAGTTCCGCTCCCAGTGCAAGCAAAGTGCGATCGACCCACAATGAACACGGGGAGACACTAGGCTGATCGCCCACCACTCTTGACCTGTAATAACCAATGTAGATCTCAGCAGACAAATGTATGTGTTTGGAGGCTTGCTTTTTGTAAAAAATAAAAAATTACTTCTTCTCGAGGTTGCGGAGTGGGGTTAACCCTTTTAGCCCCAAGGTCCCATTTCTCAAATTTTGGAGGTGTTGCCTAATGACTATCACTATGTACCTGTTGTAGGAGATGGATTGTCCATCAATCCATCTCCTGCTGCAGTGTCCCGAGGCTAAAAGGGTTAAGGAGTGGAGGTAAGGGGAGAGAGGATGTCTGCCACCGGGCAACTGAAAGAACGTCCATTTTGTGAAAAGCAAGATTTGGTTGCTTTTCACAAAAGTGGACTTACTGTCTATTGCCTTGCATTCCCAGGGCAGAATTATGGTTGCCTGCCCTCGTGGGAAGGCGCGATGCCGCACGTGCAGCGCCGTCCGACTTACCAACGTTTGTTTTTACTACCACTGTCAGTGTCACCAACTGCGGATACGTTACGGCCACAGGAACACGGCTTGCTAGATAAACAGTCCTACTGACACGATTTACTGATCAGCCAGCCGACTTGGATTCGTTACAAATAAAACGCTGATCATATTCCTAGAACACGACCCAGTTCCGCCGGTTACAGTCTGCAGACGCAAGTCGAACCGACTCCCACTGATTTGATCAATGACCCGATCTGTTACGTTTAGAAACACTAACCCGGTCCTTATCTACACGGTGTGCGCTGGTCTGTGATTTTGGACAAGGCTTCAAGCCGTAAGGTCCATAATTACAGACCAGACCACACGGTATCAAACCAGTTTCTAAGTTTGTAACGTCAGAAAGTGAAACCTATGGCCTATTTCGAGCAGAATTTATCATGGTGAGAAAAATGTTTGACTTCACGAAACACGACTGATTCCGCGGTCCCGTTACAAAGGCATCAGCCGGTCCAGTCTGATGTAGAGCCGGTCCAGTCTGATGTAGAGCCGGTCCAGTCTGATGTAGAGCCGGTCTAGTCTGATGTAGAGCCGGTCTAGTCTGATGTAGAGCCGGTCCAGTCTGATGTAGGTTTCTTTCCTAAGAAATGCCGGCGGCTGAGGAGTTTTGTCCGAGTTCAGTTGACATTTGGAGTCCTGATATTTTCCCCACACACAATGTTCGCCATATCTGTCATATCTTCAAACGGGTGTGGAAACAAATGCTGAACGTGCAATAACCGACAAGAAACATTAGTTTGTCTTCTCTTACGAACTGTGGGGTTAAGGCACGTTCCCTCAGCCACTGACGACTGCATCAGAAGCGTATAACAAAACAATCATAAACCTAAAGCATAAGCACTCTCGCCGTCCAACGAACGCGGATACAAAATAAGGCAAGCAAGAGGCATAGAACCTCATGAGCCCCCGCAGTCGGTTCTATGCCTCTTGCAGTTGGGTGGTTTTGGCTGTGTCCCGGCAGTCAAGGTACAAAGCAAGATACAAGTGACTTATCAAACTGTCGCGTTTTCAGTCAAAATGCGTAATATTCTCGTGTGCCCCTGCAGGTTGGCTAAGATCGAGGCTATTTGCCCCAGAATGTAGGAGATCTTGCGGGTGACGTCTCCGGCCGCACTGAGGGTTTCTATGTGAGAAGCGTGTTGCTACCACTGAGCTGAATACTAACTGGAGTGCGCCAGCCTCCTATCGCATCACTGCTCTTGCGGGAGAATCTTGAAGCGTCCTGTTTGGAAGCATAGTGAATCGGTCTTCATGTTGTTTTCATGAAACGCTTAAAATGGTTTACTGCTGTGCAATTAATTGCAATAATCGACTCTCGTCGCAGAAAAGACTTGCTGAAGGGATCACATTTCACAGGTAAGCACATTTTATTTATTTATTTATTTATTTTATTTGAACAGAGACAGTGACTTGGTGATCAATCTGTGTTAATTATGGTACTAGAATTGCTCAAAGTACTGCAACAAAAGCGATAGGCCTATATGCATCTCACAAAATGATAAAGAGACAAATCTTTTTTTTTCCTGCTTTCATTCCCCTCTCCATTGCATTCATGGTCAAGATGTGCAACCACCACGCATGCAAAATAGAAGTGATCTTTGTTGAAACTGGTAGTTGTATCACTTGTAGACTTTGTAAACAAAACCATAGGCCTACAGATAACTCTGCCTGTGTCACATTTTCAGTTTGGGTTGAATTTGCAGACCTTTGTTGAAATTAAAAGTCACACTTGAATGCTAATAAAGTAATAGATCTATGTTTCATGTGGGTATGTATACACGTACTGATGTAGGTATTAGTTTGTGCATACATACATTTATACATTGTATATTATAGTATGTATGCCATAATTCTGCATTTACACAGTCACAACCATTGCCAGATGAATTTTCCATAAGCATGCTAGTTCAGGCATGCATGCATGCCAAAAAAAATAAATAATAAAAATAATAATAAACAGGAGCGTCACACCCTACTTTTTCTTTCTTTCGGTGTGATTTTATTTTATTTATTTATTTATTTTTCATCATTTTTGGAGGGTGTGACACGCCCCTGATCAATAAAGAAAGAAATAATATAATGAATAATAATAATAATAATAATGAAGAATAATATTAATAGTTGAGGAAGTAGAGGGCATAAAAGTAAATATTTGTTCATGTACGCTATTATTTTAGTATTTTCCCCTCTGTTCATCACTACAGCTTTCCCAGAGATGAAGAGAGAAAGAAAAAAATGGATCAACAACATTCGAAGGGATTTCTTCACACCAACGGCCCACACAAAGATTTGCAGCCAGCACTTTGAACAAAAGATGTTTGATCGGACCGGTCAAACAACAAGACTTCGACCTGATGCTGTGCCTACCCTCTTCGACTTTCCGCTGCATTTGAAAAAGGTACATGCTACTTCCCACTTTGACTTGGTAGGGATCATTTGATCCAAAGTGCTAAATTATCAGATGCAGAAGGCATCAACTATATTTTTTGACACATCTATTTGTGAACTTCAAAAATAGAGGTGTTTTAGTTATCCCCTCAAGCAATGTTCTCAGTTTGCAATCAAACAGAAAATTTGTGCAAAGAGAAATGCAAATGGCCTTCCTAAATTTAACACTCTTTTGACTTCTATTGTCAAGGATGTTTTGGTTTATGCAAACCAAAAGCAGCTGTTTTCATGCCTACACAGTCACTTGTTTGACACCACACCCACTACCAACCACATTTTCACCTTGGTCAGAACTTGTGCTGATTCATATCTGAAGATAAGACTGCACCATTTTGAGGAAAATGCATATATATACAGATAAGAAAAAAAAAAACACAGGGCAGATCATCCGAGTAAAGTGACATATTTCTTGTGTGTGTATACACGTGTATGATATTTGATAGGCGGTTTCTATGCTGAGATCCACAACTGCCTAAACTGTACTTATTGTTTTTGTATTACTATTGTCATCCTTATTATTGTTGTTGTTATTTTGGTATTGTTATTATTATGTTTCAGGAGTCTAAGCAACGTGCACCACCAAAAGAGAGAGCAGAAACTTCTAGGACACCTCCTTCCTTCGCTGCCTGTTCAAGTGTTGATGTCTTTAATCCTGGGCCTTGTACATTCTTGGATTCTGCAGATCCTCAGCCACCCATTGCGGTGGAGTCTGACATTTGCAATGATCACAGCTACTTCACGCATGAAAGCCCACGCAAAATGAAAAGGAAGGTAGACAATTTGCTAGAACAAAATGAACAATTGAGGAAAAAAATGAAAAAGGAACAGACTAAGTGCTGCAAGTTGAAAAAAAAGGTAGAAAGCCTTCAAAGTGTAGTAAACACACTAAAGCAAAAAAAACTTGGTGTCTTTACAGTGTGCTCATTTGTTGGATTCAACCTTTTCAGGGGTACCAAAAGATCTGTTGAAGAAAATGTTGGAAAAGGGAAAGACATATAGCCCCGAACTGAAAGCCTTTGCCATGACACTGAGCTTTTATTCAGCAAAAGCATATCGCTTTGTGAGAAAAACTTTTGATTTGAATTTGCCCCACCCTGCAGTTCTTCGCCGGTGGTATTCAGCCATCTCGGGGGAGCCTGGTTTCACTAAAGAAGTCATGGTAGCTTTAAAGGCCAAAGTATTGTCTGCAAGAAGAAATAAAGAAGAGCTTGTTTGTGGCCTGGTCATGGATGAAATGGCCATCAAGAAACATGTTGAATGGGACGGAAAGAAGTTTAGGGGGTTTGTAGACTTAGGCACTGGTGTTGACAATGATAGTGTCCCTCCTGCTTCCAATGCTCTAGTTGTGATGGTGGTGGGATTGAACGGAGGATGGAAAGTACCCTGTGGCTACTTTCTCATCGATAGCCTGTCAGGTGAGGAGAAGGCCAACCTCATTCAGACATGTCTTAAAAAACTGTCTGATGTTGAAATAAAAATTAAATCAGTTACTTGTGATGGGCCATCTGCTAATTTTCAGATGTTAAAATTGCTTGGGGCATCTGTTGACCCAGAAAACATGACACCCTCATTCCCCCATCCATGTGACCCTGCTTGGCGCGTGTGCGTGTTCTTAGATGCTTGTCACATGCTGAAGCTAGTTAGAAATACTTTGTCAGATCAGAGACAACTGATCACCCCAGATGGCACTGTTGATTGGAAATATGTGGAGGCTCTTCATTCCTTGCAACAAAGAGAGGGTCTGAGGCTTGGCACTAAATTAAAGACAGCTCACATGAACTGGCAAAAGCAGAAAATGAAAGTCAATTTGGCTGCGCAAACATTGAGCGCAAGTGTGGCCGATGCCCTCCTTTTTTGCAAGGATGAATTGCACCTTCAAGAGTTTGTTGGATGTGAAGCGACTGTGAAGTTCTTACAAACATTTGATCATCTATTTGATGTTTTGAACTCCAGAAATCCTGTGGCTAAAGGATATAAAGCACCGCTGAGGGCACAAAATTTCTTTGAAACTGATTCATTTCTACAAGAAGCAGAGGAGTACATTCAAGCCATGAAAAATTCTAAAGGCCAAAGCATTGTGAAGTCACAAAGAAAAACAGGATTTCTTGGGTTCCAAATCTGCATCCATAGTGTGCGAATGATGGTGCAAGATCTCCTTCTCTCCCCTTCACCCCCTATGAAATACCTGCTGACTTACAGGATGTCTCAAGACCATATAGAATTGTTTTTTTGGGGCTGTGAGATCAGCAGGGGGCTTTAACAACAACCCAACTGCAAGTCAATTCATGTGCACTTACAAAAAGCTGCTTATGAGGCATACAATTGAAGGTGGCAAGGGAAACTGCATCCCTCTTGACCAGACCAGCATTTTGAATGTTGTAGAAGACAGCACACGGTTTGTTTGTATTCAGCGTGAACTGGAAGTTGTTGAACCTGTATATGATGTCGATGTTGATGTTGATGAGACATTTTCAAGTGTCGACCCCCTGTCCGAGTACAAGTCCTCGGCCATTTCTTACATTGCTGGATATGTAGTCAAAATGGTTTGCAGGAAGATCCACTGTGTGCCTTGCCAGGAGGCTTTGACGAATGTCACCGATTCCCACAACTGTCACAGTACTGATTCTGCATTTTCATTTGTTAACTTCAAAAACAGGGGTGGTTTAGTTATCCCCTCAGCCAGTGTTCTGTCCATTTGCACTCAAACAGAGAAATTTGTGCAAAGAGAAATAAAAATGAATCCAAATGGCTTTCCTAAATTTAACACTCTTTTGACTTCTATTGTCAAGGATGTTCTGGTTTATGCAAACCAAAAGCAGTTGTTTTCATGCCTACAGTCACATGTTTGACACCACACCCACTACCAACCACATTTTCACCTTGGTCAGAACTTGTGCTGATTCATATCTGAAGATAAGACTGCACCATTTAGGGAAATTGTACACAGAAAAGATCACAAGACAGATAATCAGAAAGCAATTGTCAAAATTGATTTTGTTCAAACACCAGTAAAGTGAAATATTTCTTGTGTGGGTGTGTAGGTGTGTGAATAATTTAGTATTGTATATATACAAGCCTTATCATTTTCTTATGTTCATGCATTTGGATGTTCTGTTATTTTTTTTCACAGCCATCATATAGCTTGTTCTGTTATTACCATATTGCCACTAGTTCCGCCAGGTCAACATTTATACAAGTATTACTTGTTATTTGAAGATACCTCGTTAGAGCAAGTGTGGAGGTAACAGTGGGTTGAATGTAGGTAAGAATATTTTAAGTGTATGGACAAATGAGTTTGGTTCTGAGTGTGGCTGGGTTCGGACCGCAGAGAGTGATATGTGATAAATATCATTGTGTGCACAGTATGGGTGTGTTTTTCTCACTGTGAATAATGTTCTTGTGTATACAATACAATGTGTATGTGGAAATGTGACAACTGTATCCATGAGTAAGCGTGTGGTATGAATTGTACTTGTAGTGTATGCTGTGGTATTTGTAACTATAACCAGGTTATGGAAATGCTGAATTTTTTTTCTTCTTCTTGTTTTGTCTACACTCCATTTTATGTGCACTGCAAGATACTTGTGTTAGGACAATAAAGAATCCTTTGAATAATTATCCAGTCATCTTTCTGTGGTGGACTAATGGCAGTTATTTTTCTTCTTCATAACAGATGATGTATGCTAAAAAAAAAAAATGCTTTGACCATTTATGCAGACTTTGTATTTTGTGCCTAGTTGCAGTAGAAAAATGATCAGCTGTAAAAACTACTGGTAATTTAAAATGTTTAAAATCATGACATTATTGGGCCAATATAAATTAAATTCACTATTTGATGCCAAAACAACATGTTTGTGTTTTGTAATAATAATTATTATTATTTGTTTGTTTGTTCTTTCTCTCTCTCTTCCTCTCCTTCTCTCTTACTTCCTCTTCTTCTTCTTTTTCTTCTTCTTCTCTCTCTCTCTCTCTCTCTCTCTCTCTCCTCTCTCTCTCTCTCTCTCTCTCTCTCTCTCTCTCTCTCTCTCTCTCTCTCTCCCTCCCCTCCCTCCCTCCAATGATCAGCGGGACGGATGGCAAAGCCAACATTTTATTCAAAAGTGACAACACACACACACACTATAGGCCTATTACAATGATTATCAATACTAGCAAATTATAATATTGAGGCTGGCTTTGCCAATGATTGTTACGATTTTAAACTTGAAAACAAATTAAATGAAATTACCCTGTTTTAAAGCCATGTAAAATAGTTTATCATCTTGTTTTTCGGCAAATATCCGAGATCGCCAGAAAGGTATTATGCTGTAGGCCTACTGTGAAAAGCGTCGGCATAGACGCAGATAGGACTATCCAAGATGGCGGACACTTTCTTCCAGTGCCGTAGCGATTAGCGCACTCCAGTTAGTATTCAGCTCAGTGGTTGCTACAGAGAATGGTTACGTCGCTCCAGAGGGCTTTCTGGCGCGGCGGAGTTTGTTACCACAGAAAATGTCGGCTATTCTCACGGGACGCTCTTGTATCCTTCAACGATGCCTCAATCGCGCACCTAGACGGCGGATCAAGCCACAACCGTGCATCTGTAAGGGGGCACAGGTCCTCAGAGGAGCCTGTGGAAGCAAGAGGCATCGGTTCTCATGAGCCCCTGCAACTGCAGGGGCGCATGAGAATCTATGCCTCTTGCTGTTTGCTGTGGCACTGAGGGTCTTTTTTTTTAAATACTTTTTTGTTCATTCAGTGAAAATTGCAAATCAGACCAAAAAGGTGACTGCCAAGCGTGTGAAATGCAAAGAAGTACCCAACGGAGAAAGAAACACGCTTAGAAAAAACGGTACAACACAATTTATTAATATTTCGGGTAAATACCCTTTGTCAAAATAGACAAACAAACAGAGACATTATTTGCTACTTATCTTCAGATGCAGAAGGAATGTGGCAACTCCACATTCCTTCTGCATCTGAAGATAAGTAGCAAATAATGTCTCTGTTTGTCTATTTTGACAAAGGGTATTTACCCGAAATATTAATAAATTGTGTTGTACCGTTTTTTTCTAAGCGTGTTTCTTTCTCCGTTGGGTACTTCTATTCAGTGAAAATTGAATTTCTCACGGTTCAGCTACACGTTTCTATACAGTGCTAAGGCGTTAATGTCGTTAGTCCAGCAAACAACATGTGACAGGTGATTTTTTTGGGTCTGGTTTGCGAGTGGCGTAAGTCACAACATTGCCTCTGCATACCTTGCGTGGTTAGGAGGAAGCCCTGGTCTTTCTGATGGGCTGAGAGGTACTCCGCGGAGTGCGCGAGACGCCTACCACCTGGCGGGTACCGCAGACGGCCCACTTCAACAGGTATGCAGGTAGACTACGAGATGCCGCGATTAGAATACACACCATCAGACAGACGTGAGCAAGATGGTCGCTCAGACACACCTTCCATTGCAAGAGGCATAGATTCTCATGGGCCCTTGCATTCGCAAGGGCTCATGAGAATCTACGCCTCTTGCTGGCACAGATCTAAACAAATTAACATCACCCGGTGATTAGCGTATAACCGATCAGTCTCAGGCTCTAAGAGTCACGGAAGCACGTAATAATCTAACAGCCAGATATTTGATCGATGAGGGGACGCAGGAGTCGGGGAGTCGGGCGGGTGGATAAGGAAGGTAGTGGTGGGGTGTGGGGAACGGGGGGTTGGTGCTAACAAAGTTTGCTGACAACTGTTGCGTGCTGGATGATGTTTCTGTCTCAGTACCAGAACTACACATCTTTTATCATTCTTCTCTTCAAGGGCGGATCCAGAGGGTGTCTCGACAGCCCTCCCTTTCTCCCCCCCCCTCCCCCCGTTTCACTTCCAAACTGTGTCATACGATAGAAATCCAGACCAAAACAGCGACTATCAAGCGAGCATAAATTCATAACAACGAAAGAAACGCGCTTAAAAAGAACAATTACAAATAAGTTATTTTGAAATTATTCTTTCTTCTTCACTTGCTTTCCTTTTCGGGATTAAAAAAAAATTGTACAGTAGTGTTGTAACCGTTCTCGATACGCGTGGTTCTTTTTGTTTTCTTTCTCAGACATATACTTAGAGTTTTCAGAGATTACGATTTTTATTTGTTAAAACGTTTCTTCTTTTATCTCGGGACACAGCACCGCTTTTGGCACATTTGTAAAAAGAAAGGCTGATCATTTTCTACATGCACTTGTCCTCCTCCCCACCTCCACCCCCACCTCCCTAACAAAACAAGATCAATCGGGCTCTTCCGATTCTTATATGGTGTAATTTTCTAATTGAAAAGAATATTCCACATGGAGTTTCTGCAGGAGCAATCACCTTGTGTTTGACAACAACACTACACTACCAATTACTCCTCCGTCTGAGGAACAACACAGCCATTTGTGCAAATCGTGATACTGCTCTATACAAACCTACTACATAAAATTATGAGGAACACAGGATCAGATCACAGAATTATTCATGATCACTCATGATTTATACCTCTTACACTGGCTGACGATAAGAGTTAGTTAGTGATCAAAATCAAGACATTTCACACCTCCCCTATGGTGACACGCATCAATAACCACATTGCTACATTCGTAGACTTAAAACTAGATGACTGCCACATATGAGGATGCACTGCCATTTGTATCGCACAGAAAGAGGTAATGCTCTTCATGAGCCCCTGTGACTGAAGGGGCACATGAAACTCTATGCCTGGCCGAGGGACTGAGTTGGGCCCCAGTTCAGCAACGGACACTTTTCCACCTCTGGGAATGACCAACAGTCAGCGGCTTATTGCCAGATGGCTGCCTCAATCTGAGGATGCAATGGGGATTGTATCGCACAGCAGGAGGAACTGATTTACACGAGCCTCTGTGAGTGCGGAGCACATGGCACTCTATGTCTGGGTGAAGTACTGTGGCAGGTGCAGCTCAGGAGTGCCAAGTGAGGATATTTCACTATAGGCCCATGAACACACTAGGCTCACCCACCGATCCTGTGAAATATTGCAAAATACACAGAACAAGAAAAGAAGAACCATGGAATAGTAAAACACAACTTCCACAAATAACAATAGAAATTTTTTTTTTTTTTTTTTTTTTGGGGGGGTCAGTGCTGACAGGAGGGGGGGGGGAGGTACCGGGCCCTCTGTGCCCCCCTGGATCCGCCACTGCTCTTCATCGTTTTTCCTTTCCAATTCCACAATCGCATCTTCTCACTACTGCTGCTGTCGCCCAAGAGACATAGATCCTCACAAGCCCTTACAAGCTGCACGCGCGCCTCTTTCCATAGTCCCACAAATATCTATCCGACTTTAATTAAGAGTAAGTCGATTCGAAATGAATCACGACGGATAAATAAAGATTTTTCACACTGATGGTGTAAAAACGTGACGGTGTCCCATTTATTTTCTCTTTTCATTCACGAAAACTAAAAGGTCATCAAACCGACCTCAACCAGTGGGCTTTTTACGGCACCGATTTCTACGTTAAAAGAGAACGCAAGTGTTGTAAGACAAGTGATCACGGTATTCTGGGCACTGACTCTAGGATGAGACAGAGGTAGGGGAAGGAATGTTAACCCATATCACACTGAGGCTAAAAGGGTTCAAATTTGTTCACTTCCATATGCAAGTTACATTATAGTACTTACATTATAGTACTTACCAATGGTTTTAGTTCAAGGTTAGGTAGTGCTAGAATCGCGTGGCGCCAAGCTATTCTGGCACTAACCTTGAACTATTTTAGTCAAACTGGTGTATTCCGAATGATAAGGGTTAAATGAGAACGCAAGTGTTGTTAAGACAAACACAGAAGCCATCATGGTATTTTGGGCACTGAAATGTTTGGCGCCGACTCTAGGATGAGACACAGGTAGGGAAAGGATTGCTAAGTTTGCGTTGTAGCTTTTGACCTCATGATACTTGACCTGTGAAGTGTGGCCACTCTGTCTTGTCTACGCCTGGTGCAGTATTCCAGACATCATCCTACACCAAAGAACATACAGACTCGCTTTTCAGTGACGCTGAACAAAGTGAGAAGACTAACAAAGTGTGATAGACGGTGAAGGGAAGAGCCCGAAGACCAGAGGTAAAACACTAGATTTCTCCGTTTCATGCAGCCCTGGCTTCAGTTCGTATTTGCACATTTTGACAAATAAAAAACGTGAGCGTCAGACTTGACAGAATTAATGTAAATCAATACGGCAGTGGCTGCACTAAATATAGATTTTTTGGTCTCCGCATTATACTGACTGCAGAACTGAATCTACGCGTCAAAAAGACAGCCAGACACTGACCCTTTCCAGTCCACTCCAACGCTGATCTCCCTCAGCAAGAGGGATGGATTCTCACGAGGCCAATGCAGGGGCTCGTGAAAATCCATGCCTCTTGTTTGCAGAAACCACAATCATTTACATCCTTAAAATTTGGGACTATCTGAATTCAGTCTCTACCTATCTTGGGGATAATTTTTTTTTCTCTCAAGGATAAGAAGATAAACGCCCATCTCCCTTTAAAAGCCGTCAACACCAGTCAAAGGCCTTTTAGCGGCACTGGATTTAACACGCCAGGACTTCCACCGCCTGGTGTACAAACACACTGAACGGAGCGAGCAAGAGACTTAGATCTTCAAGAGCCCCGGCAGATGCGGGGGCTCATGAACATCTATGCCTCCTGCAGCTGGAAGCCGTTCGTGTTGAGGGCTGTATGAAATCTGTCTCCGAGGTGTCAGCCAGCCCACTCTCAGCCGTGTCTGCACACGCCTACAGTGTTCGCGTTGAAAAATAGTTTGAACACCAGGATATTTTGCTTATAACTCACACTAACTCGCACAAACCGCGAAAGCTAGATGTCCGAACACTGACTGAGGGAATGAGTGAATAAAAGAAATCTGTTCAAGTTTTGTTGTTCGTTTTCCTGTTCGTGTTACTGTTTGTCTGATTGATTATTTTTTGTTAATTTGTTGTTTTGTCGACTGATGGGAATATAAACTATTAACTATCAGCACAACATAACAGTTTATTCAGGTCGTGTTTTCCTCTAGATTTCAGAAATCATTTACGACGACATAGTATGCACTGTTTGTTTTTAAAAAAGATTTTCTTCATATTGAAAACCTGCCGGTGATAGATACATTTAACCTATTCACTGCCAGTGGTCGCAGATTATGCCTTCTGGAGAAAAAAAATCATTGTAAATTCCACGTCTAAAAGCCCCAGCCATCCGAAATGGTGTCAGCATGAGGCATAGATCCTTATGAGCCCCCGCGACTGCGGGGGCTCATGAGGATCTGTGCCTCTTGCAGTGTGAGTTGGTTCGTGTTCTGCTTTTCTCGACAGCGAAGGGGTTAAATCAGATTGTGAGATGTCTACTGTCTACGGTGAGTATCGATCTTGTTGAAGACGGCGACCAAAGCCAGACGCTACAGTAATCGACTTACTCTTAGAGCCCCTAGAAATGTCGCCCGCACTTTTTACACGTCTGTGTGATTCCTGGAGGAGCTGGGGTGGCAAAACATACTCCAGACGGCCAAACGTTTACTGCTAGGTGTCACGATCCAGTCGCTACGTCGGCAAGAAGTACTAGAAGCGGTATAGTCTGCACGTATGTGTGTATTTGGAATTTTTCATTCCAACTCCAGTCTTTCGCAGACCACATGTTAGGCATATAACCTCAAGGGCACGAACACGCTTACAGACACAGAAAACAAGCATGTCCGCCGTGACCATGATCGAGGCCACGAGCACGCGAAAGTTACGCGACTGTGCCGCCGAATGGAATCGTCAGCAGCAGTCGAGGGTAAAATGAAATCCGCCCACATTGGATTCAGAGAAATCGCCTTGACAAAGACGGACAAACTCTCTGACAAACATACAGAGAGGCAAGCACGGTTCATGGGAAGGGGGGGGGGGGGGGGAGACACTGGTTACGTCTCTTGACTCACTACGCATGATCCAGCAAAAAAAAAGTCCTCGGGCCAACGTCCCACATTCGTGCGCGGGCAGACTGCGGGCGACGTCGGCCCGAGAACCTTTCGCTAACTGGGAATCTTGGCGTGGGGTGGGGTGCTAAATAAATGTTGCTTACCTGTTGGTTGCAGTTGCCGCGAGGTCCCACACGCAAGTATCCACCGCCACTGACAGAGGCGTTGCCTTGGTGACACAACTTGATGTTCTCCAGGAACTTGGCTCTCACGTCCTGCATGGTGTACAAACACACCGCCGAGTCCGTCGTGCCCCACTTCTCCACCGTGTGGGAAAACACCCCGACCAGAACCTCCCCGATCTTCCCGTCCAGGTAGCCGAGAGACTCAGCCAGCTTCAGCCCGGGCGCGATCACCTGCGCGGCCTCCAGCACGTTGTAGTCCACGCCGTCTTTCACGCACCTCAGCGGGATATCGGCGTAAGAGAAGAAGTTGGTGTCATCCTGGCAAATCTGCACGATCTTGGACACTTTCCGGTTCTCGGGCCGGTCCTGCACCGAGTCGTTCTGCACTGTCAGGAAGTAGCTGAAGCCCTGGAGGCTGAAGCCCGTCACGTAGTGGATCAGGAAGTTGGAGCTGATCTCGGACTTGAGGTAGATGGAGGACGAGGTTCCCTTCAGCGGGTTGGACACAGAGGCCAAGGAGAAGCGGTCAGACGACTTGAGACTGCGGCTGGACACTGCCGGCACCTGGTCACGGTAGATACGCGACGTGCGTGACCTGAGGAACACAGAGTTGACCAGAGATTCAGAAGACAGATCGATTATGATAGTTCAAGGGTGGTGCCAGAATAGCGTGGCGCCTAAAGGCGCGAAGCTATTCTGGCGCCACCCTTGAACTATTGGTCTACCGATTATCTCGCGATGGTGTGTCCGGGGTAAATGAGTTACATCACACTGATTGACTGATTGTTAGGGTACAACGCCGTGCAAACACAGAAGAGTATCTCACGACATAGCTAGACATCACCAAAAGCGACGGATAGATCCGAATATAATTTTAAAAAAAAATCTTTTAAAGACCAAGTGCGAAAACGATTATTTATGACCATCATAGTTCAGAAAGGGCGCGCTAGATTAGATAGGCGCCTTCGAATACTGCGGTTATACTGCGGTTGTTCTATCTCCGCAAATTGGGGAGAGGAAATGCGACAGAGATTTAACAATGCAGCTCGTCTCTCCGGTTTTCATCCAATCTCAACTTTCTCATCTCATCTTTCATTGACACGATTTCCCCAAAGGACAAATGGATTCATTTACCTGAACACTGGAAATCGTGAGTCTATAAGCTTCGATAGTAAAGCCAGTTGAGACACATCGTATTCCTATTTCATCTAAAATCAGTTTTACTCTCTGACCGCTACTGACGATATCGCCCGGCGAAAAAGACGCGCAGTTACGCGTCTCTTCCTCCGAACGGTATCGTCAGTAGCAGTCAAGGGGTTAATTCATTCGGCGGCTCGTCTCGAATGAGTTAAAGCTCACCTGCCCGTGTAGGTGGCGGCCACATATAGCACGTTGTGCGAGTGGGTGGATGGGCCGGGTGCTATGAACGCCACAGTAGAAGCATTCTCCGCGTTCGCCGCCACAGCAAAGTTCGACACCTCGTCCGACAGATAGTAGTCCTGCACGGCGGAGATGTTGGTCAGCGACCTGGTCTCGCACGCCCCTTGGTAGATACTCCCGCAGGTGACGAGGAAGCGCTGCGAGCGGTCCAGCAGCAGGACCTTGTTGTAGTTGTGTGTCACGGTTCGACCAGACAGGCAGTCGTCACCGGGAGGGGGCAGGCAGTTGATGCTGTCGTTACGAGGGCCAGTGACGGCCTCAGCCAGAGGAACGAGGTTCGAATCCAGCTGATAGATCCTGTTGACTCCACCTACGTACACCAAGCCCGTGTCGTTATCCACAACCAGATGCGCCAGGTCGCGCCCCAGGTAAATCGTTGTCATTTCCACTGACGACTTTATCGCAATCGCCACCACCGTCATCAGCACTATCATCCCTATCATCGTCGTCGTCATGTTGCCTGTAGGCTGGGTGCGGGACTGCGTGTGTAGCGGTCACCGAAAGTCCCCACACATCAGCTGTTAGAAACGGTGGCTCGGTCCTGACGACTCGCATTGGGCATCTTCCTCACCTCTGAAACACGCACAGACAGAAAGCCCGTCATGAACCGTCAACTGTAAACTGCCCCCCCCCCGCACACACAGAGAGATTACAGCGTGTAATAATAGACAATCGTAATCAATGTTCATACGCTAATGACAAACATGTCACACATAAACAGTTGGCATAGCAAACATCACTACACGTCCTGTTCAGCGGAATATACAACCCCCCCCCCCCCCCACACACACACACAAAACAGAAAAACAAAACAAACAACAACAAAAAACCACCAACAAAAACAAACAACCACAACTCAAACAAAACAAAAAAAACAAACAAGTTTTTTTAAGCTACCACAAAACAAACAAAAACAAACAATCAAAAGAAAGTGAGAAACAAAGTAAACAAAAAACCCAAACAAACCGAAACCTGCGGGATTTTTGTCTCAGTTCTTGTAATTACTGCTGAAATCAATCTCTCTCTCTCTCTCTCTCTCTCTCTCTCTCTCTCTCTCTCTCTCTCTCTCTCTCTCTCACACGCACACACACACACATTCGTCTGAAGGACACATTGATGTGAATTATATCAGCAAGAGGCGCGGGGACTAATGAAGATCTATGCATCTTGAAGATATGTTGTATGATACTGTTGTGCCGCTAGTTCTGAGAAGTGCAGAGTGGTAACATAAACCCTCCTCCATTCGGGCATCAAATCACATCCTCGGGCACCATGTAAATATAACCAGCATGAGAAACTGACTGTAATAAACCACGCTGCCTGCACAGGCTTTTGAAAATCCGTGCCTTTTGCAAATGGATATAGATAGCTTTCGAAAGACTTCTATCGACCGTCACCACCAACCATTTTCTTCACTCCAAAACCGCAGGGTCGAGCAAGATGAAAAGAAGAAAACAAATCTGAACAACCACACACTGCTGATTATTTTCAGTGGTCGACACTGTCGCTAAGAATCAAGTCGAAACGACATAAGCCGCGCATCCGGATGCGGCTGGCCGCGAATGAGTTAACACGTCCACTAAAAGTTCAGTCAGTCATTTAAACTCTGTCGCCGGGTAGTCAGTGCCGTCTTCTCTTCAATAACAACTATCCTCAGTTTGCTTGACTTTTCCAGGATGTCTGTGTCTCTTTGAAGACAGGGTTTGAAGTGACAGCACGGTACTGGGATGTCTAAATCTGGACGAATTGGTATCGGTAATTTAAGTCAGCAACAGAAAACACCTTCTCCTACGACCGACCCTCACGCGCCCTGTGTCTCGGGAGCTCTGTCACGAGAATCTACCCCTTTGCGGGCAATGAGTACAGTTAGTGGCAATATTGTTCAAGATATCACGAACAAATCGTTAACTCTTTGGCTGTCGGTAGCGGTTTTGTCGCGATGATTCCTGCAGGAATCATCGCGACAAAAACCGCTACCGACAGCCAAAGGGTTGCAGACAATTACAATTATATCCATGACATCAATGTCCTTAGGCTAGAGAGGGTGTACTGTGCTTCTCTCTAGGGCTGATTGGTACAAGTGACTGCCGCCTGATTTGTCTTTGATGTGGAGCAGTGGCCCAGTGTTCCGTCTGACCAATCGACTTTGCCGTTATTCAAGTAATTTTCGGTAATTATTGTCGCCGGGACAGCCGGAAGACGCGGCAAGGACACTCAAAGTGCGGCTAAAAAAAAGGTCACGGACTTTAATCACGATGATTGTGTCCTACGTTTGATGATTCAAAATATCCGGTAGATACACATATCCGTCTTAGCAAGAGGCAGACAGTTTCATGAGCCCCTGCGGCTGCAGGGGTCATCAAACTCTATGCCTCTTGCAGACATAATAAACTGGTTGGGCGTCTACTAAACAAAAAAAGAAAAAGTTAAAACTCAAAGGTTGGCCGGCAGGGGGCAGCGCTAGCACGTGCGAGTTCAAAATGTCGGCACGTGCGCGGAGACAGTAAACAGGAAGCGACACCAAGCGCCCCCTGCTGGACACCTATTTCGGCGACAGTCCTCAAACGCGGTGACAGCAGGGGGAAGCAATATGACTTCCCCTCCGCCCACTTCATTCCTAGCAAATTTGGCCGAAAAAGCTGACTTCAAATCTCAGCGCTGTGTGTGAAGACAGTCTGTGAGAGTCAGTAGCATTTCATTGGAGAGAGGCACAGATCCTCATGAGACACTGCAGCTTCCGAAGCTCATGAGAATCTATGCCTTTCGCTGGGAAGCCTGGCCTGATAAAATGCTAACGTCTCTACTCATCAGACTTCAAAATCATTTAGAGATGGGCATACCGTACGTCTCCTACTGCGACGAAAAGTCATCAGACTTCTGCCAGAAGATGAAGACGGCAGTCCTCAAACAGTTTATGCACTAGAGCTAAACACTTTTTTTTCTTTGTGTGCTATTCTGTGATTTTGGACCAAAATCGCACGCCAGCACACGCTCTCTTTAGAAGCTCTTAAATGCCACCAACTGGAGAGCACGGAAACCGGCGAGACATAAGTGAAGAGCAAGTGTGAGGCTGTTTGTATCCATCGTCAAGGAAAACCCCACAAACATTAACCCCCTCGCGCATGCAGCCACTGGTACTGTAAACAGTACCGGTGGTCGCACGCTGAAAGGGGTTAACACTTACGCAACGATTATTGCATGCAGTATTGACTGGTCAAGAGAGGAAAACGTAGCGAAGCATGGAGGGCGACTGCACAGGACTGGGGGAGTGGGTGAACTACATGAACTAATGCCATTAGCCACACTGGTTGCCTCTTCGATTCGCTACCGTAGCGATAGCGAATCGAAGGAAGCAACCAGTGTGTCTTTTAAGAGGAGTTTGATGGGAAAAGCAGTCAGAAAGAGACACTTTTCCTGTTGTTGCCCGGGAAGGGGAAGGTTGCACGTAATCCCCGACTGGCAAGTGGCAACGCTGCACTTCTCTCAAAGTCTAGTAGTTACACCGTAAGTATTTCAGACATATATTTTATAGGCTTATTATAGGCTGATTACAAATAATCAATTATTATGAACTATGACGACTTCAACTGCCACAGTCTTATGGTTACAAATGATCAGTTATTATGAACTACAACATCAACTGTCATAAATCATCAGTTATATTATGAACTACAACATCAACTGTCATAAATCATCAGTTATTATGAAAAATGACATGTAAGTGTAAAAAAATAGCATAATTTGTGGTGAAATCTGACAACCTGTAACTGACATAAACTTAAACCACCAGTTACTATAAAGTATGACACATTTAAACAGGAGAAAGAGAGGATATATGCCTCACATAAATCTATATGAATGGTTTTCACTTTTGGAAGTGAAGCCTCTTGCAATTACAGCTAACGCACAGAACATTTCGATGTCTAAGCCATCCTCACCTTTGCCAACACCTCTTTTCGCTTCGTTGGCAACTTCACGGATGGATGAAGATTTTTGTCATATAGATCGGCAAATGTGGCGTAACAAGACGCGTGCCAATTCCAGACCGGAACTGAGCCTCACTCTGGCCCAGCAAAAGCCTCGTTCTAACCCAGTCTTGCTAGGAACTCGTGGACCGGCATAGACAAATTTTGTACATTTAGAAGCAGCGCGGCAAACGAGATAGGAGGGGAACAAAATCAACAACAAATATTGTAAAAATATCAACAGCGACACTGTCCATCTGCCGGAAGCTTAGATCCTCATAAGCACGCGCCAGAGGCGGGTGCTCATGAGAATCTAAGAGTCTTACTGACACCATTTACATCTTCATTCCTCGGGTGTAGGTCAGCAGCTACCTACAATGTACGACAGCAGAACTGCAATCTCATTGTGAGTTGTGCAGCTTTGTCGTGTCAAATCAAAAGATCAATACAAGAACTGACTCCGTCCCTCCCTGGCCCCGAGACCCCTCAGTGTTAAAAATAAAGACTGGCGCTGGGAGATGTCATTTTCCTTCGTCTAGTGTCAAGCCGCGACTCTGATTAAGCAAAAGCCGCTCTCGCGTCTGATAAATATTTTATGATTCATGGCTCGGCTTGGACAAAACCACCTGCCTGTTGACGGTGCTCACGAGAATCACTCGTCTGCAAGAGGCATAGATCTTCATGAGCCCCCGCAGATGCGGGGGCTCATGAAGATCTATGCCTCTTAAAAAGTAGGTTTACGTTTACCTCACGACGGCGTCTGGTTGTTAGTGCCGGCGAAAGATTGATTGATTGTACATTGCTTAACGTCCCGACAGCAACAAGGCTTTCTCAGGACGTGCCTGCACTGCTTGTGAAAAAAAACTAAACAGAAAATTGAATGTATGTCGCCAGCCGGTCAAATACATTAAATAAACCTACAACATGGGGCATAAATAAAGCTAAGACCATTTAGCAACACACATCCAATATCAAGAGCTACAGGCAGTGCAGACAGTAGGGAGAGTTTTAAAAAGGCAAATACAGGTGAATGGACCTCGGGTAGACAGAAACACATGCCCCAGAATAGAGAGAAAAACCCACCCTGTGGGGCTGACCAGGGTGACCCTGGGAACTAAAAAATACCTAGCCCCACCCAAGTCCCCCAGGGCAGACCCGGGTGGGGCGCCGGCGAAAGAAACCAATTAACCATTGTACATTACTGTATAATGCCATTCTGTTAAGATGCTCAATATGTACTTGGGTTACAATACACAGCTGCAGCATGGATGCTGAGACTAAGAAAACATAAATGTCATTCATTTACATGAATAATTAGTTAACTTACAGTCATGCTAATTGTTGTGTTTTCTCTCTCTTTTTTTTTTTTCTTGCACAGTCACGTTCTCGCGCACCTCCGTCCACCATTCCTCCAAACGTCTGTAACTTGAAATGCAGTCATTGTACCAATGCCAGCAACAAGTATTGCCAGCACAAGATGGATCCTCATAGAACGCGCAATGCTGGGAAACGGGTCTTTCTAAACTTCCTTCCGTCAGCAAAGAGACATAGACGCATCCGCAGGGGCTCATGAGACTTCACGCCGCTTGTTTTTGCGAATCAGGCTCATTTACTTACATGCTGCCCAGGTGAGGAAAGACGTCCGCGCTTTACCGTGCGACTATAAAAGACAACCTGCTATTTGGGCCTAATGACACCCAGCCCATTAGCAACACAGCACGGGGGGGGGGGGGGGGGGGGGGGGGGGGTGAGCATGATGCTCGCTTACTGGCCAGAGAGAGAGCGAGCGAGCGAGCGAGAGAGAGAGAGAGAGAGAGAGAGAGAGAGAGAGAGAGAGAGAGAGAGAGAGAGAGAGAGAGAGAGAGAGAGAGAGAGAGCGAGAGAGAGAAGCGAGAGAGAGAGAGAGAGAGAGAGAGAGAGAGAGAGAGAGAGAGAAGCGAGAGAGAGAGAGAGAGAGAGAGAGAGAGAGAGAGAGAGAGAGAGAGAGAGAGAGAGAAGCGAGAGAGAGAGAGAGAGAGAGAGAGAGAGAGAGAGAGAAGAGAGAGAGAGAGAGAGAGAGAGAGAGAGAGAGAGAGAGAGAGAGAGAGAGAGCGAGAGAGAGAGAGAGAGAGAGTTTTTAATGATTGATTGATTGTACATTGCTTAACGTCCCGACAGCAACAAGGCTTTCTCAGGACGTGCCTGCACTGCTTGTGAAAAAAAAACAACACTAAACAGAACATTGAATGTATGTCGCCAGCCGGTCCAATACGTTAAATAAACCTAACACATGGGGCTAAATAAAGCTAAGACCATTTAGCAACACACATCCAATATCAAGAGCTACAGGCAGTGCAGACAGTAGGGAGAGTTTTAAAAAGGCAAATACAGGTGAATGGACCTCGGTAGACAGAAACACATGCCCAGAATAGAGAGAAAACCCCCCTGTGGGGCTGACCAGGGTGACCTGGAACTAAAAAGTACCTAACCCCACCAAGTCCCCCAGGCAGACCGGGTGGGGAGAGAGAGAGAGAGAGAGAGAGAGAGAGAGAGAGAGAGAGAGAGAGAGAGAGAGAGAGAGAGAGAGAGAGAGAGAGAGCCCGCAGGCGGTAGGGTGGCTTTTAGTACAGCCATTAGTTTTAACGGTAAGCTACAGAAGCGGATATTTTTGCGAAGTGGCTGTTTTGTAATGTGTTTGTGTATACGTGTGAGTGTGAGTGTGTGTGTGTGTGTGCGCGCGCGAGTGCGTGCTTGTGTCTGCTTGTGTGTATATGTGTGTGTGCGTGCGTGCATGCATGTGTGCCTGCTTGTGTGTATGTATGCGCAAGTGTGTGTATGTGTGTGTGTGTGTGTGTGTTAATTTCCAAATTCAACGTTGACCTCTGAACACTAAGGAGACAGATCGACCGTGATAATTCATGGGCTGTGACAGAACAGCTTGGCGCCCTTGAACTATCATGGCCGATCAATACCCTGCTGTAGTGTGTCAGGGCTGAATGGGTTAATTATTTATTCTTAAAATTTCCAAGCACATAAACTACTTAACTCATTCTACCCCACACCAAATTTTGCCGTTGTTCTCTGAAGACTGCATTGCAGTGCATGACACAGATCGACCACGATAGTTCAAGGGTGATGCCAGAATAGCTTGGCGCCCATAGGCGCCAAGCTATTCTGGCATCACCCTTGAACTATCATGGTCGATCCTTATCTTGCTGTGGTGTGTCTGGGGTAGAATGAGTTAAGTCAGTTTGTCATCACCACCCAACCCCTCCAAAAACACTGTAGCCTACAGACAAGAGCTAGCTGCACGACTAGCCTGGAATACATCCCAGTATGCAAAGGTCTTCTGGCCCATGACGGCCGCAGTGGGCTTGCGCACGGCTGTGCACGAGCCCACTGCGGCCGTCGTGGGTCCGAAGACGTCTTGCTACTGGGGTCCGTCAACACTGAGGATTGAGTCTCGGCCGGTCTCGGTCGGAATTTTTTTTTCAATTTTTTTTTTCTTTTCTCGAAGCCTTAAAAGTTGTCCCGAAAGGTCTTCAAACGGAACAACAAGATAAACTCAGGAACACGATTTTTTTTTTAATGAACATTGTCGACCTGCAAGCCTAATACATCGTCATAAGCCCCTCAGCATGCCAGGGTTCTTTCGGACTTACTGGTCGTATTTTAAATCGGTATTCCTCAAGAGAACGAGGCCACCAGAGGTTCTGCCATCGACGGGCAAAAAAAAAAAAAAAAAAAAAAAGTGCTTGTTTGTGATTTTGGACCTTAGGGGTCTAACGCCGTAAGGACCAAAATCGCAGAGCAGCACACACGAAGTGTCCGCGGTAAGAAGGTCCGACAGTGCGAGGGCTTCGTTCAAAAGACTTTGAAAAACAAACGACAACACAAGCGCTTACGAAGGGAGACAGAGCAAAACAAACCGCCCCTTCCTCTGCCGACCTCGTTGCCAGTCGCCTTTGTTTATTGTCAAAGCAAAGTGGCTGCCAGGATAAAATCGCTCCACTTGCAAGTTCTTACCTCCAGCCATTAGCAACATAAACTGACCTCAACCACCCATCGAGGAGCAAGGATGTACAGTGGGTCGGCAAGAGGTATAGATCTTCATGAGCCCCCGCATATGCGGGCGCTCATAAAGATCTATGCCTCTTGCAGATGGCGCCTTTTGCTATAGTGATTAACACAGCTTTTGGCGGATCGGAATAAGACAAAAATGCGTCTATTGCAATGCCGGATGTTCCAACGTCCGATATCTTCCTCCCAGTGAAAAACAACAGATATACATGTCACGCCAACGATTTCATGAGCCCCGCACATTACAATATACCGTGAAGATCTATGTCTTTTGCAGATGGATTTGGTTCGAGTTGAAACTGTATTGCGCAAGCTCACCCCGCACAAAAACCCAGAAAGATAGAAAGATACGTCAGCCTAATAACGTAACAGCCTCTTCCACCTAAAGCATTAAATGTCACCTTAACAACAATTGCTGTCAGTGTCAATATTTCCTGTCGACCTGACGGCGAGCGGACTCACGTCTACAAGGGATCCTCAGGAGCTGATAAAGTAATGTGCAATTCTCCGCAGCAATCTTCAAGTTTTTTGGGCCGTCCATCTTTTCTCCAATCGCGAATTTTTCTCTAATTCCCACCTAGTTCTTTCCCTTTCAAGTTTCAACATTGGTTCTTTCCCATGCAAGTTCCTAGCGCACACACCTAGCGAAACAAACTCAACTGTAAGAGGTATAGATCCTCATGAGCCCCCGCAGATGCGGGGGCTCATGAGGATCTATACCTCATGCTGGCTTCGGACCTTGTTGGTCCCAAGTTACATCTTCGTATCGCCGCGAGAATAAGTCCGGAGCGTTGAAGACTGTGACGGCATAATCTTCCCATTTTCTTGTCTTCCGGCTGCGGATTACGTCCCTTGCGCGATTCACTCCCCTGTTTTATCATTCTCCCGCTTCATTTCGCGCCGAGCAGGGAAAAAAAAAACAAAAAAAAACCGCGCCTTAGAACGAGCAGATTAAAAGGTCTAAACTATTTATTTTTTCTCTACAGTCAGTGCACTAGCCAGCTAAAGCTTCCCCGCTTTCTATCACCGCCGCAAGTCAAGGAACAAACGCAAATACTCGTGTGAATCACAGACATATCTCATGCTGATCACAAAAAGGCATTAAAGTTCCATTACGTATACATCTGAAGTCACATTTCAACACCATTTATGATTGTTATGACTTGTCGACGCACCTAATGAACTTTAACAGCAGCAAAAGGACATGCGTACTCGCACTTATTTATTCTGCGCTGCCGTTAGCGTGTCAATCTATTTCTAGCCGTTTCTCCTACTGACACCGTTGTGTTTATAGAAATGAGTGAAGTCATTGTCAGGTTACTTGATATTAAGACGACATGTGCTGAACTGGATTCTCCTGTGTCTAAATGAACCATAAAGACCTGTGTAGTGTTTCGTAACCTTCTGTTACAGAAGTGTACAGTTACAACGGTAGTGGGCCTGTAACACAAGAACGGCTCAGTTGAACCCTTTTCATCTTGATCATGACATCCATTGCTTGAAAGAAATTTGACTGATAGTTATATTCTAGCACCGATCTCCCTAAAACAGTTGATCTAGTATCTCCTAATCTGTAATGTAGCCCTCACAGGACGCGGGCAATTAGCACATTAATTTTACAAAATCAGTCTCGGGATGTAATGGGTTAAATCTGCCATGTGAAAGCAAAAGACACCAAGTCCATTTGTGAACAGCAAGATGCTCATCGTCATACAGTACAAATCTTGCTTTTCATTAAAATGAATTTTCTGGTTGCACAGGGCAGAAACTGGATTGGTTTCGGGTTCAAGAACCAGGTCACATACCGACCACAGAACGAGGCATTGAGTACTGAGCAGCCTCAAGATAAATGAGCATCGATTGTGACCAAGCTCCTCACAGATTTTTGTGGGGCAGAAATACCGAAGCTGAACTAGCTTTACTTAATGAACCGTTGATAAACGAATCAGAGGTTCTGAAATCAGATACAGGTCAAAATGTGCACGTGTTTGCGTCAAGCACGTACACGTTCTGACCTACTTCTGATTTACGGAAATCATTTATTACAATCACCAGGTAAGGAATGAGTTACCCCCCTTATCTAGACACCTCCATTACCTCGACAACAGATTTTGGGCTAGTGCACACTGCAAACATTGTCCAACAAATGGATTTTCAAGATGCTGCGTGTTGTTATCGCTACGATCAACGCCAAAAAAATCCCTCTTCGCATCCAAAGAAGCCATTGTCTTCAGCAAATGATTTGTAAAGCTGGCGTGCCCTCCTAATCTCTTGCAACCCTTCAGTGCAAACAGGCCGTAGTCATGTTTAAGCGACAGAACACGTCACTATAATATCCAGCAAAGTATTTGAAAGAAGGCGCACACACCTTCTTAATTGCCATCCTTAACTGCAAATAGACCAACCAAAAAAAAAAGGTCCCCAACTTTGCGAACGAACAAATCATTCCAATGTCTAACAAATAAATTTAAAGATAGTGTTGCCAATTATTTGCTATCTCCTGCCACGCTTCAGCGCAAATAGACCAAAAAACTCCTGACTTAGTGGACGAACAAATCATTCTGGTGTCTAACAAATGAATTTAAAGCTGGTGCACGCTCTCATTTTCTACAATCGGTGCAAGCCATCTTCATTGCTGCAATCTTTGAGATAATCTTGGCCCGCACCCTGAAGCTGTAACATTTCGCTCATCCAGCAAATGCTTTTTCCAGACACCACTGTCTCTTGCCTGTCACAGTCAATCTACACAATCTCCAGTTTGCTTCCAAAGTGTTCAATATTTTGCAACATTATAATAATAATAATAATAAGCGCATTAAATATGTATTTTATCCCAATTGAAAATCGGCTCAAAGCGCCGCCGCGAACTGAACCCAACAAGCACGCTCACGTGAATCACGCGCCTTCACTCACACACTGTACACAAACACAGAACATTCACGTGGTGCTAAGGGCTAGCTCAAGCGAGCTACTGAAGTTTTGGAAATTCAAATCGTTTGTATTTGAAATTTGATTAAGTGGGCTGAAACTGATACCAAAGTCGTGGGGGAGGAAGAGCCGGAGTACCCGGAGAAAGAACCCCCGACGGTCCGCCCGGATTAACGGTGACATTTACTAGAGGAGAAAATCCGACGCCGGAACCCGTAATGGAACCTCGCACCTTTAGCATTGGTGGCAGGCGCCTTAACCACTGCGCCACGGACCATTCAGTGAAAGATAACGTTGTTTATGGTTGGTATATTTATTATCCAGTGGCTGTTGTCGAAATAACACGCACGAAAGTTGAGCCAGCAAGAGGCATAGATCCTCATAAGCCCCCGCAAATGCGGGGGCTCATGAGGATCTATGCCTTTTGCAGATGTAAGCCGTTCATGAGGGAACTGCACCCCCCAAAAAAACAAAAAAACAAACAAACAACCACTTTGCCAAAGAGTTACAGACACATCTTCTCACCACACTGTTTGCATTTCCTATAAGTTTAGCAAGCTGCAGGGAAGCATGAGGATCTATACCCCTTGCAGACTGAAGTCGTTCGCTGCGGAACTAACCAAAAAATACTCTGACAGACAAAACTGAGTTAGGAAGATTCTCGCCACATGATATTTGCATTTCCTATGAGTTTACCAGACGACGTTTGAGCGCCAAACAAAGCCACCTGTCAAAATTCTGCAACATTCCATCGGTACCTGATTCTCTTTATCTTCTCATTACTTTGCTTACATCCTGCGCAAGTTACCCAAGGTAATCTGCTATATATTCCTAGACCTGGCCTCAGTGTGCGCTTAAGTCCTGCTCAAGCCACTAGTCTACGCACGGTGGTGCTCTGTACTAATGTTTCTACACCTCAGTTGTAGGTGAGAGATGAAATTTTGCTCACGCCACTGCACAAGGTTCTCCGCTATATAGCGGAGCGCCTTGCGCAGTAACTTGAACAACATTTAAGTTCACTAATACCGCGCGAAGCATCCTGTGTAGTGACTGGCGTAGGATTTAAGCTACCGCCTACAACCGATACCTATTATACCTGGATGAGGCTTCAACGGTGCACACTGAACTCTCGATTGATGACTTCCGGTCGGTGGATAAAGGATCACGAGTTATTTTTCTGTCGGATTTACGTCGACAAGAGGAGCCGACCATGACAACAGATGCGTGCAGGTGTGCAAGTCAGAAGAAGGAACCACTCACCAGGATAATCCATCATCAATATGAAACTTTAGTAAACGTATCATTTTTTGTGTGTGAAGGGAGAGTAAGGTGGGAGAAGGCTTGTAAAAAAAACAAAGGTGCCTTGCCCATAACAATTTCAGTACACAAATGGTTATAATATAAGCACTGGCTACCCAATGCGCAAAAGGCCGACGGCCTTTGCGCACTGGGTGTATGGTTCAGTTTGACACGGGCCGGGCGATTAGTCTTGGAAGGAAAGTGTATGATGATAAACGCAGATCAACTTGACGCAGCTCCAGCTTCGCTCCCCTATCCAGTCCGCACTTGGCCCGACCCCGGCTTCCACTCCCGATATATCCGCCTGAAAATCACGGACATAAGTGGCACCAGCAAGAGACAAAGATCCTCATGAGCCCCCGCAACTGCGGTTGCGGGGGCTCATGAGGATCTATGTCTTTTGCAGATGAGTGCCTTTTACTGCGTTTTCAAGGTTGCTGGGAATATGTAATAGTGATGATGGGATGTGCTCAGATTCAATGAGTTCTCTGTTACAAAAAAGTGAACGCCCAATGCGTTTTTCTCATAAACGCGTAAATTGCACAGGTCCTTCTTATGTGCTGTGGAGTCTGCGAGAATTCATGCGGATCTAGGCCGCTGGCATCAAACGCGGTCCTGTTATCGCGCAACAAAAATTGGCACTGCAGGTCAAACCGCTTGATGCCAGAGTCAAGTTATTATCAACGTGAGAATGTTCTGGCGCTGGTTGGTGAGAAAATCACTCAAAATGTTTTTATTCTGCAGTGTCTCACACTCCGGGTATTTGCTCAATCACAAACACTAAAGGGACTGGCTGCTTGTATCAGTTGATCACTCCATTTAGTATCTGTGATTGAGCTGAAACTGAAATACTGACGGTAAAAATTAAACGATTTATTTCCAGCGTCCCGATAATTTGTAACGAAAGGCATCAACACTGATCTTGCGGACGTGCTAAGATCTGTCTGCTGGCTCCTTTCCGGGCGAGACATCCACGAGGATAATAACTGTTCGCTTGTCTGGGGTTTCACAATTTATGGTCCCAAACATTACGCAGGTGGCTGTTGTAACCCAGTAAGCAAGGGCCCTTGGGCCCACGATGGCGGCAATGGGCCCGCGCACGGCTGTGCGCGGGCCCACTGCGGCCATCGTGGGCCAGAAGACGTTTTGTTACCCCCAACAAACAAAAACAAATAAACAAAACACACACACACACACACAAAACAGAATACCACACACATAGACCTATTAGACCATAGCGAAATGTAAAGAAGAAAAAACCAAACGAATTCCACTCCCACGCCCCCAAACCCCCCCCCCCCCCCCCCCCCCCGCCAAAAAAATAATAATTTAAAAAAATAAATAAAAAAAAATAAAATAACAAAAACAACCCAGGACCTTGGAAGACATCACAGAGTAAGAAAATGGCCTAACACGTGTATTTCTCATTGTGTCTCCAAAACTCATCAGCAAGACGTGCTAGAAAACACCAAAGTAATCACTGTATATGCCGTTTACATACGCTCATTTCCCCTGTGTCTTGCTTATCAAGATTTGCTTACACCTCCAGCTAACTACGGCCACAAACAAACTGCTTGGCAATCTCACAGCGGAAATTATTTCTCTCGTGCGGAACACAAGTGGGCTAATCTTAGCAGTACTGGAACAACTTGAAACACTCGCTACTTGAAAACTCCTTCAGAAAAACTAAACCCAAAATTTGCACGCAGAAAGTATGACGACTGTAGCCACGCGAGAACAAAACACTTTTTTGTCGGGCTAAAACAAAACCATTAAAAAAGTTGCCGCGGGCTCTTCTTTACAAATTTAGTCAATCCAAGGCCCAGTCACTCAAACGAAACACAGCATCCAGTCAGCAGCAGCACTAAAAGAATTTCACATCCATCAAGACTTGCACACTAAAAAAAAAAAAAAGACCTCCCCATTTGCAACAGTATAGAACTCTTATCAGCATGAAATCCACGAACAGTCCCACATCAGTCCTAAAGCACACACACACACACATAAGCGGATAATGTCTGAGAATGCAACTCGGGAGACCTCCCAGGGAAAGGGCGGTTTTTATCCAACACTTTTAACACACTGCACCCATAGGTTGAAATCTAAACTTTGGGACCTATCCTTCGAACACTGCACTTGGGAAAGATCGATGTATGATAGTTCAAGGGTAGTGCCAGAATAGCATGGTGCCTTTAGGCGCCATGCTATTCTGGCACTACCCTTGAACTATCGTGTGAAATCTAATTCCGTATTCTGCTGTAGTGTTTTTATCTATCACCTTTCGGCCTCATTATGTCGCGATCCAACCTGCACATCATCAAGGCTACACCACACATCTAAATTGATTCTTACACCCTCACAACTATTTCACTTCAAGCGTACGCTGAGGGAGATGGATAAACCGGGCTGGCTTAGAGAAGCGCCAATCAGACGCCACACTGATGCTATTACTAAACAGTCTTCCGTGAATGGTATGTAGTGCTTGACAGCAACGGTAAAACGCATTGTGTCACTTGGCTCTAAAACGTTAGGAAAATGCAATGCCCTCGTGCCGGTCTGTGATTTTGGACCTTACGGATTCCTGCCGTAAGGTTAAAAATCACAGACCAGGACCTGTCCACGTGCCAGCCAGAAAATCCCAGCAAAGGTGTCTGCCAGACGGAAGACCTACCTGACGCGGAGGCCCGCCCCCCCCCCCCCCCCCCCCCCCCGAAACACACACCCCAGATAAGGAACGACCCTGCAGACTATCACAGCTAGCATCACTAAATGTCAAGTCCGATCTCTCCCCCAGATAAGCAGGGAGCGGGTTTTTGGAACACAAATTGCCTTTCCAGTGAAGAGGAGGAAGTCAGAGCGAGCTGTTAAACTTCGATGGCTTCCTCTTCCAGAAAAAAAAGATTTCTAAATATAGTAACAGGCAGGTATGTTGATCTCAAAATGAACTACAAGAGGCACGGATTCTCATGAGCCCCTGCAGTTGCAGGGCCTCATGAGAATCTATGCCTCTTGCTGGGCGACTCAGCGGCTTGGCAAGGACTGACACTGAGCATGAGCGGACCTAATGATGAGGCAATATTGCAGAATTCACCGTAATTCAACTTTCCACTTGCTGCGTCAAAATGAGAGAAGAACCGACCATAACTGCTTTTGGAGTGATGACAGATCCTAACCAGCAACTATTATGGTCGGTCCATTTCCTGCGACCTGTCCGAGTGTCGTGTCTAGCAGACGGACAATTCCAGACAGCGGGCCTGTATAAGCACCGAACTTCAACTCGTCACTTTTGGCACCAGTGCAAAACCACGGTGGTCCAAGGCAACTGAACGCAAGCAACGCCCAAAATTAGCAAGCCAAGACCCAAAACACCTCAATTTGAAAAAGGCAGCCACTGATGAAGTCATTTAAGAGGAACAGAGCTACAAGAACCCACCAAGCTTTCAGCTGCTGGGCTAATGAGGACCCAAGCTTGTCGCAGATCGGAAGGGTTTGCTTTTTGCAGCGGCCAAGAAATGTTTGGTAATGCATCCAGTTTATCAAACACTTAAAATCTGGGTTTAAAAGCGGCAGTGTTTCCACTTGAGCTTTGCCTTTTCTGTCCAAACTGCGCACGAGTCACACCTGCAAGTGGAATAGATCCTCATAAACCCCGGCCCGCACCTGCGGGTACTCATGAGGATCTACTTGCTCGCTTCATTTTCGCCCGTGTGGCTCAAAGGGAGAATACCTCATTAGTTGGACTGAGGACGTTTCTAAAGCTGAGATCTCACGAGAGAGTGGAGTGAGGGGGCTGGGGGGTGTGTGTGTTTTGGGTACGAAAGTCTAAAGGTGATAATAAATTAGGTGCTGGAAGTCAGAGAGCTATAATATATAAAAGAACAGCTGAGTTTTTAACAGTCTTACCTCTGGCCTATGGATCAACATCAAAGTGCAGTTTCCACGACAACGCACTGGATATTTACGACAGACGGAGAAAACGAAAACAGGTTTAAACAAATCTCAACTTTGTGGCCTTTTGGCTGCCAATAAAAGACGTGCACCAGCAGAAACAGTCCACTCACACCAACGCACACAGACAGACATGAGCGAGAAGAACCGAGGTAGTTCGCAGCTGCAATGTACACGCAAAAGACAGTAAGTCCGGTTGTAGTGAACAGCGAGATTATCATTGTATTACAGTGAAAATAGCGCTTTCCACAAAAACACACTTACTGTCTTGTGTCATCACAGACCTACGTATACTCTTACAGTGGCAGCCAAGTAATTAAGTTTCCAATTATCTGATGCTGGCTGACTTCAGTCCGTAAAGAAACTAGAAGCCTAAGATCTAACGTTGACATCTTCACCATAAACCCTGAAGAACGGATGGGTTTTTTTTTTTCCTCCATGCATCCAATCCAATGAACTACGCTGCCGGTGTTCACAATATTACCATACAACACACCACTCCACTAATAATGCCTAGTGCCATTAGTACAGCTGGTCTTCCGGCCGTTGTAAGGTCCAAAATCACGAATAGGCACACAGATACTTTCACCTTGCAAAGTTATGCGGTACTACCTTGTATTAAATAACCGCCCAAAGCCGCAGTGCGCGCTGACGAAGCACCAAACACGAAGCGAGCTGCAGCGGACGCGCACGCACGCTCACGTAAACTAAGTACGCCTATCAACGCATGCTCGAACTAAATTACCTCGTGTCATGCACGTTCAGTCTGTATCAGGATGACCCACAAAGCTCTAAAGCAGCCGTAACCCACTGTGATACCCGTGGCGAGATGATGCTCGTCAGTGTCAAAGATGTCGCACTCGTAGCGCCCCCTATCGTGCCTTCCTGCTATGGCGCTCTTCAATGAGCGTGACATGAACAGCAAGTACAACTCAGCCGCAAGAGACAGAGATTCTCATGAGAACCCTGCGTCCGTAGGGGCTCATGAGAATGTATGTCTCTTGCTCGGAACCTAGAGGGCTCATGAGAATCTGTGCGTCCTGGTGGCACAACTGAAGTCGAGCTCCAAGAACCGTCGCGCCCTCCTTCCGCGCGTTCGAGGTATGATGCTAGTCAATGAGCGTGACATGCACAACATGCAGGAACCAGCATTCGGCTGTCGCCGAGCTCCCCGAAGTCACGCCTTCGTCCAGTCCATTCCATCTGCAAGAGGCATAGATTCTCATGCGCCCCTGCATCACGGCTTGGTTTGGTTAGTTCTGGGTTTAACGTCCATGGCACCGGAGTGATAATGGACGGCCCTACCAGGCGGGTTATGGGGAACAGGGACATCTATCGCATATGGAGTACGACCAGAACGCTGATCAGTTCAGGCGCACTGCAACTGTGCCACTTTGATTTACCAGGACCTTTCAACGGACATGCTATTGAACAAACCCGTCTTTTTCACTCTGTAGATCATCACGATCGACCCCACTCCTTCAACCTGGGAAGTCGCAGGGATTTTTTAGCGTGTGATTTGTGCACGCCAGAACATCACATACGGACAAAAAAAAAAAAAAAAAAAAAAAAAAAAAAAAAAAAAAAACAACCTGCCGACGGTCTGTTATATCGGCGCGGACCCTGGAAACCAAACAAGAGTGCACCAGCACGCACGTGATTGATCTACGAGTGCAGACATGGTCATTATACACCCGTTAGACGTACATCACAGCGTCATCTCTTTGCCACCGTGTATTTCTCAACGAAGTAGTCGACCTATGCGTCTGCGATTTTGACCGTGATCGACGATAATTGCGTGTGCTGGTCCGTGTGTGCAGGTCTGTGATTTGGACCTTACGGCTTCCAGCCTTAAGGTCCAAAGGCACAGACCGGCACACAATTTTAAGCCGAATCCAGGCTGAACAATCCAAGGCGGCGTTTAATGGGTACGCTCACCGACAGCTAGCAGATTACCTTCATGAAGTGCTGCATGTCGCGACTGATGGATCGTACATAATGGCACAGTGTCTGATGCGCTGAGATCGATCCATCTCCCGCATTTGACGCTGGAGTCCAAAGAGCTATTTCCCTACTTGTCTAAAATCACAGATCTGCACATATTTTAAGCGTTCAGACATAAATCTGGGAGACAATCCCCGCTTCGCGCCGTCAGCAACAGACAACAACATACTCCCAGTGTCAAACATTTTTCTTTCCTTGATTTGCACAAGACCCCTGCCCCCTTTTCTTCTTATTTTTCTCTCCCCTATCTACTTCGCCTGATAAGTACTGTTTCTTGTAAACGTGACGCTACTTCAAAACGTACGTCGACAAGATTTGGTCCTACACACACAAAATAATGGGTTAGCAAGTCTTCCAGATGGTAGCAGCCTTCAAGAAAGCGTAAATGCAAACCTGAACCTAATCGTGAAGTAAATGGGGCTTTGCTCTGCCAGCAAGAGGCGTAGATCCTCATGAGTCCCTGCGGTCGCAGGGACTCATGAGAATATATGCCTCTTGCAGAGGGAAGACGCTGAGTGGAGGACTTTCTGCAAGAATAGACTACTGCAGTAAAAACAAGGTGTCGTTTTTGTGTTTCCCTCAAACATTCCTACTCCTCAGAGAATCGTAACAAGCATGGTTTTCACACCTGTGCAAAAAAGCAGTCACACCTGGAAACGCAGAGCTCTGAGCGCATCAGACACCCGAAAACATAAGGGGGAAAAAATGAAGAAGAAGAAAAAAGGAACAAAAAACAACCCCGTCCTCACAAAAAACCCCACAACAACAACGAAACAGCTTAGAGTGCACTGAGAACATAAAAAATAAATTACATTTTAAAAAAAGAAGAAGAGAGAGATGGGGGGGGGGGGGGGGGCCGTTGCATGAGTGAGCTTATTCTTGCGCCAGCCACTAAGGTGCGGCGCACCTTGCTTAGTGGCTGTTGCAGGACTAAGCTCGCTCATGCAGCTGGCCCCTGGTCTAAGACTGAATCGAGTCTTGACCTTTGCAATGCCGTAAATACCTACCGCAAAAACTGAGGCGCACACAAACCGCTAAGGGGTCTGAACGGTTTACATCTGAATCCATTACGATGCTCGGTAGATACACGTAACAGCTTCACAAAACGTGTGCATGATCCTGCCGCTTATAGTGTTATCCAGATTGTTGTTGTTGTTGTGTTTAGAGAGCTAAAGAAGAATTACCGTGTCAATTAAAACGGCCGTTAGAGGCGACATGATTTAAGCTTTGTAATTAGGTGAGACCCACACAGATTTAATGTGGCTTTTAGTAGATTCGTATTTTGTACTCGATGGATTTCTTTCGTCATGAACTTGATCCGCGGCTAACAGCATAACATGCATCAGTCTGGCTGCGAAAACAGAAGGTTGGGGAAACCAAGAACGGGCATGTTTGGCATATTCGAGCGCACGAAACAAAAAATAAATTAATAAATAAAACAGAGAGAGAGAGAGAGAGAGAGAGAGAGAGAGAGAGAGAGAGAGAGAGGAGAGAGAGAGAGAGAGAGAGAGAGAGAGAGAGGGGGGGGGGGGGACACCACTGAATTGGCCTCGAACGCGGAGTAAAAAAAAAAAGTTGTATAGCTCCAACATTCTTTTACTTTCTATTCTCGATCTCAGACACTTTGGGAGGAGATCAGCAAAGGAAGAAAAAACAAAACAAAAAAAAAACAGCAACCTAAAAACACTCACAGCAGACAGATAGACTGTGCACACAGTAGGCGGTCAGTCGAGGGGGCAGGAGGGGGTGGGGTGCATTTTCTGCGAGCAGCAGTCAACTGCAAGAGGTACAAATCCTCATGAGCCCCTGCAACTGCAGGGGCTCATGAGGATCTGTACCTCTTGCACACCGGGACCTAAGACCATCTGAGCCTCACGCTGGCCAAATTGGTCGTTATATCTCGTTTTACCACCGGCGTCTTCTGAAGGTGTGCACGAGTTACTTATTTGCTAGTCAATGAAAGAAGGACGTGCAAAGAAATCGTCGAATTTACATAAGTTTTTCTCGGCACAAGAAGGTCCTGGGTGCTAAATGTATGACTGAAAAATAGCCAGAGAAAACAGTTTCTGGTTTCCGACCCATCTGCCAAAAATCGCGACATGCACCTTCACCCCCGGCGAGTCCTAGGCACTATTTTTTTTACGAGTATCGAACCTGGAAACCCCAAAGGGTACGCTAAAACACTCTCAGACGTAGGTACTCTACTGAACACTAAATAAACTACGACGGAGGAAATTGACCGAAATGGGTCAGCAATGGGTGTGGATCCTCATGAGCCCCCGCAACTGCTGTGGCTCAGGAGGAGCTATGCCTCCTGCTGACGACAGGGCAAAGGAGACATGATGTAACTTTCTTAATCCCTCCGGCCTACACTTAGCTCGCAGTCGCTTTATATGTAGTTAGAGCTGACAGCGCTTGGGAGATGCTGCAAAACACGCCTCCAGCAGAAACGTTTGAAGAATTAACTGTAATTCTCTTGGCTTGACTTCGCGAACGAAGATTTTATAGGAGTTGCCCACGACGTCTGCAGGCTTGTTCGTGGCTGCGGAGGCCAATCCGAGACAGGCAGGTTCGACCGCAGTGGCTGCAGGGGAAGGTATGGCCAGGGTTCTGAGCTGCGGCATCTCTGTTTTTCTCCTGAGCCGCTTGTCCTTAAGGGTAGCTCTGTGAGAGTCCTCAAAGGAGACAGCTGCCTTGTAAATGGTGGAGCGCCAGGTGCCACGGTCCGCAGCAAGCGAAGACCACTGGTGGTGGTCGATTTGGCAGGCACTAAGTGACTTCTTGAGACAGTCTTTGTATCTCTTCTTTGGTGCCCCTCTGTCACGGTGTCCAGTAGCAAGCTCGCCGAACAGGGTGATCTTTGGTAGGCGATGATCCTCCATCCTGGAGACATGCCCCGCCCAGCGGAGCTGTGTCCGCAGCAGCAAAGCCTCGATGCTCACAGTTTCAGCCTGTTCAAGGACCTCGACGTTGGTGACATAGTCACTCCAGTGAATGCCCAGGATGGTACGCAGGCAGCGCTGGTGGAAGCGTTCGAGGAGTCGTAGTTGGCTGCGGTAGAGGGCCCAGGACTCGGAACCATACAGCAGGGTGGTGAGGACCACAGCTCTGTACACGCTGATCTTGGTGCCTGTTTTCAGCTGTTGATTGTGCCACACCCGCTTGAAAAGTCGCCCGAAAGCGCTGTTCGCTTTTGCCAGCCTGCTGTCAAGCTCCTTGTCCAGCTTGGCGTCCGACGTGATAATGCAGCCAAGGTAAGTAAACTGGTGCACTGACTTTAGTTCAGACTCGCCAATGGTGATGTGAGGAGGGCGATACACTGTCTTGGGTGCCGGCTGATGGAGGACCTCTGTCTTTTTCAGACTGACCTCGAGTCCAAAGAGCTGGGCAGCATCTGCGAAGCAAGACGTGATGCGCTGCAGGGCTCTCTCTGTGTGTGCAACGAGGGCAGCATCATCAGCAAAAAGCAGCTCACGAATCAGTTGGTCTAGGGTTTTCGTGTGGGCCTGCAGTCGTCTGAGGTTGAACAGGCTGCCATCGAGACGATACCTGATGTACACTGCATCGTCATCATCGAGGTCCACTGTGGCCTGCTTCAACATCATGCTAAAAAAGATGGTGAAGAGGGTCGGTGCCAGCACGCAGCCCTGCTTTACTTTAAATTAACTGTAATTGCTGACAGCTAAAATGATCAAACTGTCAGTTGTTACTTTTTATACCGGCCTTGTCTAACAGCACGCGCTGATGGCCGCCCACGCACTGAACGTAATTTTCTGGGGCCAGTTGCATGAGCGAGCTTAGTCCTGCACCAGCCACTAAGCAAGGTGCGCCGCTATAGTTGCATGAGCGAGCTTAGTCCTGCACCAGCCACTTGCTTAGTGGCTGGTGCAGGACTTAGCTCGCTCATGCAACTGGCCCCTGGTCTGGAGGTTTTCATCCACTTTGACCTTCTTGACCGAGCAACCCACAGGTACAGTGCAAGTGGTTGCATGCACAATGGGATTAAACATGTGCATGCGTTTAAAACGTATTGGCAATCTTTTGGACAAATTAATCCCTTTACTCCCAGTGGAAGCAGATTGTGTTTTTGAAATAATGTTATCTTCAATAACGTTATCTTCACCAAATCTGCTTCTTCATCTTCTTTTTCTTCTCCCTCGCAGGTGTGGCTCCAGGACTGGCTTGGCCAGCCACACCCGCACTCACAAATAGAAGTCATGATAATTCAAGGGTAGTGCCAGATGAGCTTGGCGCCTGCAGGCGCCAAGCTCATCTGGCACTACCCTTGAATTGTCATGATCACAATGACGTCATCATCGGCTTTCGACGGTCTACCTCCATTATATCTTCAAAGTCAAAGATCCCCGGCCGTCAAAGGAACATGGGTACAAAGTGGTTACAGTGGGGGCTCATGAGGATCTACACCTCTTATTGTTGGATGATGTCCAAGTATGACACTGACGGGGTTAAACAGGAAAAACAGCACACACAAGTGAGTTAACTCATACCAGCCAAGCCGCGTATCCGAATGCAGCACCCCTGAAATGAGTTGATGGAAAATCATTAGTCTGTGAAACTGTTACATGGCTTTTAAAAAAAAAGTCTGGATAACTCGTCACGAGATAAGGTCAGAGGTAATTCCACCAAAAAGCGTACATTCGAAAAGGCAGCTCTTATAGTCTGTCTATAGGAACACAGTACCCTTACTATTAAATTCGCTACACTAAGGTAAAAGCAACAATAACAACAACTATCGAGTTTGTGTTTAAAAGGGGAACGTTCGAACACGTACTAGATATCTGCGAGCTAACCAAACTCATTCATGTCGCGTTTGCACGAAGCCTTGTCTACTGAAAAGACAAGATTCGAAAAAAAGAAACTTTTAAAAATGCCTAGATAGACCTGCTCGATAGTATCTAACTTGCCATTAAGTTCAACAGCACATATCTCACCCGGCTACGGCATCGAACATCCGCTTAGTTCAAACGAGCACTGATGCTCCTGTGCCATGAGGCCTGCTGTGGGCACACGAAGATCGATGCAACTTTGCATCAGGGTATTTCACAGGCAGGACCTTATCAGGATTAAAGCTACCAGGACGAGGACGCATCATGGGACATCCCGATGCACATCGAGCAAATGCCAATCAATTGCCGAGTACTCAGTCCCTCCGCCAAAATCTATCATCTGCAAGAGGCATAGATTCTCATGAGCCCCTGTAACGCAGGGCTCATGAGAATATATGCCTCTTGCTACTGGGGCCTGGGCCCCTGGCTTTACGTCTCTCGTCCACAAACAGACAAAACCGTCAGGGTTTGAGTGTGAGTGAACACTTGAGGACAGAGAGCCGAGTTCGACTGATGTTCAGCAGAGTTCGACCGATGTTCAGCAGTGGAAGAGTCCGTGGATTTTTACTGATTTCACTGTGTTGTATAAAACCAATTTTTGTTTCAGCAAAGCAGTCAAAGCCTACTTTGTGCCAACTGGAACATTCAAGACCATCCCTACTCCTAGCATGAAAGAGCAACAGCAAACAACATCTGAAGCATTAGTAAAACATTAGACTCGTGAATCCATTAGTCCTCACACTGCATATGCTTACATTAAAATATGGATCGATCATGACAGTTCAAGGGCACCGCCAGAATAGCTTGGCGCCCTTATGCGCTAAGCTATTCTGAACCAACCCTTAAACTATCATGGTCGATCTGCCTCCTGATCTGTAATGCAGCCTTTAGAAGACAACCCTGAATTTGGTACTTTTGATCTTTGTGGTCAGCAACGATAAACAATTTATAGGAACTATTCTAGGTCCTCACCCCCACCCCTTTTTTTCTTCCTTTCCTGCTTAAGCACGCGCACACACACACACACACTCTATCTCTCTCTAGAACTGAGTGGTTCAGTCTACATTCGCGTGCAGACATCCGCTCCAAATCAAGTGCTGTAATATTTCTTTTGCAAATACTTGCAACCCAGTCGCCACTGACATTTTGATTTTATGATGTCTCTAGGCACAGCAACTCCAATCATACGACAACACGCCGCGCGTAACCGTTCCGTCAATGTGTTGCCAGCCTCTGAAAACTAGGCTAACCTCTACGGAATAATTTCGGTAATTGCGCATGATAGAGAAGAGTGTGTATTCATGTTCCAATGTTATTTTGGCAACGGCAGCATTTACTGAATGTCTTTTGCTCGAAGGCATAACTTATTTTGTTTGTTTTTGTTTTGTTTTGTGCGCGGTTGCTCGCGAATGTGCACTCACAGGCAACATAATTATAATGACCAGCAAAAGAAATGCGCGACATTTTTGGAACCACTCTGAAACACCAAAGTGTTTCACAAATGTCGCCGCATTTCGTTTGCTCGTCAGTGCCGTGTGTGTGTGTGTGTGTGTGTGTGTGTGTGTGTGTGTGTGTGTGTGTGTGTGTGTGTGTATGTGTATGTGTGTGTGTGTGTGTGTGTGTGTGTGTGTTGGTCTGTGGTTTTGACCCTTATGGCGCAGTTCCCGCCCACTGTTTTGTGCGCTGGTCTGTGATTTTGGACCTTACGGCTTCCGGCCGTAAGGTCCAAAATCACAGACCTGCACACAAAATTTTATCATGACAAATTTCCGTACTGTCTCTCCACAAGACCCCTGCCCCCTGCTGCAACCCCCATGTATCGATCTTCATGTCCCATTCACAGCCTGTATAGCCGACATGGCCATTTTACCTCATTCACACCACGTCGGCCTTTTTACCTCAATCAAAACACGCCGGCCTTTTTACCTCATTCACACCACGTCGGCCTTTTTACCTCATTCGCACCCGGCCGGTCTGCCCGAGAAAGCAAAATAGCCAGTTTCGCGCCATGTCAGCCATTTTCGGGAAAACTTGTTTTCTTTCCTACTCAATGGATTGCACGGCGATAATATCTATTGCTTGAGAGACAGAGACGTACAACTGGATCAAGCCTGCAAGAAACATAGAATGCCATGACCCCGGCCACGCAACTTGCGGGGGCTCACTAGTGTGGATCCGAGCATCAGGCAGCACGGTGCCATTCTCTCTAGGAACTTCCTATTCGAAGTAAAACCTATCTTCCGCTCCTTTATTAGCGATTATATTCTTTCTTAAATCATTCCGCCCGACGCACGTATTTCGCAAATTTTGGAGGCGTCATCTAACGACTATGCAACTGTTGCAGGAGATGGATCGACCATGATAATTCAAGGGTAGTGCCCGATTGGCTTGGCGCCGAGAGGCGTCACGCTAATCTGGCACTACCCTTGAATTATCATGGTCGACCCATCTCCTGCTGTAGTGCGTCAGGGCTGAATGGGTTAAGCAAAAACATTCTCTCCTCCCAGATTTTACGTTTGGGAACTGGAAACGCGGCAGCGATCTCTTGTCACTGGAATGCAGATCTAGATCTTGACGAAGCAGGTCAGCAGCGTAGGAGATTCTTTACGGGTCACCACAGTATATGCGTCTTGCTGGCGAAACAGATTTTGCTACAAAAAAACAAATTTCTGTAACCCATTAGTATATCTTTGAGGCTCTATAGAGCTCAAGGCTCTTGCAGGACCAAATTACGTCCATGTTTCTCACACCAGGCAGGTCAAAGGACATTCAGTCTTTAACTATTCTGTATACTTTTCACAATTTTGAATGCGAACCTATAGACCTAACCTTCTCTTTTTTTTTTCTGTAAGATTTTTTTCACCCTCTGAAAATGCATCTCGTTCCCCTTCGTCAACCAAATTTGATCATGACCAGCCTCCTACGTTTTACGGATACAGAGCTCGTCCCTCAGGGAACGCCCTACATCTGCAAGAAACATAGATCCTCATGGGCCACTGCAGCCTGGGCGGCTTAGAACAAAAATAAAACCTATTCTTCTTCTTGGATACCCCTAATCCCACCCTCTGCTGTAGGTAGTTATGCCCTTAAGACAGAAACAACTAACAAACTTGACACATTCGAGACGTGTTGCATCCGGACACGCGGCTTTATGACGCGTATCCGAATGCGGCACTTATCGAAAGAGTTAAATCGGAGACTGACCTGCGAGTTTGTTTCTTATAGTCTCTTAACGCATTCAGTCCCCACCCACACCAGCAAGACGTGGATCGAGCATGATAGTTTCAAGGGTGGTGCCAGAATAGCTTGGCGCCTATGGGCGCCAAGCTATTCTGGCACCACCCTTGAACTATCGTGCTCGATCTGTCTCTAGAATTGTAATACACTCGTTCAGAGGGCAACTTCAAAATTTGAAGATTTCGTGTGGTAGAATGTGTCAATGACAGAAATTATTATTATTATCTCTGCTCCTCGCACCGAGGATATCATCAGAGTTTTAGAGCAGACTGTTACGCCGAATGTCTGGCAGACGCCATAAGACGCTAAGTGCAGTAGACACAGTGCACAGCATCTCCTGAGAAAACGAGATGTCTGTCTATAGAACTCACAGCTTGAACTCCCATCAATTCCTCACTCAAAGTTGCAGAGATGTAAATAAATGCGATATATTGCTGCCCGCAAGAGGCATAGATTCTCATGAGCCCCGCAGGCGCAGGGCTCATGAGAATCTATGACTCTTGCAAATGAAACAAGTCGGTTTGTCAGGATGGACGGTATCATTTACTCCGGTCCATACTTTTAGATTAACCTCCTCCGTCCGGTTCGATCCATATTTTTATTAGCCCTCGACCTACTTTTGCAGCAGTCCATTCCGATAAAAGAGGACACTGGATACCTCGTGTTGGTGTGTACGTCTCACGGAAAGAGGGCAGAAAGATTCACTTGATGTAGTAGGGATAAACATATGAGCTGGCTAGGTTTCAAACAAACAAACAAACAAACATAGATATAAAAACATGATGAGTTGGCTTGGTTTGAAACAAACAAACATGGATGTACATACATGTATGAGTTGGCTAAGTGTCAACCAACCAACAAGACAAAAACGATGAAACGCAAAAAAGAAACACTAAAACAAAATAAACACAGAAAGGCAACAAGCAAGCACAGAAAAAAAAGTCTACTCACCAGTTTTGTATCAGCAACGAGTACTCCAATAATTAAAATCTGCAACAAACAGAAGCACACTTTACTAAGACTATTCGCATGTGTTACTTAAAGACTGCACAGAATATTACAATGTCAATGCATTATATTATTTATTGCATTTCACCGATGTGGGTGACCAGCCCAAATTTAGACTCTTTCAGGATTCACAGCCGTAACCTCGAACCTGCCAGCATACGATTACCCACACTGGTTGTCTCCGATGTAGCGGTAACGAATGGAGGGAGACAACCAGTGTGCGATTACCCTTCACTTGCAAGCACATTGCTTACAATCACGTTCTGGACTGGGATCGACCTTGAGTCGTAAGGTCCAAAAATCACAAAATAGTACACACATTCATCCGGTAGGCACTGCGACTGTGATAGCAACAGGTTACTTTCTGATTAGTTTGTCGCCTGTCCTGGTGCTACGATCAACAGGCCACCCCGGCCTCCACATATCAGCATCGCACACGCTCCCGTCTACCGCAGTCTATCCCGGTCGGCTCTCGGCTCCAACCTTGAAACAATAAACATGAGACCAGTGTGCCAGGTCTTGCGTAGTTTCAAGGAACAGCCGCCAAAGCACACTCTAGAAAAAAATGCATCATTTACACTATAGAAGAACGCAATCGCCCTAACATTACCGGAGCCAAACGGTTCACAGTTGAGCTTTCACACAGTCAACGACCACATTTGCAGAAAAATGCATCATTTATAGAAATTGCAATCACCCTATCACTCCCGACGACAAAATGGTTCACAGTTCAGCTTTCACACAGTGTCAAAACAAAAACCACACTCCGCTAGGAGAAAAACAAATCATCATTTACAGAAAACGCAATCGCTTTAGCGCTACCACAGCCAACTGGTTTCCATTTCAGTTTCGCACAGTGTCAAAGACCATCGCCAAAACACGGAAAAGGAAAATGCATCATTTGCAGAAAAACGCATTAGAGCTTGCGCAGGCACACATCCAAGGACAAACTCCAAAGCTCTCCACCGTGTGAGGGCGAAAAAAAAAGGCTTGACTTCTGTAAGCAAGAGACACACAGATTGTCATGAGCCCCTGCAGCCACAGCGTCTCATGAGAATTTATGCCTCTTGCAGATGGGAGTAGCTGGCATGCAAATAATCGATTGGCGAGGAACCGCGGTTTATTTTTGGACTAAATTAACCAGGGAATCCATCAAGGCAGCCATTCCGTTCTTGCAGGGAAAATTATTAATCTACCAATTAATTCCATTCATCCTGCTGATAAGAATGTGAAATGTTTCCAAGACTGCCACATAAATCAAATTGCGAACCGTGCTATTTAATTTAGGCTCCAACAATTAATAAAACGCATTCTATCGTTGAAAGAGAGCCGGGTGATCGACTGTTACGAACGCGCACGCAACGCGCGTGATTTTGGTATTTGTTTGTTGGTTGGCTGCTGTTGTTTTTAATTTGTCAAACACAGCCTAGTTTATCGAACCGTGCGTTTCAAGACCTGGGGCCAGTTGCATGAGCGAGCTTAATACTGCACCAGTCACTAAGCAAGGTGCGCCGCTATAGCGGCACACCTTGCTTAGTGGCTGGTGCAGGACTTAGCTCGCTCGTGCAACTGGCCCCTGCAGTTTTCAATTTTGTACAGCCTCATTTATCGCCCTCGACACGCAACTGCAGCTGCGTTCAACAGGTCGCGAGTTTAAAAATCATGGATAACATGGAAAAGGTGTAACAGGCGTCAAGCTATTCCGGCACTACCTTTCAACTTTCATGGTCAATCTATACCTTGCAACACAGTGGTTGTCTCCCTCGATTCCGGTAGCGAATCGAGGGAGACAACCAGTGTGAACTCAAAATTGTGCAGAATAAAATAAGCTTGATCTGTACACCCGTTGTCCTCGCGACTCTGATCAAGGCTGCGAGGCGTCCGTATAGACTCTGTTCCGTTCATTCCACGCAAGAATTCGTCGTGATGTCTGTGAGTGCGTGTTCCGTGGGCACTTCTGCTGGCAACCTCATCCGTCAGCTTGAAACACAGATCCTCACGAGCCTGTGGTGCTCACGAGGACGTAAACCTATTGCTGGACAATCTCGCCCTCATCCTCGGGCGGGGTGAGGACATGGGATGGGAGGAGACGGGAGGTTTGTTCCGGACATGCAAGGCCATGTCTCGGGTTAGCACTGGAAGCTGGTCTTGCCTGCTAATGGCACCTCATTAACAGCCCGGCAAGCGGCGACAACTCCTGCTTCATTGGACCCTCGCCCTTCTCTCCCCTTCCCAGATCAATACGCTGGCGACTAGAGAGACACCCATCCCAGCAAATCGCATAATTTTCGGACAAATCGTATCATTTACGCGCGCGTGCGTGTTCACAAAACGCCAATTGTGCCAATTCAGGTCCTCACAGTCAGATCCAACTGCAAGAGGCATAGATTCTCATGAGCCCCTGCAGTCGCAGGGGCGCATGAGAACATATGCCTCTTGCTGGTTCAGTACCCGCCACATGTACTTAGTGCTCCTACACAACTCCTCACCGGGACAACTCATTAGTAGTATACAGCCGTGTGCAAGGCCAATGTGTGAGTGCGCATAGCTGAACTAACACTACAGAACTGTCCTGTCATTTCTTGTCAGGCAAAGCTCCTGAAAGAATCACGTACACAAGAAAGACCATCAAGAGCTCGCCTGGACCAATAATATGTGGTGAGCTAATAAATCACGTGGTGTGACAGAGAGCCGGCTGCCTACTCGCGAAGGTGGTGACCCTTACATCGCTAATGGGACACCACTACATCGGTCAAAAGAACACCGAAGAGCCTCCACAGTTTACAGACGTAAATGTGGACACACCCAGACAGCAGGAAGCATAAATAATCGCGACTCCCTACAACTTGAACAGGTCAATGAAGATTTATCTTTCCTATAAATGAAAAATTGTTAATGCCATGTGCACGAATTCTCATACGGACTCAATGGAGTGTCTAGAAGCTTCAGTGAGAAACACAGACCTTCATGACCCCTGCAGCCGCAGGGAGTTCACGAAGAGCTATGCTTCTTGCACATGAAAACTTCGTGGCAGCGGCTTCATATGCATCTATGCCTATGTCAGACTGAACAAAAATCAAAGTTAGGACATGTTCAGGAGCGCTCTTTACAGAACAGAGATCAGATCTGCCCTGCTTCATTGGTGCGAGAAATTGCTGATAATAAGTTAAATAAGACAGACGCGAAGTTTATTGCCGTCCATTCCAGACTTCACCCACAATTACGTCTACAGCATTACCCCACTCAGCAAAAGGTCATCGGCCAACACATCGGCCGTAGTCGGCCCATGCATTCCATGCTTTTTTCCTCTCTGAGGTTCCGGCATGACACAGTTCAGTGGTATCCTTCAATCATTTAATCTCTCCAGATTATATTGGTCATCATCAGATCGTATTCTACTGCTCTTAGTTTTTCTCGCTCCAAGTGTCGCGCCGTGGCTGTTAGCACGGGCTATTAACCCATATCATACTGAGGCTAAAAGCTTCAAATTTGTACACTGCCATATGCACGCTACATTATAGTGCTTACAGATAAGGATATAGACCAATGGCTTTAGTTCAAGGGTGGTGCCAGCATAGCTTGGCGCCTAGAGGCGCCAAGCTATTCTGGCACTACCCTTGAACTATTTTAGTCAAACTTATTTCACACCCTGGTGTATTCCGAATGATAAAAGGGTTAAATCTAGTACGGCTGCACAGAGAGATACACAGATCCTCATGGGGCCCCCGCAGTTGCTTGTAACCATGTTTCCTCTTTGAGGCTCTGACGTTGAATGATCAAGGCTTTCAGAAGCACAAGATACGACCACTGGCGGTGAAGGGGTCCGGCCTACTCGGTACCATAGACAATATATTACCACAAACGGTAGGCCGCTAACACTTTAACCCGCTCAGTGCCAGTCGACGCAGATTGTGTTCCTGCAATCTTCATTGATTCCACACCAAAACGCCCTAGCCGCCCCCGGAGCATGGATTCAAAGTGGTCTCAGCAAGAGGTATAGATCCTCATGAGCCCCCGCAGTTGCGGGGGCTCATGAGGATGTATACCTCGTGCAGTGGGCTTGTGTTCAAAGTGTCTCGCGACTGGACGGGTTAATCACCTTTATGCACTGAAAACAGTTTTTAACCCATTCAGCCCTGACGCACAGCAGGGCACGTGTCGACCATGGTAATTCAAGGGTAGTGCGCCAAGCTAATCTGGCACTACTCTTGAATTATCATGGTCGATCCATCTCCTGCAACAGGTGCATCATCTCCAAAGATTTGGGAAATACGTGCGTCGGGCTGAATGCGTCATGTAAGTCGGATTCGAAAGCCTCCGATTGCAGATTGTGCCAAAGTCTTGTCCAGGTTCCCATTACGCAAAGAAAACGAAGAAACCCGCAGGCGTAGAGAGCGCGTGGCATCCATACATTCATGTTCGGAGAATGTCAAGATGAAATGTCTGTCCTGCAGAATTCAAATTATCATCTGACGAAGCTCTACATTTGGTAATAACCATACCTCAGAGCAACGACAAAAAAAAACCCGAGTTAGCGAGTCGACTCCTTTAGGCGTCATAGCATACCTGCCACAGGCACAGATCTACATGGGTTACCACATTATAGGAAGGGGGAGGTGCTCATAAGCTATTCGTGGGCTACATCGCACGATGGGCCTATTTACATTATTTGCATCTTTTACACGCTGGTCTGTGATTCTACGTGATGTAACACAAATTTATTGTGATAATTTCAGACCACGACACATTTACATCAGTGTTCCTAAAGAGACCACCCGGCGCCCAGTATACCGCTGCGAAGAAGCTGTATTAAAGATACCCCTGAGCTATGGCGGACCTCAGATGTCTTGGCGCACCACTAGGAGTCGCGGCTCCCTGCTGTTCATCCTTCGCTAATCACTTCGCCAAGAGCAACGTGACGTAAGAAGATACAGCAGAAAGAACCCCCATACAACTCCCTGCACGAGGAACATGTGGCGATCTTACCAAGAGGTACAGATCCTCATGAACCCCCGCAACCTGCGGGGGCTCATGAGGATCTATGCTTCTTGCAGATGGACAACACCTTGGAAACGAAACTCGTCCACTTCAACCTGCACAAAACTCGTAAAACTAGGTGTGGTCTTTGATTAAAAGCAGGTAGAATCGCTCGTTTATCCTTTAGTCGAACGACAGCCTACTCACAGGCCGAGGGAACACCAGAGGCAAATGAAACCGATCCTTGCAAGCACGAGATGCAGATCCTCATGATCTTATTCAGCCTGTGGATCCGTGCTACTTATGCCGCAACAGGAAAAAAATGTCGCGTGAAATACTGCATGTGGGTGAACCATTGCAGAACAACATCAAGAGAATAAAACCTGCAATCGCTGGGGGAAAAACATCTCACGAAAAACTATCTCCGGCTTTCACTTCACCTTTTAACGGTTACTGACAATGCTGTCAGCAACAACAACAACAACAACAAAAAACAAACAAACAAACAAACAAAACCCACAACAACAAAACAAACGAGTAGATTTCCCACAAAGCGATATCGTCAGCAGCAATCAAGGGGTTAACTCAATCGAGACGTGCCGTCTCCGGAGGCGGCACGTCTCGAATGAGTTAAATTTTAGGGCTAGCTGCAAGAGATGTATCTAGCGACGCACAGCAAAGAAGCGCCTGGTTAACATGACCTTCACAAACACCCGCGACGTGCGAAGACCAAAGCTTTTCAGCACAATTCACCGGGGTCAGTTGCATGAACAAGCTTAGTCCTGCACCAGCCACTAAGCAAGGTGCGCCGCATGCAATTGGCCCCGGCTTCGCTGTACAGTTACGTACATGTGTGCGGGCAACGTGGTACAACTGCGAGTGTGACTGACCAGAATTATACAAAAAGCTCTCATACGACAAGCTGAATCATAAATAAACTGGAGAGATCTTTCTTTCGGACGTCATTTTCACTCTTTAAAACATCCACCGTCCTCCTGTTCTCTAAGACAACTCTGCAGGATACGACATACATCTGCAGGAAGCAGAGATCCTCATGAAACCCCCGCAATTGCAGGGGTTCATGAGGACCTACGCTTCTTGTTGGTCACATTTACATTCTTGCTGCATCGGTCCTGAATGAGAGCATCTGGTGACCGAGTGTCCAATCTTCTGGGTTTTTATTTCCTCTTCTTTTTTCTGTTTTTTTCTTTCTCAGACGTGTGAAGACTCTTGTAAGACACTGAGCACGCATGGATGTCACCCGGCCACTGGCGCGGAAAAGGCAGGAGGGAAAAATCGTAGATAGGGGGTGGGGGAGGGGTAGGGGTGGGGTGGGGGTGGGGGAGGGTGGTGTTCCTCGTCTGTTAGAGTATGCTTTGTCGAGGTGACTCCTGGAGGACATAATCTCCAGACAGCCAGAGACGATGACGCCAAGGGATTTTTTGCACGGAATAACGGTTGGGTGATCACGTGATGCGAGATGCAGACGACAGACTTCAGTTTTCTTATTATTTCCCCCCACCAAGACATCAAGGAGCCAAGCCTCCCGGCAATGCAAGAAGGAAAAGTTTCAAATTCCTTTAAGAGAGAGAGAGAGAGAGAGAGAGGGGGGAGGGGAGGGGGGAGGGGAGGGGGGGGGAGGGGGGGGGGGGGGGGGGGGGTCCGCGCGAAAATAAAATGAATTGCGAAAAATAGCCATAGATAATTTAAAAAAAAAAACTGTTTTAGCAATAACAACAAGATTAAGTCACACAGTATTATTATTTTTCTTTAAACTTAAAAAAACCAAAACATACGTAGTAGTACACACAACAATACACAGAACCGAAGTGGAAGTTGTTCTAAAATAAGCAATTTCCCTCCATGCACACATACCGACCCGCAAAAGACAGCAAGTATACTTTAGCAATACAATGGCAATCTTGCTTTTCACAAAAATGAACTTACTATCCTCGGACACGACAGAAATATGTATTGCGATCACAAACCCTTTCAGGTTGACAAACCGATTGTGAGTACCGAGGAAGGTATTCCACCACTAACATCACGAAGTTTAAAAAACAAAACAAAAACTAAGACCTTGAGTCTAGAATGGTGAAACTAGCAGTAGCTTTCAGTCGTGTCATCTCAGCACCAAAACATGCAACACTCACTCAAGACTTTCTCATGCTTAAAACTCTTCAATAAATCCATCCTTCCGAAGAAACTATGAGTATAAGTGGCCAGCCCTAAAACTGCAAGAGGTATAGATTCTCATGAGGCCACGCGGATGCAGATCCCTCATGAGAATCTGTGCCTCTTGCACTAGATGGAAATGTGTCCTGCGGGATGTCCCAGTAGCAAAACACTTCCTCTTCTGCAGACACACTGACATGTCCTTCTGTCTGCAAGAGGCACAGATTTTCATGAGCCCCCGCTGTCGCAGTGGCTCATGAAAAGCCATGCCTCTTGCTGGCAGGGTTCTGTCACGCGTAAATCCACTGTTCGTCAGACGGAGGAATTACTGGAGGGTTTGAAGAGGGGTTTCAGTGCAGGCAATTAGCGAGCGACGTTTATTGCCGACTTACATGACCTTGCCTAATCAACAAGTTAACCCTTTCACTTCAAAACGTTTACGGTTTACATTTTACCGTCTTCCTATCTGCACCGCATTCTCAACTCGTAAGAGGACGGGTCTTCGTGTTCTAAGCAGGCTAGTTCAATGGTATTGCCACGTCGGACTAGCCATATACTACTTTAGGCACTACCGTAGAGTTAATGTGTTCGACCATCACAGTAAACGACGATGACAGACAAAATGTCAATGCGACAGGAAACCAACTCTAACGTTAAGGGGTGGGGGGGGGGGGGAGGAGGAGGGAATAGCTCAGTCTCTGGCACTAACAGTGCATTTCTTGGCAACGTATATACTTGCAAGCGATACCTCCACAGTCCACACCACATTAGCAACAACACTTTAGCACAGCAAGTCTCGCCGCCCATCCTGCAACGGTTCCTCAGCCCGATTCTTCCACCTGCAAGAGGCACAGATTCTCAGGAGTCAATGCAATCTGCAGGGACTCGTGAGAATCTATGTCCCTTGCTGTCGTATGACCTCTAAAACCTACAAACATCTCACTGTAGTGCACAGTCCACACCAAATTATGCATATGGAGAAAGTCGTTAGGATTTACGTCATTGACTGGCATCAGAAGCGCGGCAAAACCCAAGTTGACTGGCAACCGGAAGTGGCGACAGGCCCAGCCATTTTGGAGGACGAGTCAAATAGACGTTTGACAGGGAAGCCGAGCTCGGCAGAGATTTTAGCGAAGTGATAACACGACCAGGGCTAAATATAGTAAACGAGACCATCGTCGGATGAACGCAAGAAATCCCCGACGGCTGAGGAAGAAAGGTTTAAATGGGGCCTGCAAGAGGCATAGATCTTCATGTGCCCCCGCAGCCTGCCCCCAGGGGCCCATGAAGATCTATGTCAGTCTCTTGCAGACATTTTTTTTTCAATTGACCCATTCAGCCCTGACGCCCTACAGCAGGAGATGGGTCGACCATGATAATTCAAGGGTAGTGCCAGGTTGATCCATCTCCTGCAACTGGTGCAGTCATTAGATGACGCCTCCAAAACTTGGGAAGTACGGCCATCGGGCTGAATGAGTTAACGTTATTACAAGAATTCGGTTCCTCCCTTGACCTGTCAACGATGCATGCGGTAATTATTACCTGACGGGAAAGGTCAAATGTCACAAACACATCTGATGCACATCAGATGCAATTCTCATTTGGCAAGTTCTTACTTTTCCAATGTGTTGCAGGCAATCTGAAATGTCTCTAAAATCAATAAGAGGTGTTCTACTTTCTAAAAGAAAAGATTGCGCTCAGAGGACGAAGTAAAAGCGGCACGAGGGCGCAGTTCTGGTTTCCAGACACAATTATTTTTCTGTGTTACTCGCACTTGAATCAGGCTGCGTCCAAAACCTAAATTCCTAGAACCACCTAGTGTAATTTTTTTCTTCATCCGTTTATGGAGAGCACTCCTGTGTCTGTCACCTGAAACCCCGTGACCCCTTTTTGCGTAAGTGATATACCCCTCAGAAGTTTTTTTTATTTTTATTTTTTTTTTTTAAGGCTTCCCTCACGAGACGGTGGCTGGGAGGAGAGGGGTTATAGACAGGTTCAACGCGCCAGTCCCTCAGTGCAAGGTCTCTTGACACCTCGTCGGTTGCCACTGTGTTTATCACACTTGCAAGAGGCATAGATACTCATAAGCCCCGGCTCGCGGGGGCTCATGAGGATTTATGCCTCTTGCATAAGGTGTACGCCTGTTAGTGTCGTGTTCCTGTGGTGAGAGAGGTTGCCCGGCGTTCGTTGCAGTCTGGTGATTTGCGCGCTAACTGGACGAGACTGCCAGTCTATCGACAACCCTTGTCAGCAGGGCAGCCTGCAAGATTCGATCGGTCGGCAGTACAGCAGTTTCGACAGCTGAAGGTTAGTCACTATCACGACATCACTTGCCACCAGGGCAGCCTGGGATCGGTCGACAGTACGACAGTACGGGAAAAATAGCAGGCCAGCCAGGATAGCTCATGGCTATCGACGGTACTTCGTTAACTCATTCGCGGCTGGCCGCGAAAGAGTTAATGGTTGTACCTGTACTGTTCGACGCACGATATCGAAAGGAACTCTAGGAAGACGGATGGGTGGGGTGGAGCGCGTATGAGCCTTTCCTGAGCGCAGAGATCCCATTTGACTGAACTGAACTTGTAGTGAACGACGTCTGTAGGCAGAAAAATCTGTGCGCCGAAGGTGGTGAGTTTACAAGCATGTGTGCCAGAGCTAACCAAAGTTTGTTGAGGAATTTAGTCACGAGTCAAGTTGCAGTTGTAAAGCTTTTTGGAGTTTGTTTTTTTTTTAAATTTTTTTTTTAAAGGAACCCTTAGACTGCTACTAACAATACCACTCGGCGGAAAAGACGCATAGTTACGCGCCCTTCCTGCCGAGCGGTATCGTCAGTGCCAGTCAAGGGGTTAACTCATTCAGCCCGACGCACGTATAATTTCGCAAATTTTGGAGGCGTCATCTAACGACTATGCACCTGTTGCAGGAGATGGATCGACCATGATAATTCAAGGGTAGCGTCAGATTAGCTTGGCGCCTGTCGGCCTGTCGATCCATCTCCTGCAACGGGTGCATAGTCGGCATTAGATGACGCCTCCAAAATTTGGGAAATATGTGCGCCGGACTGAACGAGTTCACCCTTTATTGCCTGGAGCCGGTCGCCTTTACGGGCAGATGATGGGGCTCATTGAAAAGGTCTATAGATTTACTTCTTCTTATCCAAATATATCCGTATGCCGTATGGGGCAGACGGGGTTAGGAAGGGGGTGGGGGGTAGGAGGGGGGTGGGTGGGTGGGTGGTGGGTGGGTGTACTTTACTTTTCCTCTATCAATAAAGGCCTGTCCCAGAAGAAGAGTAAACGACCGTCCCTTGTCGATACATATTGCCAAGAGGGGTAAATCACTGTCTCCAAGTGCCACTGCCTTCTGTTCACGAGTGATCCATATGCATGGAGAGTAATTATAAATCAGACCACAATGTGTCGATACCTGTCGCCAAGAAAAGTAAATCACCGCAATTTATGCCATGGACGTCTGCTTGTAAGGACAAGCGAGGTAAATCATGGTGCAACCTGTCGATACCTGTCCGCACGAAGGGTAAATTACAGTCTGCTGGTGCCACTGGTCTGTTCACAAGGACAAGGCGGTAAATCAGCCGACAAATCTTGTCAACTAAGCCAGCCCCTACCATCTGCAACAGGCCGCAAAGATCCGCAACCACAAATATACCCTACAGTCATCGCCACAACACTCGGACAACTTAATTCAAGAGGCACAGATTTTCATGAGCCCCTGCGTCCGCAGGGGCTCATGAGAATCTTTGCCCCTTGTAGATCAATGTAAGGCAAAAGTCCCAGGAATGTGTGCAACTTATTGGTAAGTGCCTTATATCCTAATACGAAAGATGTAAACATAGGGGTTAGGCCAACAATATGTCGATATCTGTCCTCAAACTCGGGCTCGTGAGAATCTATGGGTCCTGCTGGGAAAAAATCGAAATATCTTTCCTCCTAAAAGGAGTGCAGAAGTCATGGAAGTTAGTTTATTTCAAACCGCGGGAGTCGATAAACGCCTTCACACTCTGCCGCTAAGGACATGTTCAGACCACACCGGCTCCATGTCTGTTCAATGTGAAGCGAGTTTTGGTGACTTTCCCAAACACGGCCTAGCTTTGACAAGCTCAAGTCGATAGTGTCTACTCGTGCAACTTCAAAAACAATTCTGTGGTGCGCACAGACAGACAGACAGACAGAGACAGAGAGAGAGAGAGAGAGAGAGAGAGAGAGAGAGAGAGAGAGAGAGAGAGAGAGAGAGAGAGAGAGAGAGAGAGACAGACAGACAGACAGACAGACAGAGAGAATCAACGAATCAATGAATCTTTATTTTACAACGGTGAAGATATTAACACAGTCAGTGACTATGTCATTTTTCGTACCTGCCGTTGCTACAACTACGACTAAGTATCAAAGCACAGTGGTATAAAAATATATAGTCCACTAAACACAAACACGCGCATACGCCGCGCACAAACGCACTCACGCGTCCACACACACGCACGCACGCACGCACACACACACACACACACACACACACACACATAATTGTTAGAATATACACGTACATTCGTGTGTCTACGAATAACTAGATATTATTATTTGAGTAATGTCAGATACCTATAAAGACTTGCCTTGAAACAAGATAATGTCGGAGTGGCTTTAACGTGATGTGGGAGTGAGTTCCACAGTGTGGAACCCGCAAATGACAAAGTAGATTTAAATATATCTATTCGGGGTTTTGGAACAATATAAAGACCCCTCATGTTTCCATAGCAGGAATCTGATTTTTTAAACAAATAGATATTCTGGAGCGCTATGAGAGAGAGAGAGAGAGAGAGAGAGAGAGAGAGAGAGAGAGAGAGAGAGAGAGAGAGAGAGAGAGAGAGAGACAGAGACAGAGACAGACAGAGAACGAGAGAGAGACAGAGACACAAGCAGAGAGAGAGAGAAAAAAACAAGAAACAAACAAAAAAAAAAACTGTTTACATTTTAGTCATAACATGTGATCCTAGGCTTTCATCATCATACGAGCACTTCCGGTTGAGCTACAGCTTCCAGATTTCGTCAGAAAAAAAAAAAACAAACAAAGTAGTCAAATGCATCAAACCGATTTCGTGCAACAATGTCACTAACAAGGTTGCATGCGAACACCATGGATGTACAAGCTGCATTTCATTCGAACGAACTATCAAATGCTGTTAGATGAGATCTTATCTAAAAACAAGATAAAACATTGAGCAGAACAGTGTTGTGTTGCCTGAATCAATAGCCCACTCCGCAAAAAGAAACTCAGTCTGAGGAACAGTTGGAACCGGTGTCTATGCGGTAAGCAAGAGACAGATTCTCGTAAGCCCCTGCGACTGCACCAGTACAGTACTGCGATTGCAGGGGCTCATGAGAATCTATGTCTCTCGCAGATGGAGGGAGTGAAAGTTAGTTATTTGGATTTAACGCCGAGCAGGCGATTAAGGCCATCTCACGGCGGGGAGGGAGTGGAAGAGGACTAAAGAAACAGTGCAATTCCCCCGCGCAAGCTCTTAATAATTTTCAGGAAATAAGCACCAACCTCTGCGTCACCGCGTCCTCTGCTAGCGCCGTCAGAAAAAAAAAAAATCATTAAAAAAATGACTTTACACTCCAACAGCAAACCTGCGTTTCTCATGTGGATGAGGTAGTTAGGGTGCCACGCAAGTCGTTAGAAAAATGACACACAATCCCGCAGCATGCACCTCACTGCAAGAAACGCGCACCTAGTTTCCTAAATGGAGGAGATTGTGAGGGTATAAAGCTAGTCATTACAAAAATGACAAACTAACAGCCCCCCTCCCCCCTCACCCCCCCCCCCCCCCCAGCAATGGAGGAGATTGTGAGGGTATAAAGCTAGTCATTACAGAAATGACAAACTAACAGCCCCCCTCCCCCCTCACCCCACCCCCCCCCCCCCAGCTAACACCTTTAGCGCATACCTGAGTTTCTGAAATGGAGGAGGCTGTGGTGGTCATTAGAAAAAAAAAGACAAATTTTTCAAGTTTGATACAACAGCGAATAGGTCACGTCTGCAGGTAGCCTGCACAAATCCTCATTTCTGAGATCGAGGAAGCCATAAACGTTTCAGTATACGACTGACCGGGCTAAAAATGACAAATTCCCACGTGGCCGACTTCAAGAATTCGAAATCCGTAAACTGCTCGCTTCCAGAGCCAAATGTACCGCATTCTTAAAGCGTCTACTGTTAGCACCACGTATGTGACTAAGTGCCAAAAGGTGCGCAAGCATTGAGTGACCTCTTTTGACTGAAAATAAAAACTGTTAAAAAAGGCACGTGTTGATTTTGACATGTGGAATGTGTGTGTGAATGATACTGCACCTAACAAGCAATTTGACAATTAATGGCAGATACTAAAACGTCCGATTTCACCGCAAAAATTCAGCCTCGGAAAATGGACATCGACATGCCATCGGTCTTCGTCGATCTCGCGTGGAAAAGCAACGCCAACAAACCTGGTGCTGATCACGTTTATGTGTTCAAGGAACATTGTTCCAATTATCCATGTGTCCTGAAACCTTGAAGGTGTGCCCCGATTTTTTATATTGCTGTTGAAAAAATCTTTTGTTAGTCGTCAGGTTTGTCGCAACAGCACTACCGTAGTTTCTGCGAGCATTTTTCCAGCGAAAAAGAAACGTGGATTTAACCGCATATGACGTAGATACTTCATTTCACTTTCGTAGTGACTTTCATCGGCGTCGAAATTACTTTTACGTCAAAGTTTTCTAAGCGGGCCAAAAAATTGTGAGTGGCCCAATTTTTGTCGCAAGATCTGACGTTCGAATATTTGCCACCTCTCTTGAGACGGATCAGTCGACCACGTTAACTGAGAGGAAACACTAGATTAGACTGGCACCGTGACAGCTCATGGGCAATGCAATGATGAACTTGGCGCCGGATGGCGCCGTTGATCACGCATTACCCTTGAGCCATCGTGGTCGACGAAGGCGATAAGCTATGATCAGACATTACCCCTGAGCTAGCATGGTCAATCATTCCTGCAGCTGGCTGCGGGAAGTGGGGACGATAATGGGCGGTGTAAATTGTAAAAACGCAGCTGGCTGGACGAAAAGCAAATTTTAATGAGTGCGGACAGCAATAAATATTAACTGCAGCGGATCATATTACTGGGTTCCGGCAAGGTCTCTCTGTCAGTCTCTCCTCGGGCATTTAACTCTGTGGCTGTCCACAGTAACTTTCCTGTCGACCAATACTGGAGACGTGTCCGAAAATACCCAACAGCTACAAGTAATAATCCAGTTGGAGATTTGCAGAGTGAAAGACAAAGTTTCTGGCGGCGGGGCGGAGTGACGAGATCAACAGACGTGGCAATCTACAAACTTCTCTTCCAAGATCTTACGTCTGGTGTCTGCGCACACTGGCTGTGTCCCGTGACTCGCTGCGCTTATCAGCGCAGCGAATCGCGGGCGACAGCCTGTGTAGTGTGGTCTCTGCAAAACGCCAAACTCCAAAAGGCCCAGCCAATCAATGACGCCTTTGATTACATCACGTGCCTGTGATGTAGTTTCATCAAATGGACCGGCTGGGACTGGGATTGGAGATGGATTGTAGGCCCATTATATTGTGAATGCTGTTGTATTACTGTCACGAATCTCCTGACAGAGCAGCGTGTAAATCGCAAGAACTGATCGAGACGGACTAGGAATTACGTTGCCGGGACTGCCGTTTATAGGTGCGTATAACTGACGTCACTCTAAAGCCACGACATAGACAAGTTGAAAGAAACGCCTCGCGCTAATACTGCTTTGATGTCTGACTGCACGAAACACGTTGTCTCGTTCGTCTGAAAAACAAGCTATCGGCAACTAAACTCCGTACTCCGTACACAAGCAAAACGATAAAATACCATCAATCAATCGTATCATCATGAAGATCTATCTGTACTTTGTATGTTTGCCGTTCGCTGAAAGTGCCACAATCCACGTTAGAAGCAGTTGAGCGCAGGACACAGAGTGGACGTTGTTCGGATATCAAAGTAGGTCAAAACTGCACGGGTTTCGACACAAACAGTAGGTTAAAATCGCATGTTTGTCCGGGCTTTTAATCCAACATGTGCGTCAAAAGACGGGCAGTTTTTGGGACTACTTCTGATTGTATGCAACTCGTATACTCCGCATTATAAAAAGATCGTTAAAAAAAAAAAAATCGCCAACGACGGAACGGAAGCTGCCGGTGCTCACGAGGATCTCTACCAACTTCAGACACCCATCGCTACAGCACAGCCAAATCAAAAGCCGCAACACACGAGGCGGCTGCAGTGGAAGCGTCCAGCCCGATTCGGGGCGACACCAGCAGCGTGAAAGATCGCCGGAGATCGAAGGGACGACAACCATCTCAATCAGTCTTCATTGGTCTCTCTCCCCTTGAAGCTGGCCGGCAGACGCGGGTCAGGGGTCAGACTGGGATAGAGCGGACAGAGGAAGACGAGTCTGAAGGCAATATTTTCCATCTGCAAGAGGGATGAATTCTCACGAGCCACTGCGTTTGCAGGGGCTCATGAGAATGTATGCCTATTGCCGGCCATGACCAGTATTCTTCTTTCTAGTACGGATGGATCGCATTTACTAACACCTCCCCTGATCCTTAAACGTAAGGAGTCTGAGTTGGCCGTATGTTGCTTACGATCCTTAGTCTTTAGGACAAGAATTTTGTTCCATTCTTCACGAACACAACAAATCCGCATCAACGCATCCATGTTTTCTGAAAATGTAAGCATTTTTCACACATCTGTCAACCTCCCGTGACCCTTGGCCTTTGTGATGAGTCGATTAAATTAGAATGCATAAGAAGGTCTTATCATCAGCTATCTTTGTACCAAATTTGGCTGAAACATTTGCAAAAATGTTGGTAATACATACAATTTTATCAAAAATCGGCATTTTACACACATTTACCAGCTTCTTGTCTCCCATGACCTTTCCAAGGGGTCATCTAAATTAGTATGCATAGAAGCATCAGGTATCTCTGTACCAAATTTGGGTTTGAAATTGTGAATAGTATTTGAGGAAAAAACATCTTTTGTCAAAATATGGCTATTTTTGACCTATTTCCTGAGCTCTCGTGACCCTTGACCTTTCTGAGGGATCAACCAAATTGGTGTGCATAGAAAGGTCTTCCCATCAGGTATCTCTGTATCAGGTTTGGGTTTAAAGTTGTGAATAGTATTTGAGAAAAAAAACATCTTTTGTCAAAATATGGCTATTTCGGATCTATTTCCTGAGCCGCCGTGAGATGGCCTTAGTTGCCTGCTCGGCGTTAATGATTGATTGATTGTACATTGCTTAACGTCCCGACAGCAACAAGGCTTTCTCAGGACGTGCCTGCACTGCTTGTGAAAAAAACAACTAAACAGAACATTGAATGTATATCTCCAGCCGGTCAAATACATTAAATAAACCTAACACATGGGGCCTAAATAAAGCTAAGACCATTTAGCAACACACATCCAATATCAAGAGCTACAGGCAGTGCAGACAGTAAGGAGAGTTTTAAAAAGGCAAATACAGGTGAATGGACCTCGGGTAGACAGAAACACATGCCCCAGAATAGAGAGGAAAACCCACCCTGTGGGGCTGACCAGGGTGGCCCTGGGAACTAAAAAGTAGTTACTCCACCGAAGTTCCCCAGGGCAGACCCGGGTGGGGGTGCTCGGCGTTAAACCCAAATAACTACTTAATGAGCCCTTCATGACCCTTGACCTTTCCAAGGCGTAATCCAAATTAGTATGCACAGATAGGTCTTACCATCAGGTATCTCTGTACCAAATGTGGGTTTGAAGTTGTGACTAGTATTTGAGAAAAAACATCTTTTGTCAAAACAAGGCTATTTTTCAGCTATTTCCAGAGCTCTTGTGACCCTTGACCTTTCCGAGGGATCAACCAAATTAGCATGCATAGAAAGGTCTTACCATAAGGTATCTTTGTACCAAGTTTGGGTTTGAAGTTGTGAACAGTATTTGAGAAAAATAAATTATGTCAAAATATAACTATTTCTGACACATTTCCTGATCCCCTGTGACACTGACCTTTGTGAGAGGTCACTCAAACTGGTATGTTTAGAAAGGTCTTGCCACAAAGTGTCCTTGGGCCAAGTTTTAAAAAATCTGGCTTGAATAGTATCCGGGAAAATGACAACGTTAAAGTGTACCACGGACGACGGCGGACGGACGACGGACGGACGACCACTGGCCCAAAACATACTCACTTTGGCTTCACACGTGAGCCAAAAATCGCCAGTGGACCCAGTTTTTTTCCTTGTCATATTCTAAGTTTGTTGTAAGCGAAGTAACTTACATGGGAGCGCTGTCGGGACCTCTAAAAAAAAGTGTTATAACCGAATTTCGTTGTATGCGACCTTGTTATAAGTGAAGTAGACACTAAGACTGTAAAGGGGCTCATGCACATCTATGCATCTTGCCGGCCCTAATTAACATCTATGACCAGCATCCGGAGGAATATGTCTGGCATTACCATCTTCGACGGATCAGCGACAAACCCCCCCCCCCCTCCGCCCCGCCCCCCCCCCCCCCCTCCCTCTCTCTCTCCCTGCGACAGGAAACGCTTTGACGAGATGAGAGACTTGGGATCGAATCGCGATGTCCGACGTTACGGTCTAAGAGTCTACCCTTCCCCTCATCGTACATCACAGTCCGATTGACCTACCTCTGGGCCGCACCATACATCACCGTCCGACTAACCTACTCCTGGGTCCCATCAGTCTGTCATTGATCCTGTTCATTAGGAGACAAGCCCTCCCTTGTTAGACGGTCACGCGGGCTCGGTTAGCGCTTCGTTCCAACTAAGCAACGCACGAAGCGTGGATATCCGCGTTTTTACAGGAAAATCACGCATCTACAAGAGACACAGATCCTCATGAGCCCCCGCAGGTTGCGGGGGCTCATGAGGATCTATGCCTCTTGCTGGCCTATTGAGAACGACGTACATGTATTATTATTTATATTTCATCAGACACTCAACCGATCGTGATGATTGGTCAATCGCTGAAACAACATTATCATACGAAACGAGAACTGTTCTAGGATTTTGGACCGTAAAACCCGTAAAGTCCAAAATCACAGACCAGCACACGAGAAATGTAACGAGTACACAACGCGTTTTTAAGAATTACCGTTTATCGTCGTCTGTAAGAATGCTTACTAAGACACCCAGAGCGGTAAACATGTACTAAATCACCATTACTGTACCGTTCATTAACACAACCAATAAATAACCGTACATATAAATCATTCTTCAGATATTCCACCCGCGCCTATTTACAAAGACACAAAGCAATGGCATGCAATAACTCATCGCTCCCATGCCGAAATCCGATACTATCACCAGTTTTAGGTACCTTCATATAACGCTTGGCAGTTCCCTGCAGAGGCGAGATCCCGACAGAGCTACGCAGGCGTGTGCTGGGGTCAGTTGCTTGTGCGAGTTTAGTGATTGATTAGTGATGAGCACCTTGATTAGTGGCTGGTGCAGGATTAAGTTCGCTCATGCAACTGGGCCCTGGTCTGTAAGTTTGGATCTTACGGCTTGCAACCGTAATGTTCAAAATCAAAGACCAGCAAAGAAATACCCACTGGCAATAAATTCATGTTTGTTAGTGGGTTTTTTTTTTTTTTCTATCGGTGATACACCAATTGTTACTAACGAACGAATAAATCACACGTCCTTCAGACAATCCTTGCTGGCGGTTAAACCCGCACAAAGGTCTAATCGATAGTTCGGTGTAGTCTTTCTGATTTACTGATTGATTGTACATTGCTTAACGTCCCGACAGCAACAAGGCTTTCTCAGGACGTGCCTGCACTGCTTGTGAAAAAAAAAAACTAAACAGAAAATTGAATGTATGTCGCCAGCGGTCAATACGTTAAATAAACCTACAACATGGGCCTAAATAAAGCTAAGACCATTTAGCAACACACATCCAATATTAAGAGCTACAGGCAGTGCAGACAGTAGGGAGAGTTTTGAAAGGCAAATACAGTGAATGGACAAAGGGTAGACAGAAACACATGCCCCGAATAGAGAGAAAAACCCACCCTGTGGGCTGACCAGGTGACCTGGAACTAAAAATACCTAACCCACCCAAGTCCCCCAGGGCAGACCCGGGTGGGGTCTTTCTGATTTACTGTGTTTTGATTACATCAGTATCGCGATCACTGAGACTCATTCTAGGTCCGATAAAAATTAAACCATACGTTTTCCATCTTTCTGGTTTCCTAGTCCTATGTTTGAGTGAATATTGCACAGAGACAAAAAGAAGGCAAACGAAACCAACATGTGTTGTTACCTACTCACCACAACTAGACCTCCAAAGAAGACTGACCACGCGACGAAAAGTCCATTGATCTTAGAGGGACACAGTACAACACTCGTCAGCGTGTGAATGTCTGCCTGACAACTTGTCGTGTAAATGAGAGTCCTTCAGACTAAGTACCGCAACACAGGACACCCTGGCTCTTACGCCTTTCCGGTCTTTGGCTAACGTCTGCTCAAAGTTGGACATGACACGGGCCATCTGCAAGAGGCATAGATCCTCATGAGCCCCCGCAATTGCGGGGGCTCATGAGGATCTATGCCTATTGTTAAATCGTGTTGGGTCGCACCTACATCACACCTCTGTAGAAGACGGTAATCCGATAGTCGGTCAATGAAGGTAAAGTGTCCTCAACACTCCTTTACAAAAGACCTTAAATCTACAAGAACCAGATATCCTCATGCACCCCAGCTAACCAAAGACGTTCAATAGGACCTCTTCCTCGTGTCAACTCAATTTACACCAGTGCTCATTATACGGAGGAAATGACAAGGCGTTTTGTGGAGGACGATCAAGAAAAGTAGGATCTCAGGTTTCTATTGGCCCTTGATTTTCTGCTCGTAAAAGACCTTTAATTCGGAAGATTCATTTCTCGCATTGTCCATAATACAAAGTATTGTAAGGCTACTGTAAGTCCTCAACCCCAAGACATTCTAAAATACTGTAGGTTTACGCCTAAATAGGTCCTTAAAATACTACTGTCTTCACAATAATCTCCGCTGTTTGTTTTTTTCAAAGCGTAGACTAAAACTCAGATGGCTTCTTTGGAGTCATATCCGTACTAGCTAGAGGTATAGAATCTCATGAGCCCCTGCGGCTGCAGGGACTCATGAGAATCTATATCTCTTGCAGACGTTACGTCGGGTGTAGGTTCTTACTAATGTCCCTCTTGGTCATTCATATTACTAACGGGTCCTTAGAACGTGAAGTATTTTGGACTATAGGTTCTTCAAAGACCCATGTCCACTTACTTCTTGTCAAGCCTGTCCTTCGTACTAGCCGAGAACAGGTCTCTTCGCTCTCTCCCATGCACTGCAACAGCGAATGCCCTCAACCTTCAAGACAGCATGGATTCTCATGAGCCCAGGTAGCCTACGAGACTTCAGGAGAACCTATGCCTCAGTCTGGTTCTACTGTTAGTGCACACACACGTTCCTCGTGCAGAGAAGGTAATGGGGAGTTCAGATAGGATATTCATGCATGGTCACAATTAGCTCTTTTCACTAAAATCGTCTGTACTAAATTGGCAAAATATCGAAGGGGTGACTGACACCTTTCACGAAGGGACGCAAACTTGAATCTGGCGAAACTGCGTCGAACTTGGTACATGAATACTAATTGATGGACACAGCTCACTTACTCGAGACGTGCCTAAAACCGCGTATCTGAATGCGGCACGTCTCGAATGTGTTAACCCTTTAGCTGTCGGTAGCGGTTTTTGTCGCGATGATTCCTACAGGAATCATCGCGACAAAAACCGCTACCGACAGCCAATGGGTTAATACTTGTCACTTTTTTTTTCTTTTGACAACGTGAAACTGAATGCGAAAAATCATTCTTTGCAAGTATATGAAGTAAATTTAATGGAGAACAGTTTGCAACTGAAAGTCACCTGCGGACATTGAACAATGTTGCGGAAAACACTCAAGATTACAGAAACCTTACTTCGTCCAAGACTACTAAGGACTAGACCTTTAACATGCGCTAAAAGTAAAGTCGAAACCGAGTAGATGAACGTGCACAAAGAAATCCAGTGTGCCTGCAAAACAGCGTCATGCCGTTTTAGTCTGCCTCCCCGCAGACAGTGCTGTGCCTTGTCTCATCTGCTGACCCAAGCACAGACCAGAATGAATGTGTGATCATGATTCCTTGTGTTGGTCTTCGACAAACTCCAGCAATGATTGGTCATCACCAAGAAGTCGCGCTGGGAGAAAGGAAGTCTCAGTTCAGCAGTACAAAGGTTGACAGTACCAGTTCATACCAACCAACCAACCCGCCATCCCTCTGTTGAGGACCAATCAAACATGATTCCAGCAAGAGGCATTGATTCTCATGGTTCATGAGGATCAATGCCTCCTGCAGATGGATGTTATCTGGTTAAAGGAGTCAGTACCGATGTTGACTTTGGGACCAACCCCGTCGCGAGTCAAGAGCCACTTACTGCGGGAGTGGGGCGGCCGATTTCATAGAGATGACATGCAATCTTGCGTCGGGGAGAAAAAGCCGCCAGTACTCCCCCCTCCGCTATAGGTACCCAAACATGGTACCATTATTTCACAGCTGATAGGAAATTCTTCGGAAAGTCTGTGAGGGACTGAAATGATTTCAGCAGCTTCGCAGTACGAGCAAGTAGAGTAAGTGTCACTGACTCAAACCCAGACGAGTACCTATTGACGAATTTCAACTGAGCCCTGTTCAGTCAGCAAGAGACATAGATTCTCATGAGCCCCTGCGACTACAGGGGCCCATGAGGATCTATGCCTCTTGCAGATGGCTGGATCTAGCCGAGATCGATACTGAAGGCAGCCACTGTTCGACATTTTCCCCGAGGTCGATCGCATCCATAACCAAAACACTTCCGAACGCAGGAAAACTGAAGAAGAAAGGGAGGGAAAGCGTGAGCGATATTTCACGCCGGAGCGAGCGTGTCTTTGTGTCAACAGATAAAAAGGTTCACGACCCAAAGCCCAAGTCAAGTCACTGTCGGGTCGATGGAAAACCCTTACTATTGATCGCCACCTTCAAGTAACACCAGTCTTACTGGGGCCGTGTTAGCCAATCAGTCATCAACCAACAATGCACCAGCTGTAGGAGATAGCTCAGTCAGGATAACTTTAGTCAAACGACCTACACCTGGACCGTGATAGTCTTTTTTCAACAGTGAGGAGGTTAAAGCTATCACGGTCCAGGTGCAAGAGACATAGATCCTCATGAGCCCCCGCAGTTGCGGGGGCTCATGAGGATCTGTGCCTCATGCTGACCCTAAATGCTTCATGGACGGACGGGGTTCTTTGATTTCAGAAATACAATTAGTGACCACTGGCGGAGTGAACGCCTGATTAGCTAACCTACAATAATAAATTAAATGGCACCGACTAATGCTGAATGAACTTTGCTTAGGTAACCTGGCAACATCTCTAAACGAAGCACTCCCCCACAAATATAATGATCAACCCGTACCATGTCGTCATTTGCTAACACTGAAAAACGGCAGAGCGAGAACAACGAACTGTTATTTTACAACTGTAAAACTATGTGTCGTTACAAGACCGCAGACCAAACGAGAGAGAGAGAGAGAGAGAGAGAGAGAGAGAGAGAGAGAGAGAGAGAGAGAGAGAGAGAGAGAGAGAGACCCCTTGGCGCCCTCTAGATTGTCCCCTGGTAGCCCATGATGCACGAGCTATGACCCCTAGGGGACAGCGCGAGCCCCCGATTTATGTGTGCGACCCGCTGCCTCCCTGCCTCCCAATCTTGATCATCGTCCCGGACGTGGAACCCGATCCCGACGTTTTCCTGTTCACCGCGCGCTCTCGGGCGATTTTCTATGACAGTGTCGGACGCGAACAGAGCCCAACTGCAGGAGGCATAGATCATCATGAGCCCCCGCAGAATGGGCAGAATGCGGGGGCTCATGAAGATCTATGCCGCCTGCTTGCCTTAGTTACGTATGTGTCCTTCCATGTCCTCCGCAGTGTTGGGCCGTGTTCACCGTAATTTTGGTCGCAGTTTTTGCTCCCTTTATTGGCTGGGCTTTTGCAGCTGATCGTATATTTCTGTCATGTACATTCATTCTTTCCCCTTTTCTTGCGCTTTACCCTAGATTTCTGCCGCGACAGACTGGGCAAAATACATGCAGTTAGTTTGTGAATCGCAGCGCCGAGCCGGCTACTTCGTACATCTCAAGGCAGGATCCACAGCCCGAACGGCAGCAAGAGGTATGTATCCCCATGGGCCCCCCGAAACTGTGGGGGCCCATGAGGACCTATCCCTCTTGCCGCATAGGTCCTCATTCTGGGTCCCAGTTGACAGGGACAGAGTCAGAGGACAAGCAGCTGGGGATGATGAGGATCTATGCCGTTTTGAATACGGTAGAATTTTCGAAGCGATATCGTGTCGAATCCCCGTTGCCATCTGAAACGTCAATGACGCCCTGGAGCCAGAGGGTCTGAGGATCGATTCCCCGACAGCTGATTTATGAATGGGCAGTAAATGGGGGAGTATTAACCTCTTTCGCTCCATACGGTCATGTGCGTCATATGTCAGCTCTGGTAAAAGTGTGTTTCGCTTTAGGTTTCCTCCCCATGGAAGATTTGGGTCAGTCGCAACATGCAAGAAAAAACCCACGATTCTCACTAAAATGTCTGCCCAACGGTTATGAAAGTCGCAGCACAAAGGCCATCGGGCGCACTCGTTATGCAACTCACAGTGCGCAAAAGACCATCGGGCCGACGTCGGCCCGATGGTCTTTTGCGCACTGTGAGTTGCATAACTGCTACTGGAAATATGCGAACCGATTGATTTTATACAACTGTAGTCCAACACGCTTCGGAGATGGATCAGTCAAGCATGTTATTTCAGTGTTTTATTCGTTTGCCTTTTTCCAACCTAATACTACCCTACACCTATCAAAATTCATCAATTTCCTGTTCCTGCAATGTTGTCAGGAGGCACATGCACCGGGTGGATGAGTTACGATGTTCGGGTCAACTAAGCAAGCTGCGACAACTCTCTAACTTGTCCTGCTTTTCACAAGGGGTGGAGAAAAAGCGAGAGAAAATGTGACACGCGATGGGAACGCAGCAAAGGGAGATAAATGGGCAGAATTTCCAATCGGAAATTGCGTCAGAGGAGCAGGAGCGCCAACAATGGCGGCCAAGGCGAGAGTGAACGAGTAAAAAATGGGCCCTGTCGTAGATTTATCCAGACTTTTTCACTCACTCAGAGGATATAAATGGGAAAAACATGTACCCACAAGATTCATATACTCGCAAGGCCCCTGCAATGAGAATCTATGCCTCAGTAGGAGATGAGGAATGGGCTGGGCGTGAGGCGACTGGCCAGTGAAAAATGGCAGCGCCCGTGCACCATATTAAACGCAGCCAGCGTCAACAAGCAACGCGCATAGTGTCAATAGTAAACTCTCAAACAGCAAACAAAAACTTTGTAATTCATCATGCACTGGACGCCGCTTGGCCATCTCTAATGTAGGAACACTGATGCAAATTGATGTAAAGGACCGTGAAGTGAACTGTTATAAAATAAATGTGATAGAACAAAATGGGTCAACAAAGGGCATAAAATAAACAGATAAACGTTAATGAACAAACTCGAACCAGCTCGAGCTACACGAGGCCAGCAAGAGGCATAGATCCTCATGAGCCCCCGCAAAATGCGGGGGCTCATGATGATCTATGCCTCTTGCAAATTGAAGGCGTTGGTTGAAATAGAGCAAACAGTAAACTGCAAAAGTGCAAACAGAAATGGCAAGATGAACGAGGTATTCCGTGTTTGCAGGCCGCGATCCCAAAATTGAATCTGTTTGTGACCGCGCTGAACTTTCAAATGAATCAGTAATTTATACTCTCTGTTGTGGAATGGATTTCAAATTTATTTTCCTTCTTGTGAAATGTATTTGAAAAAAAAAAAAATCTCGGATGGGACATTACTCGAAATTTCTTTTCTTAGCGGTAAAAGAAAAAAAGGGGTGATGGTAATGATATGTAAGACATTCGTCAAAACTAGAAAAAGACAGCGTACTGAAATAACTAAACGCAAAATACACACCAGCATACTATGTAATTTTGTGGTTCTTCATCATAATAATGAAAATACTGTAGTTCGTGGCAGAAATCCTCGGCAAAACCCGCGGCAGACATTTTCACGCTGCCAACATTATCGAACAGCGGAACAAGGTGGAAGAGAAACGTTCCTAAAGAACAGGCGGTGCACGTCTGGTGATCAAAGGAAAGGGGTGTTAACACCTGCTGACATGAATGAAGGGGGCGCGATTTACGAGGCGGACCAATCACACGTTTCAGCGCGTCATTAGCGCGTGCACCGCGCGTGCGAGAAAACAGCACCGTCTGTTGCATTTAGGGTATTCTCACTCAGGCCGTTCCCACATGTATGAGCCAATACAGCCTCCAGCCGGTGAGGCCAAAGGCAAGAGGCACAGATTCTCATGAGCCCCTGCAGACGCACTGAGGAGCTCATGAGAATCTACGCCTCTTATTAAAATCGATTTCACATGCACTGTAATTTTCAAAGCCTATACATTGTTGCTCCTGCTTGAGTCTGCGTGTCGGACCGTTTATGTCGTTACTCTTCAGGGGCCAGTTGCTAAGCTCGCTCATGCAACTGACCCCAGCTCTTCCGCCGGGGAAGGTATGGCGTTGATCGTGTGAGTGAGCAAGGTCACCTCGGGTCAGGAAGGTGTCGAGAGGTGCAGAGGTGTGTCGACGTGTGAAGGATAGAGAGATACCCTTAGTCGGCAATGCCGAAAGGGCAGGTCTAGCCGGGTATGGAGGGTATCTCTCGTGCTACGGGTCACGCAGGCCGACTGGAGGTATGCACAGAGACAGAAATAACTTATAGCTCCCTAAAAGCTTGAAAACAATATAACAGAGATATCAGACCGATCCACCTACCGCGACACCAATGTCCAAATGTGTGCAGTTTGACTGGAGGGGTGTTGAAAGACGTATTACGGCATATCAGCAGACAACGCAGGCTAAACCCGGACGATTTCACTCTCTCTACAGATGCAATGAGACCGGCTTATGCCACAAGTGAGGTGGATTCTCAGATGCAGGGACTCATGAGAATCTATGCCTCCTGGAGATGGAAGGTGTTGGCCGAGTGATTCATGCAAAGGGGCTGGAAATAAAGTACGAAGTGAATGAACGCAAAAAATCCCATAAGCGAAAATATTGCGTTTTGTGTTGAATTACGAACATCATGCACGCTCCTGGCGTAATTAGGAATTTAATGTCCCGCTTATCTGTGCCAGGTAGGTACTTTATGACTTAATTAACTTTACCTCGCAGGCATTCCATCGCGTGGCTAACTATCTTAAATCTCCAACGCTAAGTAATCTGGTCAGCTTTACTCTTTTTATAGACACGGATTTCCTGTCTATAACTGAAGATGATCAGCACAATGCAAGATCCAAAATCCAACGCATATTTAAAAAAATAAATCAGACGGGATAATAAACAATACACCTCACAAACTAGCAAGCAAGGCTGCGTATCACGCATATTATGCTGCCTTGTTCGTCATTGTGGGACGTTATGTAACTGCACTCGTGTTAATTACGATAAATAGGCTTATGAATAGTAAATAATGCACCATTTGATTAACAAATGCATACAAGTGATTAATGAACTCTATTGCGCAACAGACTGCCACATTTATCCCCCCCTTCCTCACAAACACACACCCACACCTCCCATTCTACCCCCACAATATACATATAGTCCCATTCCCACACCTCCATTCCACACCCCAAAACCTAACAATCCCGACGAGTGTTATTCTAAGAGCAAGTGACGTACTGACGTGGAATAGCTGGAGTATAGCGGAGTTGCTGAACGCAGCAGGTACCGTAGTAATTAGCGCGAATAATTAATGACTGGAAGTGCGTAGCCTGTCAACCACACTGCGATTAGTTCCACGTTTCCACAGCGGTTGGTCGCTCGAAAACAAGTGATAACTGCGAGCCGAGATTGAAAAGTTAAGTGCGAAAAGTCGCATGTATGTTGCACGCTAAACTGTCAAAACTATAGACCAAAACTCCCAAAATCTCCGTTGTCCGAAAAGCATTGATGTAAATGAAGTAGTTGCCAAACAATAGGCATAGATTCTGATGAGCCCCTGCGGATGCAGGGGCCCATGAGAATCTATGCCTCTTGCATGTGGAAAGAATTGACTGTGTGACTCGGCTGAATATTGTCAGAGCAATGATGTGTACACAGGTTACTCATGACCGTAATTACAAGCACTTAGAACGTGTCTGGGCGCTATAAATGTCACAACTTGACGTAAAGTAACCCAGAACCAACACGTTCATGAAATGAAATGTCAACAAACATTCAGAACGGCACGCGATAGAATCCGTTAGCGCGTGCACTAAACAACTAATCATCAACGCCGATCCATAACGCTTACACTAAACAATCAATCAGCATTACCTAGACAAACATAACATGTTGCACGTGATATACGTGGCTGAAACAAGTCTGCATTTAATGAAACATTGTTAGGATTGATGCCACAAATTGAAACACAAACTTCACAAGATACGAAAATTCAAATTGTGTGACGTCTTGTCAGTTGGACGGTCGGTGACTGTGGGCTTACAGCTTTGAGCCCTTAGGACCAGGATCACAGACCATCGCACACTGCGGTGACGCTGACGACATTGATAATAGTATCTGGCATAATTCTGGGCTGGGTACACATGATGTAATTAGATTAAACGGGTGTGAGTTGAGGTGTGTGTGGCGGGGGTGGAGGTGGGTGAATGGGGTGGGGGTGGGGGCTGCAGCCGCATGGTCCAAAATAAGAGTACCAGCACACTTACTACAAACAAAAAAAAAAACAACAACTACCAAAAGCCTCTCATGCTGAAACCGATACGAGCCCTTAACCCTTTTAGCCCCGGATCCATACAGCAGGAGATGGCTTGACCATGATAATTCAAGGGTAGTGCCAGATTAGCTTGGCGCCTTGAGGCGCCAAGCTAATGTGGCACTACCCTTGAATTATCATGGTCAAGCCTTCTCCTGCAAGTGGTACATAGTAGTTAAGGCAACACCTCCAAAATGTAAGAACTGGGACCTTGGGGCTAAAAGGGTTAACCCCTAAAAAGCGAGTGGCATAGATTTTCCGCAGGGGCTCATGAAATCGATGCCTCTTACTAGTGGGGGCATATGACTGCCAGACTCGCATCATAGCTCCTCGGACGTAGAGAGTCCCGAGGGTTTAAGCCTGTGGCTGGATTACAAGCCGGCCTTTGTCTCCACGCGAATCTGCTGCAAAACGACAAGTTCAAGCGATAATTAACCACGGGTAGTCGACTCTGTTGCTGATGGGAGTCCAGATGGGGGAGATGCGGTCGTGGTGGTGTTGGTTGGGTGAGATGGGGGGTGAATGCGCCCTCTTGCTTTGGCTGCAAGTACCCCACCCCTCCTATCCTTTTTTTCACCCCGCTCAGAACTGGTGCCCCCGTCTCCCTCTGGTCCCCTCTCTTTTTCCATTTTGGAGGCGAGGGGGTGTCTAGGGGTCAGAGGTGCATCTCATATCTCCTCGTCACCATCTTTTCTGTCCCATCTTGTGGGAACCGGGACCCAAGTCGCCTTCTACATTACAGCTGCAAAAGAAACAGATTTTCATGCACCCCCGCAGTCGCAGAAGGTCAGATGGATCTATACCTCCCCGGATAGCAATGGCACCTTTTAAAATGTGTGTTCCTCAGAATTTGGGTCAAAACAGTCTCCAGCTGCATTTTCTACATTCATCTCCAAGAGGAACAGATTCTCATGCGCCCCTACAGTCGCAGGAATTGGCACCATTGACCGCAAGGATTGGCATCATTTAAATGAGTATTCCTCCAAAGAGGAAATTAATACCTATCTAACCCATTCATGTTTCATCACACTCAATTAAAACACAATATTGCGTCCCACACTCCCACACGCACAGCCAGTCACTCGGGAGGCATTGTCTGTCACAATTAATCCCCTTGCTGTCCAAATAAACTTTCTCTTTCCGGATCAGCGCCAATTACTGTTGATTCGATTTTAAGGGCTAAAGAGTAGTGCTGCAATGGCTTAAAAAATGGCTAAAACCACAGAGAAACCCCAAGAAACTAGGTACTACATGCTTCCTCCATGGCGCCATCCTTGCAAGAGTTCTAGTCAATATACTTCGGCCCACAATTTGTACTTACCGCACAGCTAATGTGTGATTGTGAAAGCGGTAGGAATACATTGACTTTTTGACTGCTAAAATTCAATCCATACTTGGCAATGTTGGTCCCAAAAGAAGCGCGTCACCACAATTCGCACGCCAGCGTCTGACACTCGCACTGGCTCTATCGGTCCAAATTAATCCTTTCAGATCAGTCACATACTATTACCACCGTAACTTCCTCCACTTCAGGAACAGACTAATACATAAGTTGCACCAGATCTTTATCCACAAGAGGCACAGATTATCATGAACCCCTGCTGTCGCAGTGGCTCATGAGAATCTATGCCTCTTGGAGATAGACGTCTTGCTGGTGACTGTGCCCAAACAAACCATGACTGCAGTCGTCCTGCTAATCAGGCCAGAAACACATCTCGCACGGCTATCCCATTACAAGACATCGTTCTTGCAGTCTGGGACATGGACAATATTGGCACATTGTGTGTGCAAAACACTGGCTTGTGCCTCAATCTAGACCATATCCTTTGACTTCAAACATCGCCGGACTACTTTAGTTCAATGACAGTTATAGATTAGCTTGGCGTCTAGAAACGCATCAAGCACTGCCCGTGAACTTTCATAGTCGATTACTGCCAAACCTGTTTTAAGGCGACGACACAAAGAACTATCAAAAAGTGGTCGCTTTAGTCAGGTTGTCTCGAGCAACAGATCAGGCCACCTAAGTAACAGGGAAAGGACCATAGGACCAAATACAGGTGCTTAGAGATCTGGTCGTCTTTATATAGGTGGTCGCCCTGACAGTTTTTTTTTTTTTGTTTTGTTTTAAACCTCCAGCAAAATATGCTATCTCCCACTGACCGTTACAATCCAACTCCCCAAATGGAACATTCGTGAAAGTGGCGTACATAAGACTCATAGTTGGAGATAATTAGAAGCGATAACATGTCCCCTGTCATCAGAAATAAAATACCGCTGACTCAGGATATCCGTGACCGGACAGATGGCCGTAAATGTAGAAGTGATGGACAAGGACGTGTGTCTATAATCACACGCTTGAAGCCTGCAATAGTCCCGCCCACATCTCTACCGCGTTCTAAAACCCATTATCACCTTAACCTTAACCTTTCCTGCAGGAATCATCGCGACAATAAGCGCTACCGACAGCCAAATGGTTAATGCCTGACGCACATTACAAGCGATCAGCCGACCGTGACTATGATAGTGCAAGAGTACTGTACAACCGCTTTATGTCAATCAAGACATAATAATAATAATAATAATAATAATAATAATAATAAATAACTCGAACAATGCATTTTTTGTAATGACTGGCTACACTATAGCTATATCTATGAGCTACATTGCTTTGAAGAGTGAATGTTTAACCCTTTTAGCCCAAAGGTCCCATTTCTCAATTTTTTGAGATGTTGCCTAACGACTATGTACCAGTTGCAGGAGATGGATTGATCATGATAATTCAAGGGCAATTCAGGCGCCAAGCTCATCTGGCACTACCCTTGAATTATCATGATCAATCCATCTCCTGATGCTGTGTCCCGGGGCTAAAAGGGTTAAATAAGGCTGGCTCTTCAACGTAATATCTGTAACTGTTGTCAATCTTGTTAACTTTTCCCCTCTCATCAAAAGGTTACAATGAAAAGCTGTTATTTGTGGTTTAAGTTATTTTTCCAATCAAGAAATCAACCCATAAAGATCCGTTTCCAAACAAAGACCCAACACGAAAGCGGTCATTACCATAGAGAATTATGATTGAAAATGGGTCAGTGGGCTCACGGAGCTTCGTTTCTATCAAAGCGCGCAAGCAAAAGCGATCATTAGCTGATGGAATTATGATTGAAAATGAGGCAGTCAGATCACAGAGGTCGGGCAGTTTTAATTGCCACCATTACGTCAACTGTCATAAGACTGTCACCCAAGTCTCCTCTCGCTGGCGTGACTTGACGAGAAAACGCATAAATTAGGTGCGGGTAATCATGGGAAGACCGTAACGAGAGTCATATTGTCGCGCCAACAAAGGTTTGCAGCTTTCCAAAGGGCGTATTTCACTAGAATGGCGCAGTCCTGATCAACGCGACCGCACAGGGTAAAGCACTGTAACGAACGACGCACATCTTCAAGAGTCTTAGATCATCATGAGCCCGTGTAAGTTGCGGGGGCTTATGAGGATCTACGCCTCTCTTTGGTCTGGGTCTGGAACTTTCCCCACGTTGACATTTTATATCCATGTCCCTTCAAGAGGATGACACCGGGTCAGTTAAGATTTTGACGGGGTAGGACTGACAGCGAACGAGTCAAACCTGCAAGAGGCATAGATCCTCATGAGCACCCGCAATTGCGGGGGCTCATGAGGATCTATACCTCTTGTTGTCCGCCTCTGCATCTTGCTCGCTCGTATTGATGTCATTTCTCATCAAGAAGAACACCAAGGCAGTTCAGTCTTTGACGAGGCAGGACTGACAGATTTTCTTTGTTTGAAAGCGATGCCAGAGAGACTGGGAGTCGGGGAGGAGAGGGGCGGGGCAGGGCGGCCCGTGGGGGTAGGGGCAGCGGCGTAATGGGCCCCGGCATGCGATCCCCTCGTTCTCCTGCCCCCACACATCACAATCATCAGACGTAACCCGCTTTTTTCCTTATCCCCACACTGTAATCAAGGCGGCGAAACGGGAAAAAATTGCCTTGGCCGACTCTGTCGGATATGAGAGCAGTCTTCAGCTCGGGAACACATTTATCTGAATTCTGGATTCTGACCTCTCTTTTGTACTGGGGTGAACAAGGACAGAGGAAGATTTTTCATGAAATCTTATTGATGTTCTTGTTGCATTTCGCAATTTGTCTTTCAAGACACTGTGACAAGAGAAGAAATTTCCTTGTGCATACTAAAGAACGATCAGACCTGATCTCTTCTCTCTCCTGCATCGTATCAAATCATCATCACCTATCATATATCCTATCTCGTATTTTTTTCCGGGACACCCAAGGATGTTCGCCCGGCATCGGGGACGCCGTCAAACAAAAATAACCTTGAGTGAAAGACCAACATCTGCAGGAAGAACAGCTCCCCATCCTGAGGAGGACACAGGGTGTTCAACCTACAGCAGGAAGGGTGTGGCTGGTTGTGATCAGTTATCACTGTACCACGCAAACGGTTTTTCATTTTTCATCACAAGTTTTGCTGTCCCACATGAACTCCTGCACCTTCCCCTTTCAAGGAAACAAAAACGAAACTGCTTATAGCAAGAGGCATACATCTTCATGAGCCCCCGCGCCGGCGGGGGCTCATGAAGATATATGCCTCTTGCAGATGTCTGGCGATCGCCAAGGACTGCACGTGCGCTAAAGGATAAACATTAGGAAAAAATAACATCTATAGATAATGTGCATGTAGAGAAAATTCTAAACCTTAAGAGGGCAATAAAGGTTGTGTTTCCTTCAGAGCAACTGCATAATACGCTATTAAGATAAAAGGTATATTGTATTGAATTGATTTGCATGACGCGATATGCCCAAGAAGTGTCTATGAAGATGCAATTGCTGCTGACGTGCAGAGAGAGAGAGAGAGAGAGAGAGAGAGAGAGAGAGAGAGAGAGAGAGAGAGAGAGAGAGAGAGAGAGAGAGAGAGAGAGAGAGAGAGAGAGAGAGAGACTGCGATGGCTCAATTTACTGTACTTGGATACATGTTGTTTACAATCACAATTTTTTTACCTGCTAGCTCTCTATAAAACCTAGGTTGCTAACGATTCTTTATCACAATATGAGCGATTCATCCACGCACAAAAAAAGTATTGAACAGGGTGTAAATTACAAGTCTCAAGCGTCGATCCATCCATCACGCCATACCGCAACAGCCTTCAGCAGACGATTCCTCATTGTCATCCAATTTACGCTGGAATTGAATGGTCTACTAGTGAAGATGGCCAGGAAGACTGCCCATTTCACTCCTCTCCACTTCATTACCCTTGACAGTACCGACCACGCTCCAAAACGAAGTCAAGGGCGGCAAGGAAATGAGGTTCTCGGGCCATCAAAGGACGGACAATGTCTTAGGGTGTAAATGGACCCCCCAAAAAGCAAGAGGCATGGATCCTCATGAGCCCCCGCAACTGCGGGGGTTCATGAGGATCCGTACCTCTTGAAGAAGCCCAACGCTGGGGGTAATGAATTGGGGGGGGGGGGGGGGCGATGGGGGAGGGCACTCGACAATAAGCGTTTGATGAGCAGTCTGACGAAGTGTGTGAAAACATGTCCCACTCGCATCCTGAATCCCGAATACTTTTTCAACCTAAAGATGTAAAATAGCCGGCAAGAGTCACACATTCTCATGAGCCCCTGCAGTCGCAGGGGCTCATGAGAATCTATGCCTCTTGCTGATAAAATTGGGCTGTGATGTAGAGAGTTAGAGAGTGGTCTCCCTGATGCCCGACACCACGCTGACAGAGACGGAGCGGGCACGAGCGCGCTGCACGTGCCAGCGACCATGCGACGCGTGTCAAGGTCACGCGACAGGGCGTGAAAAAGCAGTTCAAGGTCGCGCGACGTTGTGACCCCGCTCCGGTCAGGCGGAAAATTGGACATTGGCAAATTAGCGCTGGAGGCCGTTCGATTACTGCCGCTGCAGCGCTGGTGTGCAGTCACAAAAGAGCAGTACCGAGTTTGAAGGCTTCGAGGATAAGAACACTGCACTCAAAATATTGCTGTGCTTTTCGCAAAACCCTCCTCTAAACTATCCGCGTCACCTCTTTAGCTGTGAAAAAAAAAATTAAAACTAAACGAAACCGGTCCCCTATCAAAGGCTTTGGTGCGTGACTACTTTAGTATATGATGGACATGAAAAACATTAACCCATATCATATGAGGCTAAAAGCTTCAAATTTGTACACTGCCATATGCAAGCTACATTATAGTACTTACAGATAAGGATATAGACCAATGGCTTTAGTTCAAGGTAGAGCCAGAATCGCTTGGCGCCTAGCCAAGCTATTCTGACACTACCTTTGAACTACGTTTGTATTTTAGTCAAACTTATTTCGCACAATGGCGTATTTCGAATGATAAGGGTTAAACGCTTGAAGTAGGATTGCATATCCCATGTCCACGGGCACGTCCTCGACTATCAGGCGCTCATACCGTCGCAATCCCTGCAGATCAAAGCAACGGGAGCATAATTATCAGGATTTTGTCTTCAGAGGCAATCAAGTTTTCATCGGCAGCTCGGTGCCTGACTGAACACATCAGACGATTTTTAAAGTAGGTATGTCTGAGTGTAGAGAGGTTTGGGGGTGAGGGGTGTTCTAACCTGCCCTGAAAATAAAATCCAAAGAAAGAAACACGCTTAGAAAAGACAATTACAGCACATTTGGCTAATTTTTTTTTGTTGTTGTTTGAACTGCCCCAAAGATAATGGATGACCAAGATTGGACAGTGGCACACTTCTTATATTAGCGAAAGCGTACCCGCGGCACGAGTTACTTGCCCTGAAAGCGTGTTCGCGGTCAGCGTTCCTTGTGTGTACTGTGTAACATGTCGTAACTTCGGCGTGGCCTTTGCGCAATAAAAATAAATATGCGATTGTTTATGCTGGGTTTATACGACTATATTTATACAAAAGCAGTGACTTTATTTCGTTCTGTCTTTTAAATCCTCTATTTTTATAGATTATTCATCTAGACAACATATATATAGATATCTCATGAACAAGCTTGCTGACCGTTCCTAAAAAAAAAAAAAAAAAAAAAAAAAAAAAAATTAATGTGCTTTGGGGGTGCAGGTAGGGTGTTTGCAAAAACATCTATAGAATGAATAAAACATACTCTTTGTGACTTTTGATACGAGTTGTTAGGGAATTCTTTATGCAGTCTTTTCAATGTTTGAAATAACCTCCATTCCCACACGCCCCTCCCCCTTTGTTTTGATAGCTTTGTTTAGTTGTAATTTTTGTCAGTTTTATTTCAATGTATTTCTGTTTGTTTGTTTTTTGTTTATGTTTTGTTTTGTGGTAGACATAATCAGTTGAATGGTTGATTAATCTATTTTGTTGTTTGTTTACATTAATTTTAATATAGTTGTTACATGTAATTGACCTTTCCTTTTTGATATTGTGTGCATGTACAAAAATTAAAAAAAAAAACCCACTGTAATGACAGATTGATACCTTATTAAAACGATACTTTTCGTTTTTAATACACAAGACAGTATTGTGAAAAATAAAGTTGACAACAAAATTTAATAGAATAATATATTTATAAAAGATAAACTCTCATGCACAAAGAAACACAGAACAGAATTGAAAAATGGGTGGGTTGGTGGGAGAGAGAATAATGAGAGTGAAGTGACAGATTAAGTGAAAAGCTGAAGAAGAAAATGAAAAGAAAAGAGAGGAAGGAGATTTGCCAATTGAAATTGTCAACAAACACAATTGTGACTGTTGTGTAACATTGAACAGATTTATTCCTTGTATTCAAGCAATAATGGTAAATGTGGTAAGGTAGCTCAATTCTGTGTGTGTGTGTGTGTGTGTGTGTGTGTGTGTGTGTGTGTGTGTGTGTGTGTGTGTGTGTGTGTGTGTGTTTCAGAGTGTGCATGTGCATATGTATACAGATTTCATTTTGTAAAAACAATAATAATATTACAAACCATTCAGAGATTCTATCTTGCGCCTTTTCTTCTCTTGAGTCATATTCTGGGGTCGTTTCTTGGGTGATTTTCTGCTGGATTTCAGACGTGGCGGTGCATTTGATACATCAAAAAGTGTGGGCACAGCATTGGGTATCAGCCGATCTTTCACTGCAGGTCGATAGAACTGACTATCCTCAAAGTGATTCCTACACAGGACACATGAAGCATTCAGCGCCTTGGCAGTCTTGTGCATCAGGTCTTGACGTCTGCAATTCTGTTTCCAAACATCACACCTGAAAAAATACCAATATAATTTGTGTTAATTTTATTATCACACAAAAACTGAAACAACCCATTCCAGGAAGTGGTAGGTGGGACCAAGGGGTGGGTCAGTTATTAACATTTGAATTAACATTAGCAACCATTGTATCACTAGCAATCTCTACCATTTACCTTTCACTTATAATTATATTCCCATAAAAAGCAGAGTGCCTACAGTCAGTACCTTTAATTGACATAAGCACAACAAGTCCAAATTTGAGCAGTCTGCTCATAAACTTGCCACACATACATGTATGTATGCAGTTTTAAAAGCTCATCTTCATCCTCGTATCTCATTTTCTCAAAACTGTCCTCTGCACCCCTCCAGCCTTTAAACTGATATAACTTCCTCAGTTTTTAAAATACAGGGACCATTCTTATGTCGGCAGAGAGCTAGTTGCACGTAGTTTTCATATATAGTCATAACTCCATCAAAGTTCCGACTAAACCCTGGTTTTCTCAGGATGGGTCAGAGATCGCTAACACTGATCGGTAAACACGTGTGCAGAATGATCGGCACCAAAAGCTACATAAATTTCGAAGAAAAAAAAAAAAAAAAACTCACCTTGCTTGTTCTGCAGGAAATCTGAAGAATGACCATCCTACGCAGTTCACAGAATACCTCGCATTAGTGCAATTAGGCGCAGCACAATGCTGGCCACCTTTGCGAGTGCGTTTCTTCTTCTCTCCGTCCTCCATGCTGACAGCCCGGTCGCACGCATTCAGGGGCAAATCACTCTAGCGAACGCTGCTACGCTTTTTCAGGTCTACTGTCCAATCTTGGTCATCCATTATCTTTGACTGCCCTCATGCAGATGCCCACAGACTATTTGTATAACACGCTGCCAAACACAACCGAAAAGAGCTAACGTACAACTACAAGCCCCGGAAACGCAAAGCAAAAAAACAAAACAAAAAACAACACGAAACAACAAAAAACCTGGAGTATCAACTAGATCATTCGCTGTTTCAGCTGGGAATCTTAGCAGCCACCGCCTTAAACCTCTGTAAGAGAAGATATTTCACCAGCAAGAGCAGCCACCGCCTTAAACCTCTGTAAGAGAAGATATTTCACCAGCAAGAGCAGCCACCGCCTTAAACCTCTGTAAGAGAAGATATTTCACCAGCAAGAGCAGCCACCGCCTTAAACCTCTGTAAGAGAAGATATTTCACCAGCAAGAGCAGCCACCGCATTCAACCTCTGTAAGAGAAGATATTTCACCAGCAAGAGCAGCCACCGCCTTAAACCTCTGTAAGAGAAGATATTTCACCAGCAAGAGCAGCCACCGCCTTCAACCTCTGTAAGAGAAGATATTTCACCAGCAAGAGCAAAGAGGCATAGACTCTCATGAGCACTTGCGACTGCAGGGGCTCATGAGAATCTATACGTCTTGCAGACGTACAACTGTTGCTGTACCTTGTCTGAAAGACATGCACACACCTACACAGACATTCATCATTGTGACACAGACTGCACTATTGTATTTTCTGCTATGGATTTTCTTCATAACTTACAGAGACTATACTTGCTTACACAGACGACCGTGCTGTTTGATTACTTTACTTCTATTCTTGCCGCCAAAAGCGCAAAAAGGAACGACCATGTCTTCGGGAGAGGTAATGCCGCCAATATGATATAACGTGATCTGCCACTACGCACTCTTGCGTTTTCGCCGTTGATTCCACTTCTGCGACATACTATTGACGAGAAGACCGGAACTTGATGCATTTGGCTTTGAAACCGAAACAATAGCAGACAAACCTTGTTCTTTAGGTACTAGTATTATCAGACTGACAAACCTCGTGTCGTAAATCAAATAAACGAGACAGAGCGGGTCACAATAACACAGCGACGAATGAAGCAAATGGTTTCTATTTTAGAATCCCCTGCTGGAATCTTTCTCAGAGCACGTCGCGAAACTTAGGTGGACTGACCGGCGTCAAACTAAACCAGCACTGCCCATGAGACTTCTTTGTTCATTGTCCTTCATCGAGTGGCGCTATATAAAACATGAACGTAAGTCGAAATTGTAACATATAAAATTGCTCTCTGGGATGAACCATAACCTACAAAGTCCCTTCTATATGAGAGCTGTCTTCGCTGTCAAGGTCTCTACCTTTTGTCTTTGACTTGATTCTGATGTAGAAATATCTCTTTCTGAAAAAGCCTCGCAGATGTGCCAATGCGTCATAGTGAACTCTAAAAGGGGCGCGCGCAGTGCATACGCGTCATTGGTTTGTCAAACGTCAGGATCTATGCCTCTTGGAGATGCGCGCAATTGTGTTATTGGTTTGTCAAACGTCATTTGTCATGACGTATTTTTTTTTTGTTTTGTTTTTACGTAATTTTATAGTTAACGTGATATGAGTTTCGCTTTCGCTTCAAGACTTGCGAAAATGGTGACAAAACTAGAATTTCGCAGTACAATTTCAGTCTTGCTATAATTTGTATATATTATGTACACCTGAATGCTCTTCTGAAAGCGCGTCGATGTGTATGTATGCGTGTGCGTGAGTGCAAGCGCGCTCCAAACATCCTCAAGCGGCATAGATGTTCATGCGCCCTCCGGGCACATGAGGATCTATGCCTCTTGGAGATGCGCGCACAAGTGTGAGAAAGAGCGAGCGAGAGAATTACGTCATATTTTGAGTATCAGTGTCTGTGTGGTGACAGAGTTGCTACTTTTACGTCACCGGCACGGTCTGACTTTTTCTAGAAATGGTTTTTACTTTTTTTTTATTATTTTATTTTTTACTGTTTGAAAAGAATTATTTTTTACTAAAGAAGTTAAAAAGATACAAAGCTGGCTAACGAACTCATCCAATGTCTTTCTCCAAACTATATGCAAAAGTTCAAGTAAATATGACAAAAATTACGGACTCTAATCTGGGTCAACCGACTTCCTATAAACGGTTGTTTATGTCTTCAATGAGACATTCAATTACAATATGTTCGGAGGCTCTCTCAGCCACCCACTTAAGAAAGTATTTCGCCTAGTTTCAAACTTGTGTGTCATGAAATATCGGATATTCTCTTGTTTACATACATACGCACACACATACATACATACATACGCACATACATAAGCACATAAGGCGGTTCGCGCCAAATGTACGTTCAGCAGCGAGGTTAGCGTAACTAGACATGACGTAATTTTTATCTTGATACTTCAATTGTTAGAGGTTTAGCCTGCCCGGTGATCATGGACATGCTATTAAATTCGCCCCACCGCGATCCCTTCTATAAATAGAAGAGGCTTAAAAAGTAACAGCATAGAAAAGCGCAACAGCACAGAAGGAAAGAAAAAATCCTGCATGTAAATGTGTAGATCGATCAAGCTGTCTACAAACAAACATATCGCGCTGTGCTGTTTGTCAAAAAGAGCGATCTCCCATCTGATCCTATTTGCGATACCAGACTCGGGAAAAACGGGGGGTGAGGTCATATCGCCATTATCATGCAGAATACAGCGAGAGGGGACTTCAATCATGCACACACAAAAGACGGTTTGTCTGCTCTTTGCTCAAGCGTCCAAAGAGCGACAAGTGTGTCGCGTTCTCATACCAGTGCTCCCCCCCCCCCCCCCCCACCTCCTTGAAATAAGAATCACGTTGTAAGACTGAATGGCCCAACAAAACAGTAATTTAATCATTTCACCTTCCAGAGACAAACATAGCTACAAATTTCATGCAGATTTTTTTTTTATTGCTGTCGCAAGCACTACAATGTTCCACAGATGTTTTGAATTTTGGTTGATCCAAGTCAAAGAAGATGTAGACCACGACAGTGCTTGTGCAAATATACTTCTTCTAAAAGCACTAAAGTCATCAGACACGACCTCAAAGCTATCAAGGTCGACCCCATTTCATTTCATTGGCTTTGAGCGTGAAAGAGGTAACGTAGTTTTTGACGTCAGTCGCAGTTTTGTGCACATTAAGACAGTGAGTCACTCAGTATGAGACTTCATTCAGATCGAGAATGCATCGCAAAATTCCATCACATATCCAACCCCCAAAATGCCCCCCCCCCCCCCCCCCCCTTCCACATGGAAGTTGACACAACACTAAGGAACACAAATCCATCTGCAAGAGGCATAGATCCTCATGAGCCCCCGCAATTGCGGGGGCTCATGAGGATCTACGCCTCTTGCAGTTGTGCGTCGCCTGTTCAAGAAATGGACCCCTCTTGTTCGGTCCTGACGGCTAACAAGGGATCAACACGAGGCCGCAATATTTACAGAAATGAAATGAATATGGTCTTTTCTTGCACGAGAGAGCGCGAGCCACTGATTCGCACAGATAGTTTGATAGTCTGAGTCACGTTCCGCTGGTGCTGTCGTCCCCAAGCCATCTCCAAGAGGCACAGATTCTCATGAGCCCCTGCAGCCTGCAAGGGGTCATGAGAAACTGTCTCTCTTGCTGGCTTAAGATTGGTCCTTTTTATTCATCTCCAAGCCTCGGACAGGGAAAACTATCTGGTTTGGGCGTGTGGCTGTCGGGGTGTCACCACCCTGCAATAGTCATTCAGGCATCAAGGGCACTCCGGAGAATCAACTCGCGATATTTTTACATGTGCTACAAAAATTATCAGTTTTGGGACAGTGTTACTGAGTCACAAAAAATGGCCTTCTCATATATACAGCACAATGCCTGTTGGCTGTATGCCATGTCTGGCCATGCACGCACGTGCAATGTCTTAAAACAAATAAACATCGATTTTTTTTTTCTACCGAGATGCATAAGGAATTGGAGAATCAAGAACCAGAAAAAAAAATGTGTCAACTTTGCTGAAATGTCCCGAGTCTCGTTGCTACGGTCTGGTAACCAGTGAAAGGCAATCGTCTTCCTGTCCCGCCATTTTCGGCCTCTCTAAACATTGACCATGATGCTGTGTCTTGTGCTGAAAGAAGGTACTTCCTGCAAGCAACGAATATTACATTGCTTCCGGTTCAAACTTCCTTCATAACGAAAATTCAAGCTTCCTGAACCCACGTGCGTCGACTTTTCTTCGGTCCTAGCCTTTTTGTGAAGCAGAAAAAACCAACATCTTAGCCTTTACTTCTGAATGGAGAAAGAAGAGGAGGGAAAGCGGAGGACAAAAACTGCACGCAAGAAAACAAATGTACACCAGCCGTTCCAGAGTACCTACCCCAAACCTCACAAAGCAATTTAGACAGGTTTTGACAGAACAGTTGTTGGAGAAGGGCAACAAATGAATAGCCTTGGTGAATGATGGCCAACAAGCCATACCAGTGACGCGCAACGTAGTACCTTCCCTCCTGACAAACAAGTTCTATTTGATTTTTCGAACAAAAACTTAACCAACTGCAAGAGACATAGATTCTCATGCGCCCCCGCAGTCGCGGGGGCTCATGAGGATCTATGCCTCTTGTTGAAGTCATTTTATATGAGTGTTATTCAAGTTTACGGAGGATTTTAGGAAGTCACTGTACCACAAAAAAGTCATGGGCGTTTCTTGCTTTCGCAGTTCTGTTTTTGTCTTCACAGCATAAAATGGTCTGGTGCCTCTTCAGTCACGGACTCAAAACCTTGACAAGTTCCCGAATGTGTGGAACAGAAGCGATTAATGAAACCAGCTGCTATTACCCAAAAGGCCATGGACTCTGCGATTGCTGGGGTTCATGAGAATCTATGCCTTTTGTTGGTGTGGTTTTGGTACCCTTTTCTGTTGTTCTGTTTTTGTCGTCATGCTGGGAACGACAATAAAATGGACCACCAAACTCCCATTGAACAGTCCCATCACTGAGGGAGCAGCCCTAAAGATTGATTGATTGATTGTACATTGCTTAACGTCCCGACAGCAACAAGGCTTTCTCAGGACGTGCCTGCACTGCTTGTGAAAAAAAAATAATAAAATAAACAGAATATTGAATGTATGTCGCCAGCCGGTCAAATACGTTACATAAACCTAACACATGGGGCCTAAATAAAGCTAAGACCATTTAGCAACACACATCCAATATCAAGAGCTACAGGCAGTGCAGACAGTAGGGAGAGTTTTAAAAAGGCAAATACAGGTGAATGGACAAAGGGTAGACAGAAACACATGCCCCAGAATACAGAAGAAAACCCACCCTGTGGGGCTGACCAGGGTGACCCTGGGAACTAAAAAATACCTAACCCCACCCAAGTCCCCCAGGGCAGACCCGGGTGGGGTGCAGCCCTAAAGAGACTAGCAAACGTATGTAGTGTATGTTTTTCTCTTTTACTGCAACGATGTCCTTCGCTTCCAGAGTGACTAGACTAAAACAATACTAGTAAATCAATACCAGTGATGGGCCCTACAGAGTAAGTACACTGGCTGTCTGTGGTTTGAAGAAAGGACCCCCAGCCGCATACTGAGATAGCCAACCAACAAATATAGTAATATAGTAAAGACTTAATCAAGGGTGGTGTCAGAATAGCTTGGCGCCTGAAGCACCAAGCTATTCTGGCACCACCCTTGATTTGTTTAATTTTTTTTTGTTTGCAACCGCTGCTTTTGTGTTTTTCTCCGTACAGTAAAACGCACCAACAATTCGAAACAATAGTTTATACAATCAAAGACTTTCAATTAACTATTGCTACGAACACGAACCCACAATACGTAAGACATCCGTGTGGTCTTGTTAAAAAAAACAACAAAAGAAACCAAAAAACCACAAAAAACAAAAACAAACCAACCACCCCCCCCACCCCAAAAAAAAAAAAAAAAAAAAAAAAAAAAGAAACATCAAAGGCAAAGTAAATTTGCCACGATTATGGAATTGTTCGGGGACAGCACAAAACACGGTGAGTCATACCGAAAACAAAGCAACAAAGAAGAACATTTTCACACGGAACTCCCTTCCCTATTCTGCCCGTTTCCCACATTCCCACCGTTTGTTTGAGACTAACACAAGTACAGTTACTCCGAGTCAGTATCTCAGCATCTCTTTGACAAAGACAACTAACATTGCATGCCGACAGACACATAACACTTGTCTACATTTCGTTCAAGGGTCTGATGACTGTCCTCAGCAAAACGCATCCGATCTGTAAGTGGCATAGATTCTCATGCGCCCCTGCAGTTGCAGGGGCTCATGAGAATCTATGCCACTTGTGAGTAAAGATCTCCTTCATTTATATCCTGAACGATAGACGTCTGAAACTGTGACGCGCTGGACGTAATCCTGTATAGTCTGCAATATGATCTGCTTGAAGCAACGATACACCCAGCTAATTCCTTTTTGTGGTCTGCAACCCAAAACCTTCCTACGTCTCTGAGTAAATACCTCCAACTCCACCAGCAAGAGGCATAGATTCTCATCAGCCCCTGCATCCGCAGGGGCTCATAAAAATCTATGTCTCCTGCAAAAAAAAACCCGCTGTGGCTGAACGAGTGATGTCTTTTGCAGGCTGGTAGCAAGACCGTTGTGCCATCTGGTACTAACTTTGCAACTCGTGACGATTGCCTACAGTCGCGAGTATCTGTATAAAAGTTACTACACGCATTTCCCACGAGGAAAATGACGGCACGTAGGCAGCTCTTCATTGTACTTCCGAGTTCTTCTTTACCCACGACTTTAACCCATTCAGCCCTGACGCACTACAGCATGAGATGGGTCGACCATGATAATTCAAGGGTAGTGCCAGATTAGCTTGGCGCCTGTCGGGCTGAATGCGTTTAGCATGATCTGAACCACTTGGCACTGTGAAGGAAAGGATAACAGGTAACATTTCCCCCATCGACAATGAGGCAAAGGTTACAATCGTAAAACGTGATTTCAGTTTTTTTTTTAAATTCAAAAATCACTTTTAATTTTTGATAGAAACATCTTCGTGAATTATAATTTGCAAACAAACAAAAAAAAAAAAAAAAAAAAAAAATTGGATCCATAATTTTGTGATGATCCATAATTTCTGATATTCGTAATTCATTATTATTTTCGTGATTGGTGATGTTAATTGTTCGTGTTTCGTGATCAACAAAACAAAGCGACAATGAAAGTGTGACGGCAGCACTCAATGCACCTCTCTCAGAAATGTGAGGGATGTCCAAGTATGACGTTGAAGCCAATTTATGGCGCATTTCCAGGCCTGACTTTTTGTCTCAACGCCATGCTACGTTCCAAAACTCCCAGCAGCCCATGCAATTTTCCCGCCTGCTGCATTTTAGGCAATCACCGCAGTTCAACACCCGCACACCTCGTTCAAAACTAGAGGAAAGGTCTAAATCAGTCAACAAGAGGTACAGATCTTCCATCAGACCCGGCGGCAGTTTGCTTGGAGTTTGTGCAGATTGTATTATTTTAGATGCAACACGCCCGGCGCCTCTGGGCATAGGAAAAGTGGTGTAAATGGAAGACAAGAATTGATTGTACATTGCTTAACGTCCCGATAGCAACAAGGCTTTCTCAGGACGTGCCTGCACTGCTTGTGAAAAAAAACCAAAACAGAACATTGAATGTATGTCGCCAGCCGGTCAAATACGTTAAATAATTGATTGATTGTACATTGCTTAACGTCCCGACAGCAACAAGGCTTTCTCAGGACGTGCCTGCACTGCTTGTGAAAAAAAAAAAAAACTAAACAGAAAATTGAATGTATGTCGCCAGCCGGTCAAATACGTTAAATAAACCTACAACATGGGGCCTAAATAAAGCTAAGACCATTTAGCAACACACATCCAATATCAAGAGCTACAGGCAGTGCAGACAGTAGGGAGAATTTTAAAAAGGCAAATACAGGTGAATGGACAAAGGGTAGACAGAAACACATGCCCCAGAATGGAGAGAAAAACCCACCCTGTGAGGCTGACCAGGGTGACCCTGGGAACTAAAAAATACCTAACCCCACCCAAGTCCCCCAGGGCAGACCGGGGTGGGGAAAAATACGTTAAATAAACCTAACACATGGGGCCTAAATAAAGCTAAGACCATTCAGCAACACACATCCAATATCAAGAGCTACAGGCAGTGCAGACAGTAGGGAGAGTTTTAAAAAGGCAAATACCGGTGAATGGACAAAGGGTAGACAGAAACACATGCCCCAGAATAGAGAGAAAAACCCACCCTGTGGGGCTGACCAGGGTGACCCTGGGAACTAAAAAATACCTAACCCCACCCAAGTCCCCCAGGGCAGACCCGGGTGGGGGGAAGACAAGAAGAGGCATAGATCTTCATGAGCGAGGGCTCATGAAGATCTATGTCCCTTTCAGAGGGGAGGTTCTTCTTGCTGGTGAGCCGGCTATGAAGGCATCCATGACTTGTTTTCCTCTCCCCCCACCAGCAAACACACAATTTTCATGTCGAAATTCTTGTTCTGCGTACTCATAGTCCACCCCGTCCGTCCCTGAACTGGGGAGCTGGGTAGCTCGGTTGGTACAGCGTTCGACTCTCGTCCGAAAGGTCGTGGGTTCGAACCCAGCTGGGGGTCAACTTAAAATGTGTTCAGACCTCTTTTCGGTACCCCATCTTTGCAATTACATTCGTGGTGGACAAAAGACGTTAAGCCCTAAACGTTTCACGTTTTTTTGTCCCTGAACTCACAAGCTAAAACACTTTCTCCCTCCGAGGCGCACGCACGAAGATAGGGTCCACAAAATCCACCAACTGGAAACACGCAGATTCTCGCGAGTCTCTTAGAACACAAGGACCTCACGTGAACCTATGCCTTTTGCAAACAGAGCTTGAAGGGCCCAGTTTTTTTCCCTGCATTCCCATATTCTCTACCCTCCCACCCACCCCCTCACCGCGACTAGTAGTCGGGTCCCCCAGGCCCGATATTTTCTGTTTTTCTCCGCATAATTTCCATGCCGCGTATCCACTCTGCGAGGCTCGGTTCCAGCCACAGCCCTTTCACATCCATCGCCAAATCAATGAGATGGTTGTACGGTTCTGTAATGGCTAAAGATGGGTGCGAAACTCAGCTGGCAATGAGGTATAGATTCTCATAAGCCCCTGCCGCCGCAGGGACTCATGCGAATCGACGCCTCTTGTCAACTCTTCTTTCGCTTCTTTTGAGTATCTAAAACAGTCGATCCATTTCCAACGACTTGTTCGTAATCTTTAGCTGGTAAATCTAAAACACGAAGCAGTTGTGACTGGAAATGAAAGAAATGGATATTCATAGCTTTTTCCCCCTAACGTTTGCCACATGCTGGGTTTTGCTGTTTCTATGTCTCTGATTTCGGCGATCCTTCTCTACTTATTTGCAGTTCCTTTCTTTAGCAAGAGCACAGATTCTCATGAGCCCCCGCAACTTCGGCGGCTCATACAAATCTAAACCTTGTAATATAAAAATGTACGCTTTTTGCAACCCGCGCGAATTAACGCACCAGCTAAACCTAAACAGATTCATTGTCTCAGGCAAGGAATGATAAATCTGATGTTTCGAGAAAGGTAGCACAAAGTGTAGTCCCTTTGTCCCGCCATTGCTGATCTCCTGGCTCTACCCTGATCTCTTTCTCGGCGCCACCACCATCACCTTTCGGTCTCTTTACCACGTCGGCGCCAGACAGCAGTGAACAAGGCCATTCACTATCGATGGCTTTGAACTTCCGGAAAACGTCAGACCACAGACGCGATGCAGGGAGAGATAACGGGTTTGACATACTATTCTGCTGGCTCGTTTCGCAGGGGGCTGGATCAGTCTAGTCGTCGAAGCGCAGTCTCTGATGCATATGGGAATGCAGCTGGGTTAACGTGTTCTGTGTGATTTAGCCCCTTCTATGACAGCGTCTAGAACTGATGTCACCAACACCATCGCAGACTCACTGCCTGATGACTATGTCGGCCTCCGGCACACGGACATGAATGTGGATAGCAAGAGGCATAGATCCTCATGCGCCCCCGCAGCTGCGGGGGCGCATGAGGATCTATGCCTCTTGTATTTGGGTTTTGCTTGTTGTATTCCGTGGTGAAAAGGTAAGTGTACTTACCACAAAACCGGAGTCCGGGCACCGACAAAAGGTTCTGAAACAAAAGAAAAGAAAAACACGTGTTACGCAAGGTAAAGTGGAATTTAGTACTGCAGCCGAGAAACGGAAATTAAATGTGACATTTTCCTGCATGTGCCTGGCCACAAACAACATCCTTAATTTGAGAAACAGCTGGAGCTGATCTGAATCAGCAGGACACATAGATTGACATAAGCCCCTGCGACTGCAGGGGCTCACGTGAATCTATGTCTCTTGGAGACGTAAATGATTTGATTAAGCACTCTTTACTTGGGATCAGTTAATAATAATAATAATAATAATACCGTTATTATATAGGCGCTTTTTCTCAATTTTTTGGCAAATCGACTCAAAGCGCCGCGAACTGAAACCCAACACGCACACTCACGTAACAGACACGGATTTACGCCATTTAAGACAAACAGAGTCCAAAACAGACGAAGGGCCAGTTCAGCTACTGAAGTTACAGAGATTTTTGATCGCTTGTATTTGAAATTTGTAAAGTGGCCTGAAACCGGTACCAAAGTGTGTGTGTGTGTGTGGGGGGGGGGGGGGGGGTGGAAGAACCGGAGTACCCGGAGAAAGATTGATTGATTGATTGTACATTGCTTAACGTCCCGACAGCAACAAGGCTTTCTCAGGACGTGCCTGCACTGCTTGTGAAAAAAAAACTAAACAGAAAATTGAATGTATGTCGCCAGCCGGTCAAATACGTTAAATAAACCTACAACATGGGGCCTAAATAAAGCTAAGACCATTTAGCAACACACATCCAATATCAAGAGCTACAGGCAGTGCAGACAGTAGGGAGAATTTTAAAAAGGCAAATACAGGTGAATGGACAAAGGGTAGACAGAAACACATGCCCCAGAATGGAGAGAAAAACCCACCCTGTGAGGCTGACCAGGGTGACCCTGGGAACTAAAAAATACCTAACCCCACCCAAGTCCCCCAGGGCAGACCCGGGTGGGGAACCCGGAGAAAGAACCCCCGACTTGGGATCAGTTCCGATCGAGTTGCACTGCTAATCACTTTGGACAAGAGTCTGACACTGTTCCTAAATATAATGCAACAAAGCCTTCTGATCCATGTATCATATTCTTCCCTTAGCAAATACAACAACAACACAAGGAACTATTTGTAATGAGCTCTTTCGGTACAGAGACCTCCTTTACTTTCCTATTTACAGTGAAGATCACTGCAGGCTACAAGAAATGTGTGCCACTGTTCCGACAACATTGCATTAAGGGAGATAAATACGGTGCGGGTAATTTATCACGTGACGGTTTCCTGTAAGCAGATGAGATAATTACTGAAAAATAATGAAAAACCCAATGGGAAAACCCGCCAGCGTTAATTCAAAAAACAGTAATAACGTGAAACCTAACCTTGTTTCCGCAAACAAAAACTACATGTCGAACGTCATTTTCGGTTAATATGCAACAAAATTCAGCTTCAAATTTCAATACGCCATCATTCAGACATGCAATTTAGAAAAAAAAACCTCAGTAACGCATTAACCCATTTAACCCCACGGCCGTATTTCCCAAATTCTGGAGGTGTCGCCTAACGACGTTGTACCAGTAGGAAACGGGTCGACCATAATAATTCAAGGGTAGTGCCAGATCAGCTTGGCGCCTGATGGCGCCAAGCTGATCTGGCGCTACCCTTGAATTACCATGGCCAATCCATCTCCTGCTGAAGGGCGTCAGGGCTAAAAAGGGTTAAATAATATAATATGCAAGGTGTCGCGCGCTGACGTCTCTATCAAAACATAAATCTGTCATGTGCCCGTTAACCCCTCAGGCCTCACTGTAGCGGATGCGTCATGATTGCATAAAATGAACGCACCAGCAGTTTCCCCAATAAACTGCAACGAAAAACAAACATCTGCAAGAGGCATACATCCTCATGAGCCCCCGCAGCTGCGGGGGCTCATGATGACCTATGCCCCTTGCTGACATTAATTACTTGAATTTTTCTGTTGAAGACAATGACTGGCCGTTTAAATTTACGATCTACGAATATCAGACAGAGGGTTGTGAAAAGGGGGGGGGGGGGGGGGGGGGGGGGGGGGGGGGGCTCTCGATGCTTTTTATTACCTGCACATAATTTCACATGCAAAGACAATGATTGGACTTTTAATTTATGCCGGTACAGTCAATACAACAGGCTGATTTCATCTCAAACCACGTCTCTGTCGCGAGATGATGTGAACCATGATAGCTTGGGGCTTGGGACTTGAGTCTGATGCTTTGTTAATGACTCACGATGATGTCTGCCACAAATCAGAAATGAAAAATATAAAGCAATACTGTATCATAGGTCATAGGAAGTGAACCCAAGTCCGTACAGGGTCCAACTTGTCTCCTTCATGGATAGGTGGAGCAGGTATGGACCTTCCTTCCAAGCTAATACAGATTCCATCTTAAACGACCTGAACTGAACTGAGAAACGTGTGCACCTCGTTTACATCAAAGGGTGTACCCCTGACGCCATCGGTACACTCTTTGGTTACATACATATGTGATTGCATTGCATTGCATCGGCAGCGACTAAAGTTACCTGTACTGACCAAGAAGCAAAATCAGACGTAGGCTACTATCAGTTGCTGAAGTCATCCATCTCCCGTGTCGCTCCATAAATTCCAAAGGATGAAGACGGGCGTGACCTTCCAGTCATCGAGGATTAAAGAGCTGTCAAAGTCAAGGAGCGCTGGGAACTGTCCAAACAACGGACAAATGACCGTCGCTGCCCCTCAGCAAGAAACCGTGCATTTGCAAGAGACATAGATTCTCATGAGCCCCTGCATCTGCAGGGGCTCTTGAGAATCTATGCCTCTTGTGGGAAAAGGTCAGTCTTTTACAATCGTATCCCTGCTCCCATGACGGAGAAAGTGGTGACGACTGGGAGGTATGATGAGTGGTGTTGGTAGGGGCGGGGGGGGGGGGGGGGGGGGGGGGACTGATTGGTTGCCCAGAGAGTGAGTGCAGATGAAAAAGTGGGCAAGTCAATTCAGACGGAGAGCTCAACCCCGAAATGTCCAACTACGCCAAATCGTAGAAGAACACCGATGCAAAATAAGCATTCAACAGGCACAGGTGCAGGCGGGCATTAGCGTCCGTGACTGTGACAGAATGAAGGCTTAGTCCACTGAGGTCTAATTGAAGCAGTCTCGTGCCGCTCGGTCATTGCTGTCCAACATGACGAAACACTGGCCCTTAGGGAAGGACTCGCAGTACTACTGTTCATGGAGCACCCTCTCACCTACGACGCCCGAGGAAATCAGGGGAAAAAAACAAACCAAAAGAAAACAAGACGCATAGATCCTCATGAGCCCCCGCAGCTTGCAGATGTTGACTGTGTGGCCATGGGGGACGGAGGAGCAGAGGCCGGAGGACAAAGCGACGTCACTGGCAGCGTCATCCGTAAGAACGCGACACTGTCAAATTTATACCTCAGCTAGTCTGTGATTTTGGACCGTACGGCTTGAAACCGTAAGATTTAAAATCACAGACCAGCTCACATAGAGGTCAAACGGTCAAAATCACAGAACAATATACTTTATTTTGATCTCGACGCACTCCGCCGACAGACCCAGTCCACTTACAATAAGCCATAGATCGCCATGAGCCATCACTGGAAGGGCTTATCAAGAGTTGTCCCTATTGCCCTCTAACTATTTCTTTTAAAATTTATATATATAGTCAGAACATGTCACTGGGCATTCAACTGTCAATGAAATGAGTCTGAACCGTGTCACTAGTTCCGCCCTAAGCACTGACGGATAGAAGGTGACGATTAAGCTGAAGTGTCACCAATAATTGAACTTTGATGTAGTGGAGCCGTCATCAATAAGCTACAAGCCAGATACATGACAGATTTCAGTAGGTGCAGATGAAGCTTTCGCGTCACTAATAGACAAACACTGATAAATGTCCGAGTAGGCTGGAGTAGGTCGGTGTCAAACTAACCAACAATGACGGATCTATGTCTGTACAGCAACTGCGCGGTCCTTTTACAAATCTTTTCCGTTTGCAAGAGACACAGAGTCTCAAAACCCCTTGCAGCTGCGGGGACGCATGGGAATCTAAGCCAACTCAAGCAATCCATCCGAACCATCCACCAGCTATACGAAGTACCACCTGGCAAAAAGTAAGCCGCACCTTCCTGCAATTCCACGTATAAATAAATAATAAATAAATCAGCCCATTAAATAGGCGCTTTACCCAATTGAATATCGGCTCAAAGCACCGCCGCGAACTGAACCCAACAAGCACGCTCACGTGAATCACGCGCATTCATTCACACACTGTACATAAACACAGAACATTCACGTGTTGATAAGAGCAAGCTCAAGCGAGCTACTGAAGTTTTCGGAAATTCAAATCGTTTTATATTTGAAATTTGATACCAAAATCGTGTGGGGGGGGGGGGGGGGGAGCCGGTGTACCCGGAGAAGGAACCCCGACGGTCCGCCCGAGTTAACGGTGACACTACAGGAGAAAAGTCCGACGCCAGAACCCGGTATCGAACCTCGCACCTTTAGCATTGGTGGCAGCCGCCTTAACCACTGCGCCACGAACCGCCTCTATACGTATAACCAGAACTTGGTAACAATGGTGATGTTTCTTAATTATCGGCTTTGGTCTGCAAGAGGCATAGGTTCTTGTGAGCCCCTGCAGACGCAGGGGCTCATGAGAATCTATACCTCTTGCTGGCAATGAGCAGCCTCGTTAATATCGTAAAATGAAGAGAATCATTAGAGTGTAGGTTTTCGACTGTAATGATGTGATGGTCAACTGTTTCTACTTCACGTGTGTGTTTCCTTGGATTAGTTTTCTCAATTTTATTACGCTAATTTTACACATGTAGCGACTCTCCTCAGTTCCCTAAGGTGCGGACCGTCTTTTTCCAAACACCATCCACCTACACCAGGCAGTGATCCTTATGAGCTCCTGCAGGCTGGACTCAACGCTCACACTTCTTAACATCCTGTTTCCTGACAGTTACACGTAAACTTTGTTCTATGTTCCTGTGCCGGAGAGGTGTCATCTTGCGCGGACTGCATGCTGGAGTCCCAAGAGTTGTCTTTGAAGATCCTAGTGCGGATTAGCGCGGATTTTACAAAAAGATCTTTCTGCAGTTGGTGCATCTCGCGTCTGCGTGACACCTCGTGAAAGAAACCCGCCTACAGGCTGCGGATTAGCGCGGGACTCTTTAACGTTTAGACAAGCAAAGCCCCAAGAAGCATTACAAAAAGCAACGGCCCAGTTCTAAACTAAGATCAGTCCTTTAGCTACCTGTATTCAGTCTGCAAGAGGCTTAGATTCTCATGCGCCCCTGCATTTGCAGGGGCTCATGGGAATCTCTGCCTCTTGCTAAAGTTACTACCTAATTCTCTACGACTATGGACCCAGACTAAACAGACAACTGGGCCTCAAGTGTATTGATGTCTCCTCCATGTAAGTGGGGCTGCGTGTCGAGGCGTTAAAGATACCTGGCGCTGTAATTAGAAACAGGCGGCTAACGAAGCGAGTTATGGAGGAATAATTGTGTTTGGAGTTTTTACCGAAAGTTTTGCACTCGTCTGGTGAGAGCAAGTTTCCATTCGGCGGCGACATGTGTACTACAAAAAGAGCGATGTGTCTGGGGGCGCGGAATTAACGGTCTCTTCGAGGTACGCTGCGCGCGGCTTTAGCAGTCTTTCCTGGTAACGAGATGCTTGCATGTATCGCGATGTAAAAGATACTCGTGGCTTTGGAATCCTCTCACGATCTTTATTTATCTGTAGAAGACATAGGTCTATATTGTTGCTGTTTATGTCTGTTTTTTACGTGGAGCAAGTCATGGAGCTTTCATCATACAACGATACCGGAGTCTGAAGACACTCTCCTCAGTCAGGTCATCACCTCCGACGTTGCACAGACTCAAATAAGCCATGTTAAATGTATGCAATATGAAACTGTCTCGCAGGAATCGGTTCCTATTTACTTACATGTACCCAAACTGATGCTTGTAGACGAGAGGAAATCATGACGGCCCGTGTATGAGGAGTTAATTTCCCCCAGGGATCGCAACTTCCCGAGGAGGGCGTGGAGGGGAGAGGTAGGACTCGCGATGATTTGCAACAGCTGTGGGTTACAGTTGCACAAATGATTCCACGTCTGCTACATCAGTCGCGTTGCTTGCCGCTACAAAGTGCCTTTTGTGCCCCAGCACCGGCCAGGCATCTCAGACGGCAGTCCCTCCATCACTCCCTCATAACCCCCACCTCCACCCAATCTCAAATCCACCCATCTCCCATGGTGTCCACATCAAGCCGGATGAGTACCTCATTCCCAAGATTTTATGGGACCTATCTATACTTGCAAAAGGCACAGATTCTCATCAGCCCTGCAAATGCTGGGGCTTGTGAGAATCCCTGCCTTTTGCACACGGTGCTGGGCTGTATGAGAAAAATAGTTCTCCATTCCACCAGCGGACTAAATCAGACCTATATCTTGTCGCAAGAGGCGTAGATTCTCATGAACCCCTGCGGACACATGGGCTCATAAGAATCTATGCCTCATTGCAGACGTAATTGAACACCGATCTTGATTCATAATTCTGTTGCTTTGCTCTGCAAACCGTTCTGTTAATTTCGGTTGCTTTTCATCTCACAACGGTCTCCCCCTTCCACCCATTTTCGTGAATTATATTGCAGACAGGCATACGCTTTTCATACAAGCATCATCCCGCCCCGAGATTGATGTTAGTAGTTGTTGATGAGTTGTAATGCATGTAGCGAGACTGTCACGCCTCCGTGTGGGCGGCGCGGGGTGACTCCATCCATAATTTTAGAGGGAGCGACTCAATATTAAACGCGGAGACTGGGTACTCAAAATCGGAGTCCTGGACTACACTTGAGTTTCCTGCGAAGGTCACAATCAGTGCTGGCGCTTACACAAACTATGTTTATTGCACAGAAATTTCAACACAGGAAAAAAAAAAATCTCATTTTTGGAGACAATAATTTTATATTGGAATCTAATCACCTTAGTTTAGCTTACCGCATTTTCAAGATTTGGGCGTTGTCCTCTTACACAACGTTACAGTTCAGAAGGCAGATTGAAAATGCTAGTTTAAGAGTGGGGCCGGAATAGCTTGGCGCCTTCACGCGCCAAGCTATTTCGGCACCACCCTTGAACTAGCTTTTTCAATTTGCCTTCTGAACATTCAAGTTGTATCAGAGGGCAATGCATAATCACAACTTGCCGGAAGCCAGACACTTTGAATTTCAGGACCTGAAATAATGGGAAGAGGGACGTCACACAAAAAGTAGCCTTGGCGTAATTCGCCACAGTAGCTCTGACTAAACTTGAGATCTTGAGGTAATGAGAAGAGAGGCTGACAAACAGTAAGGGGGCTGATGATTGCGTAGTGCCAACGCCTTTAGGGACCTGTACTGCTAATGGTCTTCCATCCCCCAGCGCAATACGATCAGAGAAAAAGAGATTGGAGGGTAGGGTATAGTTAAAATCATGACACGCTGTTGTGTTTAGGTTGCCGTGAGTACTGGTGAGTGCCTAGCGGAAGAACCTCACTGTGATCTGTGATCGGAGGAAAACGTCACAAAATCGTCACGCCTCAGCCTTAAAATTGCATTCAACAGGACTGACCGTGAAAAATGCTGAAATTCATCCATAAACGGGTTCTCTGTTTGTTCTGTCGCAACAAAGACTCTTTTAGCAAGCCATGCGAGTAAGCACATGGACCATATAAATACTATGTATTATTATTTATTATTATTATGTACTAGAGGTGTCGACGCTGCCTCTTCGTCCAGCAGAGAACTCGCCAAGGTAGCAAATGAGATGAGCGGCAGACAGATCTTTCATTTTAGGACATACACACTATATACTTAAACAAGCGCTAATCCAGACCTTGTGTGCACTATTTATAGAAAGACACCCCAAGAAGATGTTATACAGGAGGCATTACAAACTATCAACCTTTACAGCCTGGAAATTATGGCCGCATGAAGTTTTGTGGTTTACCAAACGAAGTCTTTGTGAAGCTGTGACAGCAACTACCCATTCACCCTCTCCACGGTCCCTCTCTTTCACAACATTAGCCGGGAGTGAAGTTTTTTAAATAATTACAAGCAGTGCATATCAGGACTGTTTCTACGTGATCAGGGTGTGCAATTGAAAATTTGTGTTAATCAGGGACGGAGAGGGGGCCTGAGTCATGCTGAGAAGTAGGGGGTCTGGGGGAGGGGGGGGGGGAGGGGCCCTACAGACGTTCACATCTGCAAGAGACAAAGATTCTCATGAGTCCCTGCGTTCGGAGGGCTCATGAGAATCTATGCCTTTTGCTGCCCAAATTTTGCTTCATCTGTTTTCCAAAGGGATGATCTTATAGTTGTTACACTACGGCAGAGGTGTCCTTACTCCACCGACTGTCGCAAAAATTGAATTGATTGATTGATTGTACATTGCTTAACGTCCCGACAGCAACAAGGCTTTCTCAGGACGTGCCTGCACTGCTTGTGAAAAAAAAACTAAACAGAAAATTGAATGTATGTCGCCAGCCGGTCAAATACATTAAATAAACCTACAACATGGGGCATAAATAAAGCTAAGACCATTTAGCAACACACATCCAATATCAAGAGCTACAGGCAGTGCAGACAGTAGGGAGAGTTTGAAAAAGGCAAATACAGGTGAATGGACAAAGGGTAGACAGAAACACATGCCCCAGAATAGAGAGAAAAACCCACCCTGTGGGGCTGACCAGGGTGACCCTGGGAACTAAAAAATACCTAACCCCACCCAAGTCCCCCAGGGCAGACCCGGGTGGGGCCGCAAAAATTGAAGGGGGGGGGGGGGGGAGGGGGGAGAAGAAAAAAAAAAAAAAAAAAAAAAAAAAAAAAAAAAAAAAAAAAAAAAACATCTTGCAGGCACAGACAGCATTAAGGTGATGGTGTTAGTTGTCCGCACCTCTAGTGTCGCACTTTACACGTCCAAAACCAAAAAATTCGCATCCTTACGCCCCTTTATAATTTCATTTTTATACCTGTATTTTTTTCTACACTTGAGTCCGTCCCGCAATTTGAATTGCTCCCGGGCCATGTGGGATAATAAAGTTTACTGAGCGAAATTTGTAAATTTTAAAGTTCTACATTTCGTTTGCTAGGCATAATAAGATACAAGAGACGGTTCGACCAAGATAGCTCAACGGGATTCGGCATGATAAGCTCGATTGACGTCGCTCCAGTCAATGTTGGACCGCCACTACTACACTGATGCTGTAATTCAAACGGCATGTTTGGTTTAATAGCTTCAGTGGCGCATTCCCCGTTAATCATAAGTTAAGTTTGGCTCATACCCACTAATCAGAAGCTACCATTGTGTATATACCTCAACAACAATTTGGCGCTGGAGCAGAGAGGTATAATTGCGGGACATGGAACTCTAGTGGTGTCTGCTGGCCGTGATTGGGCGCCATTGGCTCGCCACATTCCGCCATCTTGCCCGCGGTCATCCCGCACCAAATTACAGCCACCAATCTGATTAGTCTAATTTCGCCTTCAGTGGTAAGCTTTACCCCGCAAAAAGATCCTTTCAGGAGCAGCTGGTGCTGGATTTGGTCAACAAGACTAAGACACAGATTCTCATGAACCCCTGCGACTGCCGGGGTCATGGGAATCTACGTTTCTTGCAGATGGGGGTGGACTAACGAGTGACTTTCTTCACAAGCGCCCCATTAAATTTTTCTCTTTGCTCACGGTGCCCTGAAACCTTTTCGGGACGGTTGGGGAGGTGGGCAGGGGGCGTAAGGGGGGAAGAGAAGTAGGGTAAACCCTCAAAAGTGTGTATGCGTGGCAGAATGTGTGTGTGTGTGTGTGTGTGTGTGTGTGTGTGTGTGTGTGTGTGTGTGTGTGTGTGTGCGTGCGTGCGTGCGTGCGTGCGTGCGTGCGTGTGTGTGTGTGTGTGTGTGTGTGAGAGAGAGAGAGAGAGAGAGAGGGGGGGGGGGAGGGAGAGAGAGAGACAGCAATGTATTTCGCCGTCTGTTGCTGCAGGCTGTAACATATCAAATTTTCTTGTTAATTCAAATCTGTATGACACATCTGCTTCTCACGCATAAATTTACCAGTACATCCAGTAAATAATATTGAAGCATTAAACAAAATGAGGCTGCCTACCACATAGTGTTTAGTTATGTGTTATATAGTATCCACGCAGCTTGTTTTGCGACATATAAACTTGAAATCATTATTTTCAATTCAGAAATGGGGAAAAAAATAAAATGGGAAAACATTTCACGTGTTTGACGAAAATAGCTCGATTAAATGGCGGCACAAATACGCGAAATAGCATGTTTGTCCGAGCTTTTAACAGGAATCATCGCGACTAAAACCGCTACCGACTCCCAAAGGTGTAACTCGCTGTTTGCGTCAAAACACGCGCATTTTATTTATTTAATTTGTTAAAACCTTTTTTGTGATTTACTGAAATCGTCTACTGTAATGTAATACGCATCAAAATCCCCACCCCCGACCCGTTTGTTGTTTGAGAAACTTTGATAACGCGAAAATAAACTTGTTTTCCCTGCCAAGGACTGCACATAATCCGCGACCAGGCAGTGCTGCCGTTTTTGTCATTTGCAGCCTATTATCCGTCAAACAGAGAGCGTCACACAACCTGCAAAGAGGCATAGAGTTTCATGCGTGCCCGCAAATGCGGGGGCTTATGAGAATCTATTCTGCTTCTTTGAGACATCGACATCGGCGTTTCCCATCCGGACGTTATCAGGTCTTAATTCTGCGACGGTGTCTGCAGCTTTTGGCCTTCAGAAAATGTCACCTCCCCGCCGCCCAAACAATGTTACATCGCCTGCCAGTGATGGTACAATTTTGCTGCTTTTTACTGCACAAACCCTGGGATTAGGGACGGAGTCTGCGTCACAGTGCCGTGTTTTTTGGTGGATTTTTCTTTAAAATTGTTGGTTGTTTTGTTCGTTCCTTCCTCCGCTTTGCTTGAAACGCAGCGGTACTGAGAGCCGCAGTGCTTCGGTCCTAATGGCGCGAGCGCTTTTTTCTTTATGACCATGTCTTCGTTTTGACCGATTGTCAATTCCTTTTTTCTTTGTTTCTTTGTGACAAATTAAATTAAATGGTCTTGACTTGGAAGCAAGCAAGGAACAGAACGTTTTGATCGTTAGAATATGCCATCAGTAACCGATTCTTCCCCTACAAAATCATTTTCCTGACGAGCGTTTCAGACACAGGACCTCCAGCATGTTTGATGGCGGTGTGCACGCAACTACAACCTACCGGAGTTACCTGCTTTATAAATGCCTCTTGCGAAAAGACGAACAACGTGGTATAACGAGTCCTGCTGAAAGTCCTCCCGTTAGCATCTGTTTCAATAAAGACAATCTCTCTACAACCTCGCTGTAAGTCAGTCAGGTAAACCCGTTCTGTCCACATTCCGAAAGCACATTACCAATGAACACTAACAGACGATAGCACCCTTCGCCGGCCGAACGATCACAACAGAACATGGTCTCAGCAAGAGGCACAGATCCTCATGAGCCCCCACAAATGCTGGGGCGCATGAGGATCTATGCCTCTTGCAGATGGTGACGTATAAATTAGTTCACATGAACCTACATACAGATTCTATCAATCAGCAAGATGGCTCTCGCCAGATTGCAAAAACAGCTGCAAGCTTCCTTAGTCTGTCGGGAACAGGAAGGAAGGATGAAGGTTGTGCTGGAGTGAACTGAATTGTGTGCAACCTTTTGCAGGGTGAACAGAGATTCATCAGAGTGATAAATCTTTTTTTTTTGTATTCTCATTTACATCTGTGTTCCCCACGCGAACAGAACAATACGTCGTTCAGAAAGCCACGCGGCTTTTCTAGTGCTGTAGCACACGCAACAGACTCATAGTAAAGTGGCCTAAATACTGAAGATTCCAGCAGGCCGTACGCTCATGGTTATAGTCGTAAAAAAAATAGTGGATGTATGTATAACATGCACTTTGAAACTCTTTGAAACGGTGGCCTGATCGACTACGAAGAAAGGCAAAGCTCCAACCAGACATGGTGTCATTACGATGCTTCTGCGGCTCACGCTCCGGCGCAACGGTTTGACGTGACCGAGTTTCTATTCCACCACACTAGACTGTGTGTGTGTGTGTGTGTGTGTGTGTGTGTGTGTGTGTGTGTGTGTGTGTGTGTGTGTGTGTGTGTGTGTGTGTGTGTTCTGAGGGTGGGGGGCTCCCAAGAGCCGTAAAACCCACAATCACATACCTGCACACACAATTATACTGTCTAACAAAAACTTGACATGCCTGCTCGGCCATGCCATGCGTGATGTTTGAATTTATCCTCCTCCTCCCAAACGCCCCCCCCCCCTCCCCCCGCCCCCCTTTCCACTCTCCCCTTTAAAAAATCCTCTCGATTTAACGACACAAAAAGATTTGCTGTAGACTAAAGTTATCTCTCTACCCACAATTCCACAACCTGTAACTTTACCCACAATTCCACTTCCTGTATCTGGGCGCAGCCCCGGGAATTCTCGACTGTAATCTCGCGACACACAACGGCTTGCGTGACCCGCGCCGTACTCGTATCGATCCGGCGCAGAATGAAAATACCGCAAATCTTTGGCCAGGACACATGAAATATAAATGAAGCGACTGAACGCGCGACTCCATTAAAACAAGACGCTTGTGGGAGCTTGCTGGGGTATTGTCACTGTATGTCTTGTCGACCGGTTCTTCCTCACTCGTCTGCAGTGGCCATAGGTCCTCACGATGTTTGTTCTCTGTGCAAGAGGCATAGATTTTCATGAGCCCTTGCGTTCGCAGGCGCCCGTGAGAATCTATGTCCGACTTGTCGACCAAGATTTGCATCATCCGTTTTTTAACTCGAGGCGGTTAACCCCTTAAATGCCAGTGGACACAGATCGTGTTTCTACAATCTTTGTTAATTCATAGCCAAAGAACCCAGAAGACCAAGGAACACTGACACACAGTGAGTGGTGTCAGCGCGAGGTATGGATCATCGTGACAACCCGCAATTGCGCACTGTGTGTCCCGCACTGTGTGTCCATATCTCTTGCAGCTGAAATCAGTTCAGGTTTTGCCTCAGAATTGAAGGGGTTATGCGTGATGCATTACGTATACATTTGCATCTAGACTCGCCGAGAACTGTCACTGTGTCAGAACAATTTTTTTTTTTTTTTTTTTTTTGTAGACGTGTCAATAAGATACTCTATGATAGCAGGAATCACGCTGGCAGAACATGCACCAGGCTCACTCATGATGGGAGCTTTGCCGTTCTTCGAGAGGCGTCACGTTGACAAGAATACTCAGACACAAAGCAGGCCGGGCTCATTAGAATCTTTCTCCTCACGTTGCTGCTGAGACATCAAATCCGACAAGGAAAGTGACACACGCCCGCGAGGCTTTTTGTCTCACTGTACACGCCGCGAGGCTTTTTGTCTCACTGTCTCTACCCAGGCCTCTCGTCGATAATTGTACACCTTTTTACACCACCGCTTCTTTTAGTCGGATGCAACTCACACCGCAACATTTTTCTTTCGAACCGGCCTTCAGTGCCAGGACACGCAGGATGTGTTTTTGAAATCATCTTACTTTAAAAGACCCGCAGCCGTCAAAGGTGGATGGATGCAAAATGGTTTCAGCAAGAGGTACAGAGGTATAGATCCGGGGCTCACGAGTATCTATACCTCTTGCAGTTGGGTGCTGGTAAATCTTCCGACCCGGCAGTGAAGGATGTAAACTGCAACTTCTGTCCCATCCCTGATGCTCATCGATAATTATGCACCTTTCGCAACCTCCTCCGAGTTTAACTGCATGTTTTTTGTTCGTTTTTCACTGCATTTTCTCAGACGGATTGTATCCTGCGTTCCTCGTCGACAACTATACTCCTTTCTAAACCACCGCATTTTTATAGCTTGGATGCAGTCAACACTGCACGCTTATTTTTTACAACTGCAGCCCCTCACAATCAGACGGTCCCTACACACGACTGCAAAGACTATACAGGGGTATAAAAACGCGTTCTTACGATGTCTATCAATGCACACAATTTCATTTCTTCCAGTCACTGTAAAAGACAACTCGTCTTGCTGCCCAGTGACTAGAAGAAAACATTGAACTCATTCTACCCCAACACCGAAATCCCCAAATTTTGCCGTTGTCCTCTGAAAACCGCACTCTAGTGCAGGACACAGATCGACCATGATAGTTCAAGGGTGATTCCAGAATAGCTTGGCGCCCATAGGCGCCAAGCTATTCTGGCATCACCCTTGAACTATCATGGTGGATCCTTATCTTGCTGCGGTGTGTCTGGGGTAGAATGAGTTAAAGAACTATGTACTTGAACTATACACTTAGTGCATTTCTCAACTCCAGCCTGCGCCAGAGACTGAGACTACCACCCGTCTCTGTCGATAAAATTGATAAAAGGCGGGTAGATTTGTAAAATCCCACGGGACCTGCCAAAAAAGCTGACTGGATGCAGAGTCTATGTATTAATAGTTTTATTAACCCACTCAGCCCTGACGCACTACAGCAGGAGATGGGTCGACCATGCTAATTCAAGGGTAGAGTGCCAGATTAGCTTTGCGCCTGTCGCCGACAAGCTAATCTGGCACTGCCCTTGAATTAACAACGTCGATCCATCTCCTGCAACTGGTATATAGTCGTTAGATGACACCTCCAAAATTTGGGAAATATGTGCGTGGGGCTGAATGAGTTAATTTGTCTTAACCCATTTAGCCCGGACGACCTAGAGAAGGAGATAAATAATAATAAATTATACCGTTATTATATAATATAATAAATATTCGCCAGTTGCAGGAGATGGACTGATCATGGTAATTTCAAGGGTAGTGTCAGATTAGCTTGGCGCCTTCAAGCGCCAAGCTAATCTGGCACTATCCGTGCATTATCATGGTCAATCCATCTCAGTCCTGCAACTGGTGAATAGACGTTAGGTAACACCTCCAAAGTCGTGTCCGTGGGGTTAAATGGGTTAACCAAATGGTCCAGACACGTGTATGTAACCAGTCAGGTCAAAATGATAGTCAACAAAATAAAATAGGCCTAAATCAGAGCGAAAAGCAACATAAATCTCATGAACCCCAGCGTCCTGCACAGGCTGTACAGGATCTGTGCCTCTAACAAATGACATCGTTCTCCTAGCCTGTCCTGACCAAGGACAGCGACTGACACGGGATAAATATATTATCCTCCCATGACCGCATCGCCAGCAAAAACAATGCAAAGTGGGAAGCACTTTTTATGGTTCTTGTTTTTAGGCCAACTCTTTCCATCTGCAAGAGGCATAGATTCCCGTGAGCAGTCTGCAGGGGCTCACGGGAACCTGTGCCTCTTGCTGGCAGCGATCTGTGTCGTTTTCTTACCTAGCTGCTAATGAAGATGGTGCAACGGAGGTTTGAATACAGTGTTGCCCGACCTTCACCATTATTGATCGCTACAAGACCGCATCTCTCTCTCTCCCTGCCCGACCAGTAAAGCTGGTAATTCCTATAAATAGTGTTGTACCCGTCTTTTCTAAGCGTGTTTCTTTCTCCGTTGGGTACTTCTTTGCATTTTACACGCTTGGCAGTCACCTTTTTGGTCTGGATTGGTAATTCCTATGTCACTTCCCCCTTACTTTTTTTCTTCTCTATTGGCTTGTGTTGTGTCGTGCAATTTTTTCCCCTGTTCAGTAGCAGAAAATAATTAGTGCGATAGTAACTCAGTAATCAGTAGATTAGCAACGGCAAGTTCGTAAAATGGTTGTTACTACCAACACTTTTACCGTTGTCAAATAAAAGATCATTGTCATTGTCAGTTTGTAAAAGAGGCATTGATGCCTAATACTTCATTCTAATAAACGTTTCATCATCATCAGCAGCAGCAGCAGCAGTATCTCTCTCTCTCTCTCGGTCAGTTTGTAAGAAAGACATTTCATCAGCATCATTTCTCTCGGACAGTTTGACTGAGAGACAATGTTGCCTTAAACTTCATGCTAAACAGTTCATCATCATCATCTCTCTCTCTCTCTCTCTCTCTCTCTCTGAATAATGGCACATGTGTTCTAGTAACAGAAAACTGCTTCTTCCGTTGAGAAATAAAGTTTCATTTCATTTCTCTCTCATTTGCTTCAGTTCAAATACCAGGCACATATTGTAAGACACGTTTTATCTATCCTTCCGCAATACAAGTTTTATCATCCTCATCATCTCTGTATGTGTACGAAAAACACACAAAAATAATCAAGGGGCATAGATTCTCATGAGTCTGCGGGGACTCATGAAAATCTATACCTCTTGCACATGGGCACGTCTCTCTCTCTCTCTCTCTGACCGCTAATCGTTGCGAGGGGATTAACCCTTTAGCTCTAGAACACTTTTTGGCCATTTCCAAACCACTCAAGGTTGTTTCTTTCTCACTCGAGATTTTTTCTTTGTATCGCACCGCTCCTACTAGCCTCTAGAGCTGATGCTCTAAAAACATTCTGCCAATTTCACTTCATCATAAAAAAGCAAATTGGATTCGGTTAGGGGAGAAAAAAAAATCGAGACGACAAAAACACTGCGGGCCACAGAAACCCGGGCACCCACTGGAATTTGAATAAAATAGCTAATTATACGAAGTAATAACTTGCAATAATTTTCAGTTAATAACACGTAATAATTCTGCTATAATCATAGCATGTAGTCAAAATTAAAGAAGAAGAAATTGAGAAAATGTGCACTAGCGACATATCACTCAGCAGTGAAAAAAGCAAGTAAAGTAGTGCTTTGTTTTAATGAGTAGATAAAGTTTTCTTCCTTCTGTCAGACAAAGCCAATAATTAATTCATTACCTCTGTCATACCTTGAGACTGAGGAGATAAGCTCCGTCATACCTTGAGACTGAGAGATAAGAGAATATCCGGTGACCTTTGCCTGAGAAACATGGACATGAGCCTGATGACACCCTTCGAGCGTCGCACACCGATGTCAATGGCTACAGCAAGAGACATAGATCCTCATGAGCCCCCGCGAATGCGGGGGCTCATGGGGATCTATGTCTCTTGCACATGGCTGGAAGTCGCCGAGTGAGAGCCATAATTCACACGACGGTTTCCTTCTGGTGTGTGCCATTTGAAGCGGATTCTATTATGGGCGCCACACAACGGTTTTTGAGACAAGGAAGCCCGAGAAAAAGTCCAACTGTCTGCAGCAGACATGTGATATCGAGCGACACCGCCTGGTTGGTTCTGCCTTCAGAACACATTCTAGTCAACTTGAAGAGATGCCTTCAACTCAAAGCCCTGTCTCGTGCTTCTGTATTCCGAATGGCCATGTTGAGTTTGTGCGTGTACGTGCGTGCGTGCCTGTAATGTGCGTGTTAACTTATTACACACTTGTGCTTGTCAATCGGCCTGAGACAATGGGAAATAATGACACAAATTTCAAAGAGACCGTAAAAGTGTACGAATCGTTCAGACACTTGAACACTAGCTTTCTAAATACTTTCTACAGGCACCAGGATGACAAGAAACCCTCAAGACACTCTGGGAAACAGCGTTGACACGAAATGACTCCACAAACGTCTCGTTATTGCCTGCGAAAAGTTATGAGGTGAACTTCGTGCAAAGAATCCTATTACCGAGAAATCTTCAATAGACTTAATTAGAAACCCTTGCTGCTGCTTGCGGCTTAAAAATCTATTCCAATTTTTAAAAAAAAAATGTAAGCTCAAAAGTGTCATTAGGTGTCAGTGCAGCTGAGAACAACACACATCTGCAAGAGGCAAAGATTCTCATGAGCCCCCCCCCCCCCCCCCAGGCGCGGGAGCTCATGAGAATCTATGCCTCTTGCTAATGAAGACTCACATATATAAATGTGCCGAAAACTGAACCTTTCATTTGTTATCATTTCTGTGGGCTTGCTATGCGGAATGAAAAGACAAGACAAAAACAATAAAAAGCGTCCAGGAATATTGAAAATAATTCGACGCACGATTCAGATATCGCCTGAACGTCATTTCTGCGCGCGTTTTCTGAAGAGACCTCTCATCTTTCGCAAAAAGAAGTAATTAGTTGTAAAATAATGCTCGTGCAGTAATACAGTGTTTTTTTGGGTTTTTTTTTTTCTACTGGTGTTTCCATTGTTTAGAATGAAAGAACGAGACGCTCGTAAAATCTGGATACAACTGAGCACGATTAGGTCTATTATTTAACCCTCTAGTGCATGCAGCCGCCGGTACAGTTCCCTGTACCGGTAGACGCATGCGCAAGGGGGTTAGGGCAGACGTCTTGAACGTGTGAAGTGCCCCTTGCCTTAGTAGATGCCCCTGTGGACCAGGCTAGCGCCCGGCCCCTCCAAAATTCTAGCTAGGGGCTGGGTAAACTCAGTAAAGGCAACATGTGCCACGATGAACAAAAGAAGGGCTTTCAACATAGAAGAACCAATCTGACCGACCAACCTGTCATTAAAGGCCATCATTTAGAAGGCTAAAGACATACAGACGTAGACAAACAATCAGCTAAGTGATGGTCTCTAGTGACGCTGTTTGCCTGTCAAGACTTCTCGATGTCTTGTCCCATAACATCTTCACTGCTAGCCAAAGCAGATTATATTTCTAAAATCTTTGTAAATCCGGATCGCGGATATAAAGCGGTGTCAGCAAGAGGCATAGACCTTCAAACTGCGGGGGCTCATGAGGATCAATGTCTCTTGCAGCTGTATTGTGTTCACATTTTTTTCTTCTTGGAGAGGATTAAAGAAAAAAAAAAGAAAGAAAAGAAGGTGGTTGATTGTTCATAAAAGATTGTACTGTGTGATTAACGACGTGGCTTATTTCCCATGCTTCTTTTAACCCTTGTAGCCCCAAGGTCCCATTTCTCAAATTTTGGAGGTGTTGCCTAACGACTATGTACCAGTTGCAGGAGATGGATTGACCATGATAATTCAAGGGTAGTGCCAGATTAGCTTGGCGCCTGAAGGCGCCAAGCTAATCTGGCACTACCCTTGAATTATCATAGTCAATCCATCTCCTGCTGTAGGGACTCGGGGCTAAATGGGTTAATGTTAAACAACTTTTACCCGCCGTCTCTCTTACGGGGCAGTCTCACGAGATCTCACGTTCACCTACCGAACGGGAGCACCGCGATTTGTGGCACAGCCGGCTCCCGTGAGAGACAACACACGATGATCAGCGACCTCAGACACGTGTAATAGAAACCAACACAAGGTCAAGATCTCATGACACATGCCCCTAAAGATGATACGGTTCGTAAACATCAAGCATCCTGGAAAGGAGGTGTGTGGGGGGGGGGGGGGGGGGGGGAGGAGAGAGAGGAAGTCTGCTGGAGGAGACAACTCGATCAGATCAGCAGCGCTGGAGTCGCAATCCAAAGATTTCGGGGTTCTGATTTCGTCAGTCGATTCGACGCCGCTGCAGTTGCATTTTGTCAGCGAATGGCATTCAGTCACCAAAAGGACAGATCCCAATGAACCTCAACAAATGCTCAGAACAAAAGAGGGTACACTTCTGTTGAAGAAGTTTAAATCTGCATATACCCGACTTCCTCTGGAAACGAAAATCTGCAGGCGCCAAGTCTCCGACGAGTCTGGTGTACCTCTAACTTGTCAGCCTTCATCAGCCGTCCAACGACCAGAATTGCACTGAACAGCGCTGTAATCCCAGGCCTATCTTTGTTCTAACACCACCCCCTCCACTCTTTTTCAATTAATCAAGAATACTGACTAGTCTACAAGAGGTATAGATTCTCATGAGCCCCGGCGGCCGCAGGGGCTTGTTAGAATCTATACTCTTGCCGTCAATCAAGCGCCCAATTTTCACATTTCTTCTTCTGAAAGACTGGAAACCACAGGGACTTAAATTTTCAGTTTTTGACTTTTACTACACTTGTGCAAGTCACACAACTGTACGTTCGATCATGGTCGTCTCCCCTGGCAGTGCGGCCGCTAGGGGGCACTTACGGCGTAAGACGTGGCCGGATTGCCTCCCCTTCCATCGCCTCCTTTTGTTCTGTCAGCAGAAATGAATGGCGAGGTGTGAGAAGTACCCCCATGTGACCGATTCACGTGACTCTGCTGCCGAGAACGCCACTCTTTTGCCAGAAGTATGCATTCACACGGGTCTCCAAATTCGTCAACCATGCTAGAAGTGTGTATCCCTCACGAGTCCCCGAAGACTGCCAGGGTTTATGATGATCAATGCCTATCGCTACGATTCTTTGTTCCTTCAGCGAGGGTTGGATTTCAATCTATAACTGAGTAATAAAACCATGGGCACAGGTCTGGTATGAAGATGGAGCTTGCGCCCTAACTTTTACGACCACGGATCTAAAATGTAATGCTTCTGGTGGCTACCAAATTGACATCGAGGTTATGGAAATATTGTGTAGGCCTTGTGTGATTCCACGCATGATGCTTGCCTCGGTATCATGTTTTCAATAACAGGCGGAACGGAGATTGAAAAACTTCAATAGCGTGCATCTATATTATACGTGTAGAAAACAGACTGCTTCTACTGAGGAACCACCCTCATGATAGATCACCTGCCACTAGGCTGTAGCCACCTAAATGATGGTGTATTAACATGACAGGGGACACCGTTTGCCGTTGAAGACTTATCTTGACTGTCTTTCAGGACACTTTTTTTTTCTTGGACCAAAAAAGTGGTGGCTTAAAACAAATTCTACTGCGCTGATAATATCCTAATATGAGAGAGGCAAAGATCACAAAAATACCCTGTAACTTGCTGGGGCTGATGTGGATTTAAGCGTCTTGCAGATCTACGCCGTTAGCAGATTGTTGTGTTTGCTATGGCATTGTGATGGCCACCGTCGTCAATATTCCTGTACAGGCGTGATGGAGTGAAGACGAACTAGACGATTTCTCTAGTGTTTTCTTCTGGAGATTACCTCCGGCGCGCCTTTAACCCATATTATACTGAGGCTAAAAGCTTCAAATTTGTACACTGCCGTATGCAAGGTACATTATAGTACTTACAGATAAGGATATAGACCAATGGCTTTAGAGTTCAAGGGTAGTGCCAGAACAGCTTGGCGCCGACAAGCGCCAAGCTATTCTGGCACTACCCTTGAACTATTTTAGTCAAACTTAATTCACACACGGGTGTATTCCGAGTGATAAGAGTTAAGACCCATGTGGCAGGGACCCTGTCGAACCAGGCACTGCAGATGTGCGCCTTAACACTGATACTGAGTTCAATCCTCGATAGTTCCTAAGGGGCTGGTGACCTCTCACAGCCGCTCTATTTCATACACTTTGAGCCTTTACTGCTACTGACGTCACCGCACGTGTGGTTAATCGTCTTTTCCGCCGTATCGGCAGTAACAGTCCCGAGGTTAACTCATTCGAGACGTGCCGCCTCCGGATACGCGGCAAAAGCCGCGTATCCGGAGGCGGCACGTCTCGAATGAGTTAACCCTCCTGTGTATGCAGCCACCAACATTGTCCACAGTTTTGGCAGCTGCATACTTAAGCGGGCTATTATCATATTTTAACACTTTATTGTCCCCTGGGGGAACCGTCAGGTTGTCTTTCCGGGGGAGAGTTCGTCCCTGAGAAGATGGAGATGGGAACTGACATGCGCAGAGGGGCTCCACGCGAGTGTGGCACATAAATCAAGTGTGTGACTAACTCCAGTTGGTCCTAAATAGTGACTAACATTGAGCCCGAAGGTTGAAATCAACAAATCTGGGAATAGTCCTCTATAGACAAAAAAACAAAACAAAACAAAGAAATAAACAACCAAAAAACATGATCTGATAGATGGTTATTAATTTAGTGTTGATCGTCCGTGCAACAAGGGAATGCAGATGATCCCAAAGGGGTAGGCCCCACATGCACGAGTGGGCTTAAATCCTGCGCACGCCATTAAGTAAGGTTCTTTTTTGTCAAGGAGCACCTTGCATACTGGCTTGCGCAGGATTTAAGCCCACTCATTCATGTTGCTGACCCCACAGTATATCCGGGACAGCTACGCCACGAGCTATGCTGATCTACTCTAATCATACAAACACTTATCAGCGAGATTTGCTCAAATCTCGTAATCCCACATACTCTCACCTTCGGCAGTCATCAACACTCAAAGAAATTGTTGATAACGAGATGTAGAGCGAAAAGGCGGCTGAGAGCGTGAATAGGTCGGAAGGACGAGAGGACGGTTGGAGGAACGAAGGAGAGGCTGAAGCGAAACGAAAGTGAGGCTTGGTGCCAGAGCTAGGCTACAGGAGGCGGCAAGGTGACAAATGTCCACGATTCCAGCAAGTGTGACCTGCCACCAACCACTGTCACACGCATCTGTCTTTTCAGTCACCGACTAATGCCCCATGTGGCCTCCTTCTACAGAGCAGAGGTGCAAATGGGTCTGTGTCCCTTTAAGCATGAGGCATAGATTCACATGAGAATCTATGCCTCCTACAGATGGAAGTGGGTTAACTAAGGAACTACTACTACTCTCTCTCTCTCTCTCCCTCTCTCTTATACACACACACACACACACACACACGCATGTACACCTCTTTTTCTATGACGGACAGAGAGAGAGAGAGAGGAGAGGGGGAGGACAGCAGTTGTCAATGAATTATGTTGATCTAGACCCCAAGAGAACTATAAACAGGTCTCTCTACTCCATCTCTCTCCTCCATCTTTGCGTGAGTCATATTTAGACCGACGGCAGCATCAATCACGTCCAACAAGCAGCTGTTTTGGGAGGTTAGTCACTTCAAGGGGAATCATTCCTTAGCAATAAAACCATGCATTTCCAAATGGACAGTGCGGCGACGACAGAACTAATGCAATGTTTCTGAATCGCATACCATCGCATTACAACCAGTATTGATATCCTAGCGGCATCTGAAAACCGCAAGTAACTGTTGTGCCCTTATCAAATTTCAAACGGTAAGTGTAAGTGTATTGCTGTGTCGAACGTACGAGCAATATGTACGACAGTCTAATTTCAGTCCTATCTTTCAGTGTCTTGCTGTATCGAATTTGTGGAACTATGTATCACCACCTTGAATGCACGTACAGGTCAAATAGTAGAAGAAAAGAACAAAACAAATTGTAACCCTCTAGCCGTCCGTAGCGCTGTTTGTCGATATGTTTCCTGCAGGACAAGGACGCAACATTCAGAGACATATTCATGGTCTTAACCCCATTTAGCCCCGGGACCCTGCAGCAGGAGATGAATTGATCATGCTAATTCAAGGGTAGCGCCAGATGAGCATGGCGCCTTCAGGCGCCAAGTTCATCTGGCACCACCCTTAAATTATCATGATCAATGCATCTCCTACAACTGGTACATAGTCGTTAGGCAACACCTGAAAAATATGAGAAATGGGACCTTGGCGCTAAAAGGGTTAAAAATACATTTAACTTCGATCTCTATACATTATACCCAAGCAGTGAAAGTCGGACAACGGATACGTTTCCAAAACAAACAAAAAAAGCAACAGCTTTGTTGAGTAAGCTTGATGCATTCGTAGACCTGAAACTACGCAAGCAGGCTGCACTGAAGCTGGACACAGCTGTAATAAAGTTCAGTTCTGTGACCGGCTAACGGTGCTTTTCCGGACCGGAAGGGCCATGGGTTGGGGTGGACGGGTGCACGGCACACCTTGCTGTCAAAAGCCCGTACAATGACCGGGTGCAGAAGGTGCATGTAGCGGACTCCAGGACCTCCCGGGCGGAGTAATGACTACCGTGTGCCGACAGCCACTGTCCATTAGACACGGGCATGTCCGCGGTACCGCTTAGTAGCAAGACCTTTGGGTGCTGCACCTTGCAAAGTAGTGTTTCAGCCAGATCATGGGAAACGAAGGTTCAGTCAAGCGACAGGTTTGCAACTTACAAGCAGTTTAAAACGGTATTCGAACCAAAAAGATATCTATCCCAGATTACGATAAAGAAATTCAGGGACAGCCTTATACGTTTCAGACTGGGAACAGTAGAACTGAATGTGAATAATAGGTATTCAAATACACATGTGAAGAACTGTCCATTCTGTATTGGTACTGTGGAGAATGAAGAACACTTCCTCTTGTATTGTAATAGATACTCAGCACTGAGGAATAAGTACTTGGCTAGCCTTTTGAATGACACTAAGAATGAGGACATAAGCTTGTTGCTTGCAAACCTGGACTGTGACTCTATCAGAAAAGTTGCAATGTTCATATTCTATGCACTTAAATTACGCAATGAACAACTATCTGTGTAATAGGACATTACCTATGGGCCGATGGCCGCAAAACATCTGTTCAGTCTGCCCCAAAGTGGGGTAGACCCCCTGATGCAGCGCGTCTGTGCGCGCTGTGCGGCGTGTGTGTATGTGTGTGTGTGTGTGTGTGTGTGTGTGTGTGTGTGTGTGTGTGTGTGTGTGTGTGTGTGTGTGTGTGTGTGTGTGTGTGTGATCATTATATTATGAGTACCAATTCCAAGAAGAAATTGTTGTTTCTTTTTATTCATATCTTGTCTGTTTCCTTTCTCGTGTTGTCATTGGTTTTTCCAGTTATGTAATCTCACCCCAATTCGAATGGGTCGTTGACCTACCGAATAAAGTGTTCTGAGTGTTCTGAGTGTTCTGAGTTTCAGCCAGATGTCCCATCTGCAAGAGGCATAGATTATCATGAGCCCCTGCGACCGCAGGGGCTCATGAGAATCTATGCCTCTCGAAGTTACAAAACATTCACCATCGCGAAACGACTTTCGTCTCTGCTTCTGACGATGAGAGATCAATAGCATACTTACACAGTCCATCAGACCCGAATGGCGGAACCCCTGTGGGAAACAGCTCTAAGAAGACTGCCGAGGGGTGGGGTGGAGCGCCCATGGGCCTTTTTTGGGTGTATAGATCGCATCTAGAACAAACTGAACTGAACACTGAAACCGAGGCTTCATCACGCTCAGACTTGACTTCAATGATCACAGATGTACGGCACACCTTTGGGACCTGGAGCCAGTTGCATGAATGAGCTTAGTCCTGCGCCAGCCACTAAGCAAGGTGCGTCGCTATAGCGGCGCACCTTGCTTAGTGGCTGGTGCAGGACTAAGCTCGCTCATGCAACTGAGCTTTGGCGCCGAGCTACACCTCTGTAGGAAAGATCGGACGGTGCACTGTGCACAAGTGACCAGAGAACTGTCCGGAGTACTGCCAGCCTGAGGTCGTCATAAACGGGTACACCGTGCCGACAGCTACTGTCCATCAGGGTTGGTTCCACCTCTGTAGACGGTGTGCAGTCGGTGCAAACTGTCTCGCGTGCTTCCTGGCCGATACCGGCGGACATTTTACTATCGACATAGTCGGTCATGCCCCATTGTCAACGTTCATACTGACAGCCACATTGTATAAATCTTGCCCTTATACCTACCAGAATAGGGCGCCCGAGGCATCCTGTCCCGCATAACGCATTTTCTTCCAAAGGCAAACTCCGCCTCTGATTTTCAATTCGCCTGATACGCAGTTCTAGTACACTGAAATCGCTGGTAAAAAAATCGACCAAAGCTCAACTTGGCGCACGGTCCAGTTTATTTAATTCATAATAGAATAATAATATGTAGATCTGCATTCACGAATGGTACTAGTAGTTAGAACGCAACGCTGAACCCAAAATCAAGCACTAACAATAAATTCTTCCTGCGTAACACATACTATCAGCAAGAGGCATAGATCTTCATGAGCCCCCGCACATGCGGGGGCTCATGAAGATCTATGCCTGTTGCAAATGGGTTTCGTTTTCTGAAGGTGTCTCCCTCCCCCCCCCCCCCCTCCCAAGCATCCGTCCCTCCGGTTATTGAAAGTGGACCTGAAAGTAGCGTACCTGCGAATAGAGTCAAGACTTCCCTGCGTCAACAGACACGCGTTTATTTGAACTGAGCGGGATTGGAAGCAGTTGTGGTCACGGTTTAGCTGTAGCAGATTCTCCTCGTGATGCAGGACACGTGTAATTGAAGCCAGCCCGACTAGGAGGCGTCGGTGTGGATGGAGGAGGCGGGGAGGCAGGGGATAGGATGGGATGGTCATGTGATCTCGCAATCCGGGGAAGGTACATTCTTTATCTTTTTATCGTTGTACACTAAACGTCTGATAACTCCTCCAGCCGAGAAAATAAAAATAATAATAAAAAGCAAGCAAAGAATAGGATTCTAGTGTGCCCTTCTTAAAACGCAGTCTAGTTGTGAGAAAACAAAATCAAGTCGACTAAGCTGATGAAGTGAAATACCAGACGCTGTTTAGAAATCAGAAGCGGTGAAACCTGCACTAGTTTGGAATACGAAAACAGTGGAATAAAAGCCAGGACAAACATGCGATATCGCATGCTTGTCCGGGCTTTTAATCCACTGGTAGTCTTATCAAAAGACGCGCAGTTTTAAAAAAAAAAAAACTACATTGTACTTCTATTTATGGAACACCTCTGTGGGTGACTACTCTGTAACTCATTTGCGGCCAGCCGCATCCGGATGCGTGGTATAAGCCGCGCATCCGGATGCAGCTGGCCGCGAATGAGTTAATCTCTGTGACATCCGTGTATCTGTGGAGGAGTCCAGAAAACTACAATGGTGTAGCTGCTATTTGTATCTCAACGAGGCAACCAAACAACCTTCCCATATTTCCGTCCTTCACACATAGCCTGTTGAAACTGCTACACTACCTGGCCAGTTTCTGGCTTTCATCTGCAAACCGTTACCTGACCAGGTGCAGCCGTCAAGGGATTCCTCCCCTGCTTCCTCCTGGCTAAGTGCTACATGATCCGTCTCTCACCTGGCTAATTCCTGCCGTTACTCACCGGAACTGCTGCCGCTCCAGCAACCGACCACACAGACACTAGGTGCACGCGTACCAACGTGGACATTTATTTAGTTGTTGGTTCATTCGGGATTTAACGTCCACGCGATAAGTGTTAACTCATTCCACACCAGGCCCGGAATCCTCCAGTTTTGAAATTGCCCTCTGAAGGACTGTATTACAATTCTACAGAGATTGAGCATGATAGTTCAGGGGGTGGTACCAGAATAGCTTGGCGCCTATGGGCGCCAAGCTATTCTGGCACCACCATTGAACTATCATGCCCGATCCATGTCTTGCTGTGGTGTGTCGGGGTTGAATGAGTTAACAGACGGCTACAAGAAGCGGGTTTTAGGGCCAGGGTCCGCTGTTGCCTATGGAGTACAACCTAAACGCAGATCCAACAAATTTAAGCGCACTGCAACTGTGCCCCTTTGACATCCTCAGGATGTGATGAGATAGCATGTCGGTGTGAAGGTCCTGCTATCGCAACACATACTGAGGACGCAACTATCAGTTGTTTAGACGCCCTTTGCGGTCTACTTCACAGTTCTGCCGACAGAACAACCATGATAGTTCAAGCTTGGTGTCGGAATAGCTTGGCGCCGCTGTCGTAGGGTATAGAACAAGTTCGTCTTTTTCACTCCCTACATTATTTGTATACAGCTCGGTGCTCTTACGACCAAGAGCAAAGCTAATTCGACTCTAGCATGGTCTGTCCATCTCCCTTTACTTATAGCTAATCTAGTCGTCTAAGGACGCCCGTCCCCGTCTTCCACCCGCAGCCCTCGCCACCACCAAGCGCTCAAACTCCACCCTGATAAAACTGAAACATGTTATTTGTTATATCCCCAGAAAGCAAATATGCATCCTGAGGCTTACCAGCCAGGTCGAGGCCCTTGTATTCACTGAGTAAACCGTCTGTAATGATTCAATCTGTCGGTTTTGCGGCACAGCCAGAAAGTGGCACAGTGTATGGTTGACTACACGATGCAAATTATAGGGCTCGGGCTCGAATGCTATATAATAGTCTAGTATCGCATAATACACGCATACGGTCCATTACCATAACAGCTGTTCACAATAGCGGTGGGTCGCGAGAGGTCACTGTCGCAATTAACCAGAACTGTGTCAATTGTAACTGCTGAATGATCAAACCATCCAGTCACGGCATGCACGTCACGTAAAAGAAGTTTTGGTCAGCAGTCAAAACAGTGACCCTAGAGTGGGTTTCTTGATTTGGAAAGTAAATCACAAACACAGACATCGGTGTAAACTTTGTCAACATAAAGTTCACACCAGTGTCTGTGTTTGTGTTGGACTTTCTAATTCACGACACCCACTCAGCGTTCTGGGTTCCTGTTACGGACGTGAAATTTATTTACAAGAAATGATTACACCAATAGGTCGTGTAAACATACATATATATATATATAATTCACTTTCCAATCAGACAGCAATACACACAGATCCTGCTGCCTCCACTTCCAAGCGTTAAATCATTCTGCCCGCGACACACCACAGCAAGATTTGGCTCGACCATGATAGTTCAAGGGTGATGACAGAACAGCTTGGCGCCCAACGGCGCCAAGCTGTTCTGCCACCACCCTTGAACTATCATGGTCGATCTGTCTCCTGAATTGTAATGCAGTCCTCAGAGGACAACACCCAAATGTGGGCATTTCGTACCTCGGGCACAATGTAGGCATTTCGTACCTCGGGCACAATGTGGGCATTTCGTAACTCGGGCACAATGTAGGCATTTCGTACCTCGGGCACAATGTAGGCATTTCGTACCTCGGGCACAATGTGGGCATTTCGTACCTCGGGCACATTGCCGGCGTTAACCCCTTGACTACTACTTTCGATACCGCCCGGCGGAAAAGACGCGTCAGTAGCAGTGAGGAGGTTAAAATATCAAATCAAACTGCTAACAAACTAAACTAAATAAAAACAACACTGGAAAGAAGGCGGGATTCCGGACACCAGTCAGCAGACATCAAAAGCCGTGTGCTTGTGTGTCGGAGCTCGTGAGCGGCATCAGTGCCTGTGACAGGCTGTAGGTTCTTGTATTCCCTCCTCGCGTGGAGAAGGTTGTAATGCGTTGGGTTCATCCTACATCCAATAACAGATTACACAGGCCTGCCGGGAGCAGAATTATTGCACAAGCCATGAAGCCAATCGAACGCAATCTAATCATCAAATCCCTCTTTCCTGTACCCCCTCCCCCTTTCTCCTCAATCTTCTCATGCCCACCCCCCTTTCCTTTCTCCCTCCCACCCTCACAGACGCACACTGGTTTTCCCCCTCGATTCGCTGCCGAAGGAGACAACCAGTGTGCGCAGAGACGCTCACAGTTTTCATCCATCTTCCTGCATCTTCCGCCCACACAAAGTCGCCGCCTTTTCCTAAGACCAGCACGAGCAGAGATGGATGCACACCGGTCGGCACAAGAGCCGTGCAGTTCTGCAAGCCGCGACAGCTATACAGTCCGCTCCCCATCACGTGTATACATTTACACCTACCTCAGACACTTACTGACATACACACTTGAAAAATTAACTAAATGCACATCGCACAAGTCGAGGTCTATGTTTTTCCGATGCTTTCAGTTTGTCATTCAAAAGACGCCTTAACAGCCCGTCTTTCGACCTCCCCCCCTCCCCCCCCCCCACCACCCTTTGTCCCCACGTCCACAACTCACTGCGCTGCTTCCACCCCGCCCTGTTGTGACCTGGAGTGAGGGGACAAGGAAAGCTGTTCACAAACAGGAGAAAAGTGTTCAAGCCCAGTACCTGATCATACTGCATCCTTCACAATCACTGCACACTCAGCGTAATCCCTTGACAATCTCCATCCTCTGAGGTCTGGTGATTATAGGGACCCTGATCACTGGCTGCAAGAGGCATAGATTCTCATGAGCCCCTGCAATGCAGGGGCTCATGAGAATCTATGCCTCTTGCCGCGGGCTAAAGGGCGGTGATGTAGGGCTATGGACGGCCTGTCGCACCCGTCATTATTACATCCTAAGAAGCCTTCTGGAGAGAGAGAGAGAAGAAAGAAAGAAAAGGAAAAAAAAACAGCCACAGATGGTCGTTCTTGTCAGCATCACATCCTCTTCAGCCGCTGCAGTCACAAGGGCTCATGAGGATCTATGCCTCTTGCTGAAAACATTTTTTTAAAGTATTTATTTGGTTTCACGTCGGGACCGAGTTCGAAATACATGCACGTGAAATGCACGGTCAAAATGTCGCACAGACTGTTACTGTGACACAACACGCAGCTCGCCAAATGTTGCACAGCCTTTTTCAGGAAATAAAGCTTTCAAAAATGTTTCCCAAATGTTGCACACATGTTAAGCCATATGTTGCAAAACATTCTCCATCCCCATCAAGAAGTCCCCCCCCCCCCACTCCCCCTTCATCCCCCCTATACACTCATCTTCTTCCCACACCCTGCACACAAAGCAGCAAGTGTGCAGACGGTGTAGAAAGCATCTTAGCTTCAATCCATAATCCCTGAATCCACCCATTAATCAAAGCATGGGCATTCCGCGCGCGTGAACCCAAGGTCTTTTTTTCTTCGCGAGCGCAGTTATATTTATGATGGCGCTCCATTGTCTCCCGGTATTTCATGAAAGAATCCATGCAATCAAAGATACCCTGACTCCAGTAGTTTATTTCTGCTTATTTTGCATAAGGCACCATCCTTCTATTGTTTGTAAATTTTATTAAAGACCTTTGCAATCCAATGCAGCTAAAAAGAAATTAGACAGCGCCCTCAAAGAAAGCAAAATTCTGTCCCAAAGGAAAAATAAAATACTGTCCCTGAGAGAGAAAATCAGTTTTAACTGCTACCATCTGCAAGAGGCATAGATCCTCAAGAGCCCCCGTAATTGCGGGGGCTCGTGAGGATCTATACCGCTTGCTGGCCTTAATTTATACTTTCGTTCCTCAAGTGGAGGACAGCGGAAGCTCCGTCCCTAAAGAAAAACTTACAGCCTGGCGTCCTGCCTGGAATTTCGATTTTTCCCTGTCAGTCGGTGCGTGTCGGAATAAAATTTCCACGAATTACAGCCACTAGCGTACGGAATGAACGATCCAACACTTTATTTCTTTACGTTGGGATAGTTTTTTTTAAAAACTCATTCTACCCCAGACACGCCACAGCAAGATAAGGATCGAACATGATAGTTCAAGGGTGATGCCAGAATAGCTTGGCGCCTATGGGCGCCAAGCTATTTTGGCATCACCCTTGAACTATCATGGTCAATCTGTGTCCTGCACGGCAATTCAGTCTTCAGAGAACAACGGCAAAATTTGGGGATTTCGGTGATGGGGTAGAATGAGTTAAACAACACCAAAAAAAAAAAAAAAAAAAAAAACCACTTTAATTCAAGGGGCGTGCAGGTAACTGAGGAAACTCATAAACTCATCTACAGTTAACTGGCAGTACACAACACAAAAAGTATTTTGTTTCACAAGAAATGAAGAACCAACCAACCTACCAAATAATACTTTTAAAAAAAAAAAAAAGCTTTACTCACCAATAACAGATAGACGTTAACAATGTCAGTACTCCAAATTCACAAAAGAACAAAGATAGTCCACCTGCAACAAACGGGGGAAAAACGTGGTTAGTCGTTTAGCATAAAAATCCAAAGTAATCAATCCGACTGGCATAGGTGTCGTACTTTGTAATGCAGTCTACTTACTAAATGCTTGACTGAGCTGTCCTAATGGTTCCATCTGTCAGTTTAGTAGCACAGTCAGCCAGCCAGCCATTCAGTGGTATATATAATGTTGGACGCAGCAAGCACGGACACAAAGGATGACGAAGGATCGATTCCTCTGCTGTCCTACCCTTGACCAGCACATACTTTTCACCACTCACCAACTCCTCAGTCCACTTACTGGCTTGAACCATGATAACCTCCTCTATATGATGAGCACGGATGTAAGCGCATGGAACCCATCTGTTCAAAGCCCCTGTTGTTGTGCTGTTGCAGGGGCTTGTGAGAATCTATGGCTCTTGCAAGCGGAAAGAACCGGCTGAAGGTCCGTGTCCCCAAATGACCGTAGAAGGTCAACCTGCGCCCAAGTGACCAGACGACAATCTTCTCTCCCTCCTCAGGCGCAGTAATCTGTGGGATTACGTCCCCCTGCGAGATTCCCTCCCTTTAGTCGTGACAGTGACTTGGCTTACGTCCCCTGAAAGCTTCTCTTTTTTTTGATAGCTAACGTCCCAAACCTTGTGACAGAGACTGTTCTCGCGTTCACTGGTAGTTCTCTCCCCTGCTTGTGACAGTGACTGGGATTATGTCCCCTGATAGATTCCCTCCCCTGCCTGTGACAGTGACGTCGGCCAAATGAGCGCGGTATTACGGGGCTATCCAGCAGGACTAAGGCGCAGAAGACAGCAGGAAATAATTTTACCCAGGACGGAACGAGGGCTTGGAGCTCGGAATTGACTCTTGCTGGGATCCAACAGCGAGCGACGCCCTTGTGCAAGAGACATAGAATCTCATGAGCCCCGCAATTGCGGGGGCTCATGAAGATCTATGTCTCTTGTGGGTCTTGTTCATGCCCGTTTCCGGGCTGATGGTTTTTTTTTGGGGGGGAGCGTTCTGCTTCTCTGATGGCATACACTGCAAGAGTCTCAAGCTTCTAGGCTCTTTCGCGGCTGACGGAGAATTTACCATCTCTGTCAAGCCCTGTGCCTACTAAGAGAGACAGTGTGTATGTGAGCCTGTGACAAAAGGTCGTTTGTACCAAAAGTAACAACCAACAGGAATGTCCAAAGTAACAACCAACAGAGATGTCTTTAAAATAGGCTTATTTTTGGCACTGGTTAGTTTTGATGTATCCGGCATGTGGGCATGTGAAATTAATTAATATGAATGCAGTCTAAACAGATGATTTCCTGCAACGAATAATTAAATCTGGCCCTTTCCGAAAATGTTGGTTGTTTCGGTTGGCATACAGTGATAAATATGATCACATTAAGTCAGTTTATCTTTTATAATTATTCTCTTTCAAAAGAAATTTGAAAAACTGTATAACCTGTTCTCACGTGTGCAAGTATGAAGATTGATTGATTGTACATTGCTTAACGTCCCGACAGCAACAAGGCTTTCTCAGGACGTGCCTGCACTGCTTGTGAAAAAAAATAAACAGAACATTGAATGTATGTCGCCAGCCGGTCAAATACATTAAATAAACCTAACACATGGGGCCTAAATAAAGCTAAGACCATTTAGCAACACACATCCAATATCAAGAGCTACAGGCAGTGCAGACAGTAGGGAGAGTTTTAAAAAGGCAAATACAGGTGAATGGACAAAGGGTAGACAGAAACAAATGCCCCAGAATAGAGAGAAAAACCCACCCTGTGGGGCTGACCAGGGTGACCCTGGGAACTAAAAAATACCTAACCCCACCCAAGTCCCCCAGGGCAGACCCGGGTGGGGTCCAAGTATGAAGAGTATTTTATTCCTTTTGAAATTACGTTTTCTGTAACAATCAGAGTTGGTTGTTACTGTGGACATACTCAGTCAATTTAAATCACAAAATAGAGTTCTTCGTGTGATTACCACATTTTACAAAACAGTTCTTCAGTCATCTGTATTTCTGTTATCTCATCTAAGGACAATGACTGAAGAACTTGTTCCTGTCACTCAGTAGAGAAAAATGCTTGTCATACTGGACATACTATTGGACATACACATGAAAATCTGTCTGTGAGAAATGTAAATGTTCCAACAACAATGTCTTCATAGCGGAATCACAAAAAGAACTGATTTTCTGTTGTAGTGCGGTTTTCTTGACTAAAAATATGTCGGTTGTTACGCGAAAGACGTTTCACAGGCTCATGTACATACATCATTACATGTATGACAGATTAGGGGTGGTCCGTGGCGCAGTGGTTAATGCGCCTGCCACCAATGCTGAAGGTGCGAGGTTCCATACCGGGTTTCGGAGTCGGAGTTTTCTCCTCTAGTAAGTGTCACCGTTAATTCGGGCGGACCGTCGGGGGTTCTTTCTCCGGGTACTCGGGTTCTTCCACCCCTCCACTTTGGTACCGGTTTCAGGCCACTTTATAAATTTCAAATACAAGCGATCAAAATTTCCGAAACCTTAGTAGCTGAGCTGACCCTTCGCACTACGTAAATCAGTGTCCTGTGTCTGTCTTGCACTGTGTTTGTCTTCAGAGTGAATGCATGTGTGTCACTTGAGCGTGCGTGTTGGGTTCAGTTCGCGGCGCTTTGATTCCATTCGCCGAAAAAGCGCCTATATAATAACCGGTATTATTATTATTATTATTATTATTATTATTATTAGTGCTTAACAGACAACGACTAAGCTGCTCAGACACCAACTTCCAGCTGAGTCTGGAACTGGAGCAGGCTCATGAGAATCTGTGTCTCTTGCAAGCTTATTGAAAAACACGTGAGTTTTCATGGCGTACTTGCTCAGCAGACGATACGAAGATCTGAACCATTTCTCACGCAGCAGAAAATGGAACCGGAAATACATAAGGCAAGAAAGCCTTCAACAGAGCGTAGTGTTAAGTCAAGCAGACAAGGGAAACAACCCCGGCAAAATCTGCACAGCAAGTAACATTGACAAGAAGTAGCCCAAGAGACGAGCGTTCAGGTCAATTACTACCCTGCAGTCAGTCGGAGGCCGTTCGATCAGAATCAGACAATGGGGCGATCACGGGCAAATTAATTCTGTGAGCCGTCCTTTCAACATGCAGTCGTGTGTTCCGCTCCCTGTAATCTCTCCCGTCTGAGGCATTCAGACCTAAATGGGAGTCAGACCGATACCTGCAAACAAGAGGCATAGATTCTCATGAGCCCCTGCAGCTGCAGCGGCTCATGAGAATCTATGCCCTGCAGAAGAAATAATAGATTGGCTCCTCTGAGAAATAGACGACGTAAATGACACCGAATCTAAACAACAAGGGGCGTGGATTCTCATGAGCCCCTGCGATCGCTGGGGCTCATGACAATCTATGCCTATTGTAGCTGGAGTAGTACCTGATATAAATGCTGTGTTGTCTCAGGTTTGTCTCCTGCTATGTGTGCATTAACGCTGGTAAAGCAACGTCTAAGAAACGTCTGCAGCGACGACAATCATCACCAATGCCCGCAGACTATCACTTTTACATTTCTTCTGCAGAATTCTGAAAATTCGAAGACTAACACACTGCAGAAGCCACATGGACACCATGTTACTCGAGCACTACCCGTGAACTGTTATTATTACCCTTCCCCTATGTCAGCAGCAGTCAACGAACAACATGTTATAAAACACAGACGAACACTGTCAAAAATATAGGTTTTGAACAAATCAACACAAAATTGTGTGCTAGTCTGTGATTTTGAGCTTTACGGCTCCAGGCTGCAAGGTTGAACATCACTGACTCCCACACATTTATATCATATTATATTTATATCATATAATTTTACAATTTAAAAGAGTTGGAAATAATGGCAATGACAGCCGTATTGATAGAGATTTAGAAAACAGAAATCCGTGAGAGTCGGCAACCACTCTCAATTGGCAAGGCGGGTTGTCATTTCATTATACACACAAAAAAGCTTTGGGTACCCCCTACTTATTTGGTGAGCTGATCATCGTTCGCGGGGTATACCCTTCGCCACAGGCAACTGATCACAAAAGTAAGTCGCTGGACACGCTACGTATTGACAAGCTCGAAAAAATTCTTAACTCCCATTCTTAAAACTAAAGGCCAGCCACCTGCACAGAGGCATAGATCCTCATGAGCCCCCGCACCTGCAGGGGCTCATGAGGATCTACGTCTCTTTTGTATCACCCCTATCTTCAACAGTCTTCGCAAAAACGCGATGGTCGAGCGTTAGGACTGCGATTACTTACTTACTAACTAAATTACGCCTGTCACCCCTCCCAGGGTATAGGCCGTCGACGAGAGACCTCCAGCGACTCCTGTCCTGTGCTTCTCCTTCGATTTTACTCCAGTTGGTTCCCAGTCTCTTGATGTCTGCTTGGACTACTCGACGCCAGGTGTTTCTCGGCCTGCCTATTTTCCTCTTTCCCTGGGGGTTCCATGACAATGGCTGCCTAGTGATACTGGAAACTGGATTTCTCAGACTGTGACCAATCCATCCCCACCTTCTTCGCCCAATTTCATTCTCTGCTGTTATCTGCTCTGTTCTCTCCCAGAGTCTGACGTTGCTGATCTTCTCTGGCCAGTGGATTTTCAAGATTCTTCTAAGGCAACTGTTTATGAAGATCTGTACTCTGTTGACTGTGGTTTTTGTCAACCTCCAAGTCTCTGGGACTGCGATGCTCAATCCAAAATGAAATGCCTACGACGACCAATACAAAATCACATTCCCACGATAATAAATCGAAACTCTAACGCCTGTGTGAGAGCTACATCGTGAGGTCTGCACGGACTAAGGCCATGAGCCGGGGGGGGAAATATCCCTTCACTATAGATGATCCCAATCTGACAGGAGGACTGATGTACTGCATACAGCCTCCCCATTCCCACATCTCCAGCCGATTGTCCTTCAGCAAAGTCCTCACATCTCCAAAAGGCATAGATCTTCATAACACCTGCGGTTGCAAGGGCTCATGAGGATCTATACCTTTTGCTTTTTAAACCTCCGCGTCGTTCGCATTTGTATTTTTCACACAGTTATGTGAAACCAAACATTTTCTGTTATTGGTCCCTCGTTACTGCAACAAGTTCCACTGGACTGCAAATGTAAATAATGTAATAGAATTTCTGACAGATGTTCATAACCCCTCTAAAAACTCGAAAACATAATGCCTTTCATAGGCAAAGATCACCATCATTTACGTCTATGTACCTCAGACCCATCAAATATCAATGTCTTTTCGATAGGTCCTTCAGATAACAACCATAGATCTCAAAATTCTTGACCCGCATCAGTTACAGAGACGATCACAAAATAATCCTGCACATGTCAACCCTCACTCTTATTTACATCTGTGATTCTCATGCTGAGGGGACATGATTATTCCCAAATCTCATGCCAATAGTCTTCATCCCCCTCTGATCCCCCTCCAGCCCGATGCGATGGCTTTTCCATCCTCGTGTTTGCCTCAATGGCCGGCGCCCAATCCCCTCCCGTCACACACGACAAATACATCATACAGACGAGACCCTCAACCAGTGTTTTTCAATAAGCCTGCAAGAGACACAGATTCTCATGGGCCGCTGCAGAATCTATGGCGCTTGCTGAAATGGGTCGGTACCATACTTGCATTTATTTCTCAGCATTTTTCGGGCAAGGAAGGTCATGAGTGTCAGAGTCAGCATACGAATGGTGGACCCCATACTCTGGCACTGGTATAGGATTCACTAATAATATCGCTGTTTCATTGGCAATAAAATCAATCTGATGGTAGGAATTGAAGAAGATTTTATTTCCCTGCACATACACGTCGACTATTCGCAAATCCACTCGTTAATTTCGTTAATTTCAGCGTCACATGGTTAACAACTTTCAAGATGAACTCTCAAAATCTGAGCCAAGCAATAACGCTGCACCGATTTTGACGAGGTAGCGGGAATAGAACTTTTAACCTTTTCTAAGGCATATCATTAGTATGCAAAGATCTGCCCATAAGCTGATTATATACCACTCGTAGCCATACTCACACCAGAGCGAACTGGACTCCGAACAGACCGTATTAGAACACTGCATTTTCCTACAATACAACTACGCCCCCTCCTCCCCCCTTATAGCCATCCCTTGTAATCATCTAGCAGCCGCTCCAATTACCAGCTAAATAATGCAAATAACAAACAAACTTTTACATTCCGTTCTGCAACGTGGCAACAGATAGACAAGTGCACCACGGTCTAAGAAGCGTCCGAACCACTCACGTACTCACTCACTCGAACAATCAATCAACAGAAACAATGAATACAGGAAAAACAAATCCACTCATTCACCTTCTATCCACCCTGCCAGTAACTTACTGTGTGACATGATGTATGAATATTACCGCAGGCAAACATACAAACCTCGTTGTGTCCTAAAGTCCATCGAGCCGACGTCGGCCGCCGTTGGCCAGCGCACTGGGGTCCTGCTTAAAATCCATAAAAACAAAGTAACACGTCAAACGTATCACACGTCCCAAATAGCTCGGGCGGGGGGGGGGGGGGGGGGGGGTCGGCCCCGTTGGCCAGCGCACTGGGGTCCTGCTTAAAATCCATAAAAACAAAGTAACACGTCAAACGTATCACACGTCCCAAATAGCTCGGGCGGGGAGGGGGGGGGGGGGTCGGCCCGTTGGCCAGCGCACTGGGGTCCTGCTTAAAATCCATAAAAACAAAGTAACACGTCAAACGTATCACACGTCCCAAATAGCTCGGGCGGGGAGGGTCGGCCCCGTTGGCCAGCGCACTGGGGTCCTGCTTAAAATCCATAAAAACAAAGTAACACGTCAAACGTATCACACGTCCCAAATAGCTCGGGCGGGGAGGGGGGGGGGGGTCGGCCCGTTGGCCAGCGCACTGGGGTCCTGCTTAAAATCCATAAAAACAAAGTAACACGTCAAACGTATCACACGTCCCAAATAGCTCGGGCGGGGAGGGGGGGGGGGGGGTCGGCCCGTTGGCCAGCGCACTGGGGTCCTGCTTAAAATCCATAAAAACAAAGTAACACGTCAAACGTATCACATGTCCCAAATAGCTCGGGCGGGGGTTTGATTGATTGTACATTGCTTAACGTCCAGACAGCAACAAGGCTTTCTCAGGACGTGCCTGCACTGCTTGTGAAAAAAAACACAACTAAACAGAACATTGAATGTATGTCGCCAGCCGGTCAAATACGTTAAATAAACCTAACACATGGGGCCTAAATAAAGCTAAGACCATTTAGCAACACACATCCAATATCAAGAGCTACAGGCAGTGCAGACAGTAGGGAGAGTTTTAAAAAGGCAAATACAGGTGAATGGACAATGGGTAGACAGAAACACATGCCCCAGAATAGAGAAAAACCCACCCTGTGGGGCTGACCAGGGTGACCCTGGGAACTAAAAAATATCCAACCCCACCCAAGTCCCCCAGGGCAGACCCGGGTGGGGTTGCTCGGGCGGGGGGGGGGGGGGGGGGGGGGGGGGTCGGAGCAAGAGAGCGAAGGGAATCCCCGGGTCGTGGGTACCTTGTCCCGGCCCCGGTATCTGGACTCGCAATCCAGGGAAAAAAAAGACGGGCTTGTTCCATAGCACGTCGTTGAAAGGTTTTGGTAGATCAAAGTGACACAGTTGCAGTGCGCCTGAATTGATCAGTGTTCAGGTCGTACTCCATAGGCAATAGATTTCTCTGTCCCCCGTAACCCGCCCGTCAGGGCCGTCCATTATCACTTCGGTGCCGTGGACGTTAAAGCCCGAACTATGCAAAAGTATCACATGAGCCAACTACAAGAGGAACGCAAAGTTCCTCACAATGAAAAAAAAAAAAAAGTTTCACTTTCACCCAGTTGTTTGACTGACCCGCAGAAAAAGGTCTTTAAATCGAACACACGTGTCCCCGGATCAGAAACCGCTCATGCGTGGCGCCCCACTGAAGCTGAAAATTCCCCTTCCCTTTGGCTTAGAGACCACCTAGCTAACTCCTTCCATCTACAACTTGTGTAAGATTCAATACATAATACTGGTAGAGCTCGGACCCATTTTAAATCTAGTAATTATTTCGCAATGCCCCACGCATTCAGGTCAATGCTTCTCAGTGCGAGGTGGTTATTGACAATTAAAGCTGTGAGTGAGTGAGCGCAGCACGCAATCCTCATTAGCCATTCCAGTCAGGTAAGAATACAGTTGACATGAAACGTGTGCTGGTCTTGATTTTGGACCTTACGGAAGCAGGCCGTAAGGTAAAAAATCACAGACCAGCACACAGGATGTGGCTCTGGCATCAAACGCAGCCGGCTCCATGCCCGTACCACCTGAACAGTCTCATGCTGAACCAGGCATAACACCCTCAATTTAAGGGACTTCTTGAGGCGGATTTGAAAAGCATGAACTGATGAAATATAGATTCTCGCGACTACCATGACGCTAAAAGCCTCATGAGAATCTACCCCTCTTGCAGACAGGGTACCTGAACGCTTGTTTGAGTCTTGACGAGTGTGTTAGCGTTTTCTCGCTTCGCTGACTTTTCTCCGTCGCTGTAACTTCTAAGTGCTGATCTTTAGCCGCTTATGAGGTCCCGAAGACTTTTGTAAAGCCCCCTATTTAGCACTTCCCATGTGCAAGTAGCATAGATTCTCATGAGCCCCTGCATGCGCAGGGTCTCATGAGAATCTATACCTCTTGCTGGCAGTGAACTGTTCCATTTGCATCCTTACACTGGGAAAGTTAAAGGGTTGTGAGTCAACGTTTTTGGAGAATGTTGGCTTACTTGCCCGCTAAGAGGTAAAATATTGTTAACTAACGCTAGTAAATCAGTCGCCAACTTCAAACGAAAGGAGGTTATTTTGTAACGACAAAAAAAGACGATTTTTATCCGGGTTGTTTTCTTGGCTTAACGCACCACACGTAAATAGTGAGTAAATATAGGCAGATAAAACGGTTTCATGCATAGATCTGGAAAACAAATGTGTATTTGTGTGTGTGTGTGTGTGTGTGTGTGTGTGTGTGTTTGTGTGTGTTTGTGTGTGTGTGTGTGTGTGTGTGTGTGTGTGTGTGTGTGTGTGTGTGTGTGTGTGTGTGTGTGTGTGTGTGTAAGCGTGCGGCGTGAATGCATGCGTATTTGCGTGAATGTTTTCAAACTTGTATTTGCTTCAGACAATGAAAAAGCAATTTACTTTCTAACGTCGTCTTTTGAAAGTGTTTGTTCCTTGGTTATCTCAATTTTCGAGCTGAAGACGTAATGAACACTTTGATGTATTTTTCCGCCTCGCAAAGTCTGATGAGCAGAAATAAAACACAGAGAGGGACGGAGACAGAGATCCCCGGACAATCAGCTGAATAATTAAAGAACACAGGAATGGACCTCAAACCAAAAAAGCAGAAACATGGGTCAGCTGCATGACAGAGTTTAAATCCTGCGCAAGCAACGAAGCAAGGTGCTCCTCGGAGCACCTTGCTTTGTGACTGGCGCATGATTTAAGCTTGGTCAAGCAACTGAGGACTGGGTCATTGCACGAGTAGCGGGCGTAGCCAACATTAAGAGATAAGCGGACAACCAACTCCCCATATTTCACCATCAATTGTCTTGGTTAACGTTACGGAACCGAGGCATTGTGTGCCGAGATCCGTTTGTCCTCAGACGATGACTACCGCGGGCTACTCAGCGACCACAAGAACGAATAACTTTGGTATGAAACTAAAAAAGTATGAAAGTTTTCATCACTGACGCTTAGAACTTGAAGTGGAATACCGTGCAAGACAGACCTTTGTACGACTCTAAAACTGCGCGACTGATCGTAGACAAGGCATCCGCGATGGCTAAGATGTGGAGTCAATGCCGAGAGGTCCAGCGTGGTCGTTCTCAGAACTGCGTCCGCGACAGACTTTGCAGGGTGTCTGTTTACTGCACTCGTTCTCCTGACGGTGATCTGAACAAATGGCGGGTGGAGTTTTTGTGCACCAAGATTAGACTGAAATTATTCCGGAATCTGTTTTTCTTCTAGAGTTGTCTTCAGATAAAACAAAATTAACGTCCGTGTGCTGACACCGGAGATAGAAGTAATCATTGTCTGACTGCCTTTGTTCTGGTGGCAATGACATTGTCCGCTTTCCTTTGTCCACTCCGGTATCAATCTGACTTAACTCATTCGAGGCGTGCTGCATCCGGATACGCGGCGTCAAGCCGCGTAGCCGATACAGCACACAGCACGCATCGAATGAGGTTATTCGAGACACACGGATATTTGTCAATTTCGCTGTTCTGTTTTCTCCTTGTTAACTATTGCATGATACATGCGCTAGCAATATCCATGCGCTGGTATTTCTATACCTTTACATCCCAAACACTACAGCGTGCGTTAAATATTGACAGCCCTTTTCATTTTTCTACTACGATATTTCCTCCTCACCCCCCCCCCCTCCCCCCACACACACACATTTTTATTCCTTCAGCCACGAAACATCGGAAGCAGATACAGATCGACCATGATAGTTCCAGCACGGTGCCAGAACAGCATAGCACCTGTAAAGTTCTTGCATCATGTAGGCACAACGCGTGGGCATGAAAGAGCTTCACTATTTTTTTTTTCACAACAGAATCACTAAACAGACCTACTCGATACTAATTTAAACATTTGTGGCATTTTCACAAAGCAGCTCTATCACACTTGCTAAAGAAACCACGCCATGCGGCACAGGCCTTATCTGATGGGGAAGTGTGAACAGCAGTGGCGTGTTACATTTCTCAGTCTAATGCTAACTGCATGAAAATTTCACGTCGTTTGTTCTTTGAATTTTATAAGATTCAATACCAAGGGGCGTAACTACCAGCCAGGGAACACAATTCCCGGTGGGTCTACCTATCTCGTGCTCTAGCATGTCTTGCTGACCCAGCATCCTTTCTTGTCAACGTTACATAACGACAAGAAATACTTCAGCCTGCTTCACGCGGAGTCACCAGGACGAGCATGACAGCCAAAGGCGCCAAACTAGTCAGGCACTGCCCTTGAACTATCATTCTCAATGTATCTCGGGATAATCAAGCACTACCTTAACTATAGTGATGAATCTATCTCGCATGACTAGAGTTGGGCACAAAAGAGTTAGCTACGTTGGACAGATTCTTAAGTGGCACTGCCCTTGAACTATCGGTAGCTGCGTCTGGCGACACTGGCGGTGGAGGTGAATGGGAGCGCTATGTCAGACAGACACCCCGATTCCCAGTTGACATCTATAATGCATGCAACATCCTCTCGCTCATACATTCACAAGCTTTCTCGCCATGCAACAGTGCGGACTCAAGTCCCCATGCCCTTCTTACCTGACCAAACACTCTGCACTGAAACCACCTCCCTGTTACTACTATACTAGTACTAAACAAGAAAATAATTTCATTTTAAAAATGAATTTTCAAATACATGTGGAAACATCGATTTATGGCTCAATTCTATTTTCTTTCTAAATTCTTACTCACAGACTGATAAAGATTTGTGAATTTGTGAAAAGCACAAAGTAATACATTGTGTGTGTGTGTGTGTGTGTGTGTGTGTGTGTGTGTGTGTGTGTGTGTGTGTGTGTGTGAGTGTGAGAGAGAGAGAGAGAGAGAGAGAGAGAGAGATTGATTGATTGTACATTGCTTAACGTCCCGACAGCAACAAGGCTTTCTCAGGACGTGCCTGCACTGCTTGTGAAAAAAAAAAACTAAACAGAAAATTGAATGTATGTCGCCAGCCGGTCAAATACGTTAAATAAACCTACAACATGGGGCCTAAATAAAGCTAAGACCATTTAGCAACACACATCCAATATCAAGAGCTACAGGCAGTGCAGACAGTAGGGAGAGTTTTAAAAAGGCAAATACAGGTGAATGGACAAAGGGTAGACAGAAACACATGCCCCAGAATAGAGAGAAAAACCCACCCTGTGGGGCTGACCAGGGTGACCCTGGGAACTAAAAAATACCTAACCCCACCCAAGTCCCCCAAGGCAGACCCGGGTGGGGTGAGAGAGAGAGAGAGAGAGAGAGAGAGAGAGAGAGAGAGAGAGAGAGAGAGAGAGAGAGAGAGAGAGAGAGAGAGTGTGTGTATGTGTGTGTAAAAGAGAGAGAGAGAGAGAGAGAGAGACAGAGAGAGAGACAGAGAGAGAGACAGAGAGAGAGAGAGAGATTTCTATTCACAGTTAATTTAGCGCCTGGCTCCCCACTTGCGAACGTACAATAACGCAGCAGCCTGCCATCAACCGGACTGCCCCTCCCCCTAGTCCGCTCCTGCTGCAACTCCGCCACGGACTGAACAACGACCCAGGGCTAAGGGGGAGGGGTGGAAACGTGCCTGGAACGCGTTATCGAAACACATCTCGGCCACTCCAGCCCCCAATCGATAGAAGGGAGATTCGCTCTCGCTGAAAACGACCATACTGCAAGAAGCACAGATCCTCATGAGCCCCCGCTGTTACGGGGGCTCATGAAGATCTACGCCTCTTGCTCAGACCATCCCCATTTACATCTTTTCCTCAGCTACAGATAGAGAGAATGTGTGTGATGAAAATCTGGAAGTCCGGAAAACGTGTGTCCAAGACTCCGTCCGCTCGTGGCCGTCTTAGCCAATAAATTGTACACTGTTGTTTATAAAGACAGCCGTCTTCATGTGTGTGAACACACAACTCTTTCATTCTGGCGCCAAGTGCAGGAGAAATATAACGAATCTACCAGGGTGGCTCGCAGACAGCGTTGCGCAAGCTTCTTAGGCCACAGGCTAGTATCGAGAAATATTTATCTATGCCTGCCGAGCGTAAATAAGAGTGAAAGTGTATGGTAGTTTCAGACTCGCATTATAAGTAGTTTCAGACTCGCATTATAAGTCGAACCATTACGTTGTCATGCTAAATACTGCACGACATCCGCTTTTAAATTACAAATCGGACCACAGTTTAAGTTAAAACAAAAACCGGTTAACCCATATCATACTGAGGCTAAAAGCTTCAAATTTGTATACACTGTCATATGCAAGCTACATTACAGTACTTACAGATAAAGATATAGACCACTGGCTTAAATTCAAGGGAGGTGTCAGAATAGCTTGGCGCCTGTCGGCGCCAAGCTATTCTGGCACCACCCTTGAACTATTTCAGTAACACTTATTTCACACACTGGTGTAGTCCGAATGATAAGGGTTAAATCCGCGACCAAATAGTCGACAGTTATATGTATGTATGGAATACTAATTTCTCAATCCAAACCTGTAAGAGACACTGAATTGGCTCCAGAGGATGTGATGCCTCTTGTACCCGATACACGAAAAAGCCTGCTAGCTAATGCAGCCTCGGCCCAAGCAACACTGGCCAGGAATTCAAGGCAAGTCGCAACATACTGCCAACATTCGGCAATTTCTATACCAGGCGGCAACGCTCGGATGCCAAATTTCGGTAACTGCATAATGCGCAGGTTGGTTTGGCAACGCTAACAGTAACACGCTACGTAAAAGGTCCTCGGACCGACGTCAGACTCAGTTCGCCCGCGCAAGCGAACTGAATCTGACGCTGGCCCAAGGACCTTTTGCAAACCGTGAACATGTAACAAAAAAAAAGTGTCAGTGTTGGCAACGGTACAAAACCAACAATTATACAACCTTCAAAAGCTGTCGTTTATTATATTAATGATATTCAGCTGGAAGCGAAAGAGTGATTGATTGATTGTACATTGCTTAACGTCCCGACAGCAACAAGGCTTTCTCAGGACGTGCCTGCACTGCTTGTGAAAAAAAAAAAAAAAAAAAAAAAAAAAAAAAAGAACATTGAATGTATGTCGCCAGCCGGTCAAATACATTAAATAAACCTAACACATGGGGCCTAAATAAAGCTAAGACCATTTAGCAACACACATCCAATATCAAGAGCTACAGGCAGTGCAGACAGTAGGGAGAGTTTGAAAAAGGCAAATACAGGTGAATGGACAAAGGGTAGACAGAAACACATGCCCCAGAATAGAGAGAAAAACCCACCCTGTGGGGCTGACCAGGGTGACCCTGGGAACTAAAAAATACCTAACCCCACCCAAGTCCCCCAGGGCAGACCCGGGTGGGGAGGAAGCGAAAGGAATAATGAGGTATTGTGTTTAGAAGCATCTGTACAGTGTCTTTGTTAGATGTAAAATGTGAGGACGTGTACAGTGTTTGTTAATAATAATAAATCAGCGCTTTACCCAAGTGAATATCGGCTCAAAGCGCCGCCGCGAACTGAACCCAACATGCACGCTCACGTGAATCGCGCGCATTCATTCACACACTGTACTGACATAAGCACAGAACATTCATATGGTGCTAAGGGCAAGCTCAAGCGAAGCTACTGAAGTTTTTGGAAATTCAAATCTTTTTATATTTGAATTTTGAATTTGAAATGTGGGCTGAAATTGATACCAAAGTCGTGGGGGAGGAAGAGCCGGAGTACCCGGAGAAAAAACCCCCGACTGTCCGCCCGAATTAACGGTGATGCTTAGGGCCTACTAGAAGAGAAATATCAGCGAGTCCTCGCACCTTTAGCATTGGTGGCAGGCGCCTTAACCACTGCGCCACGGACCGCCCCGGTTCACGGTCATATGGTTTTGGTGTCGATATTAATAAATACACTTAACTTTCAGATAAAACAAATCGCCAGGGGACCCAGTTTAACTTGTTATATCCCAAGTTTGTTATAAGTTAAATAATTGAGATAGAAAGAGTGACCCTGAAAAAGCGTTATCATCATCTCACGTTTGTACGTGTATACGACCTTGTGAGCGACGTGGACTGTATATTTAGTTGCTAGGGAATGAATCTATCTATACCTCTTGCGGTTGGGTGGTGTTCAATATTTCTCGGCAGTGAAAGGGGGTGAAACGCCACGAAACTAATCGATCATGATAATTCAAGGATGGTGCCAGCGCCTAGCTATTCCGGCACCACCCTAGAACTAGCATATTCCACCTAGCTCCTGGGGTCAGTTGCATGAGCGAGCTTAGTCCTGCACCAGCCACTAAGCAAGGTGCGCCGCTACAGCGGCGCACCTTGCTTAGTGGCTGGTGCAGGACTAAGTCGCTCATGCAACTGGCCCCTGAACTGCAAGTCTTAACCCTTTGGCAGTCGGTAGCCGTTTTTGTGGCAACGATTCCAACAGGAATCATCGCGACAAAAACCGCTACCGACAGCCAAAGGGTTAAGCTCTATGTGCAATGTGCACTTGCAAGTGGCAGTCGGTGACCATAATATTTGAGCTAAACTTAATCACGTAATGCCACAAGACACAAATTGTTTGCCTATTTCCTGTGATTGTAACACAATGTTGCACCATCTGAACCAAGGTTTATAATGAGAGAACGAAGGGAGCGTGTCAAACTAGTGCTTTGTTGTAATTAACTGCAAACGTTTTCCGCAAGCCCTTTCTAAACAGCCTCGCTTCGTCTAGTCGATACCATCAGCCCATAACGCACAAAGAGCGCAAACACTGCCGCTCCGCTTGAATGGACAGTGCTCAATCAAGCGTGTCGCGCGCCCGGCTCTTTACACAGATCGCACAACTGGCAACTGATCAATGGCGTGGTGGCAACAACGGGAACTGTCCTGTATGCTGTTTTTACAATTAGATACCATGCAGGGGACAGTGTTCAATTGTCATGTCTGTCCGTATGCTGGTTTCACAATAAGGGAAAGTGTCTCACTGCCAAGGTCTGCTGTACGCTGCTTTCGATTATACGTGCGATTGCATGGGACACTTTCCTATACTGTAATGAAATATACTGTCTGCAAAACAAATGTACTTCTATAATCACTTGCGGGCTAGTCTGTGTTTATGGACTATAACTGATCCAAAGCGCCCCGGACCAATAGCTGTGAAAGTGACGTATCGCGCTGCCGGCGGCAGCACTATACGTCACTTCCGCAGCTAGCGAAGGGGGGCTCCATGACTGAATTAAGATAAAAAATCAAAGACCACCATATGCAACTAGTCGCTACGTAGGCCACACAGTTTCACTAACAGAGATCCCCTTTCTCCGTCAACGAATAACAAACACGGCCTAGTCGGCTAATCCGCCTAACGCCGACCCACACAGCAACACAAGGTACGTGGACTATTTAGTGACCAAACACGACTACAATGGCTCATAGGCTCGTGGTACTTATCTCCTGTGTAGCTGTTTGGAGGACTCTTAACTGGTGTCTAAATATTTACACATTACTGCGGCAGTGAAAACAGTGACGTGATTGACCGCTAAGCATAACATGAACACACGGCTTACATACATGTTCACGGTCAGCTCGGAGGCTAGAGAGAACCAAGCTCTAAGGAACTGCAGTGACCAAAAAATAACTACAAGCTCGTCACTTTCTGAAATGGCATCGTTGGGTTTTTAATTACGCTTGATTGATTACTCTCGTCTGCGGGTTTGTTTGACTGAATGAATGTTTGAGGAGATCGACGTCACTATTAACCCATTTAACGCCACGGACGCATTTCAAAGATTAAATGTAAAGCGCTCCGAGTTTTTGTGGGGATATTGCGCTATAGAGGAGTTATATATTATTATTTAGGATGTGTCACCTAATGACTATCTACCAGTTGCAGGAGATGATTCGACCATGATAATTCAAAGGTAGTGCCAGATTAGCTTGGCGCCATCAAGCGCCAAGCTAATCTGGCACTACCCTTGAATTATCATGGTCGATTCATCTTCTGTTGTAGGGCGTCGGGGTTATAGGTTAAGGAGATCGGTGACAGTGTACTGGCTGATCGTCTTCTTTCTTATTGCCTTCGGAACTGAATGCGAGACTGAAAAAAAATGACTGACAGTTCACACCAGGGTGCATGAGTTTCAACCTCCGCCAACAAGATAAGCTCACAAACCACCAACACTGACTGGGAGCCGTGTGTCCGAACCCGTCAGCCCCAACTAGCGGCGATTACTGCTCCTCCCCAGCCTCAACCCCCCCCCCCAACCCCCCTCCGATCCTCTAATGAGATGCACAGCAAGAACTGTTAGTGTGTAAATGAATTGATGGCTGCCGGAGCAAGGCGCGAGCCCCATGTTGAGACCAAATAATCAAAAGAAAACAAGACAACTAGTGCAAGAGGTATAGATCCTCATGAGCCCCCGCAATTGCTGAAACTATTTCTAACCGTTTTCCTTGGGGGGAGGATGTACGGTCGCAGTTCGATTCGTCTTCCGCATTTGTGAACTGAGGGTCCGAGCAAGAAGCAAGTGTGCGGCCGATTTGGGAGGGAAGGTGTAGCGGTTACGGCCCCTGTTTGCTGTGTCTGTGCATTGATCAGTGTGGGTTTAGGGCCACCCAGTGTCTACAGTGAAAAGAGGTCTCTCTCTTCTCTCTCTCACGTCCTTTCTATCACGTGTCCCCCCCCCCCCCTCTCTCTCTCTCTCACACACACACATCCTGTCTCTGTGTGCCCGGTGACGGCAAAAGACAATAAATCCGTTCTATGAAAAGCGAGGTTTTCAATGTATTTCAATGAACATCTTTCTTCCAACCCCCCCCCCCCCACCCCCCCCCCAAAAAAAAAAAAAAAAAAAAAAAAAAAAAAAAACCCGACTTATTCTCTTTTCAGTGTCTCCACTGGACAGCTCTCTCTGTCCTTCTCCGTCTCTTTCTCTCTGTCGCGCGCGCATGGAACGACATTGCTTCTTCGTGTGTATAGTCATGTGTACTACACTGTGTGCCCTTATCGACACATAGGCTGTTCAGTAAGCCGCCATTAAAGCCACCCATCCAAGATTTTCCCACAGTAAAATGCTCAGCAGTGATATTCTGGGCGACATGAAAGTGTGGATTGCCGTGCTGGCCAAAACCACGGAACGACGAACTGCTTAGTACTCGTAAAAGTAGTCTGCGTTTTATATTACGCTGTTTTCGTGACTGACATTTCCGTCTTCTTAACTCATTCTACCCCAACACCGAACTCCCCAAATTTTGCCGTTGTCCTCTGAAGACTGCATTGCAGTGCAGGACACAGATCGACCATGATAGTTCAAGGGTGATGCCAGAATAGCTTGGCGCCTATGGGCGCCAAGCTATTCTGGCATCATCCTTGAACTATCATGGTCGATCTTTATCTTCCTTTGGTGCGTCTGGGGTAGAACGAGTTAAGAGACAAGCGCTGATTAAGAAACGCGGTATTGTGGGTAAGGGTACAGATTATGACAAAGATCCAAAACGTGTCCGTTAACCCTTCGGGTTTCGCGTTTTGTCGCGATGATCGCTGCAGGAATCACCGCGACAATACGCGCTACAGACAGCCAAAGAGTTTTTTTTTTTTTTTTTTTTTTTAAATTCCTACCGACAAATTATTATGGATATCATCGACTGCCGGCTACTGAAGGTGCCGCTCGGAGTACTCAGTGATGCAGTCCAGAGGATACAAAGCAAAAGGCATAGATTTAGTAACCCTTTCGAGACGTGCCGCAACCGGATTTGCTGTTTAAAGCCGCGAATCCGGATGCGACAAGTCTCGAAAGGGTTAAAAGCCAGAGTTCATGATAATATATGCCTTTAGCATATATATGCCAGTGCTGAAAAAAAAAAGAGATTGGTTGTGTAGCAGCATAATTACTTAGTCCCGCACAAATTCGCACGAAAACCGTCTGGCTGGGCAGCCAGGCTGTCTCAAACTCGCACAGTCCGCAACTGGCCGGGCAGCCAGGCTGTCTCAAACTCGCACAGTCCGCAACTGGCCGGGCAGCCAGGCTGTCTCAAACTCGCACAGTCCGCAACTGGCCGGGCAGCCAGGCTGTCTCAAACTCGCACAGTCCGCAACTGGCCGGGCAGCCAGGCTGTCTCAAACTCGCACAGTCCGCAACTGGCCGGGCAGCCAGGCTGTCTCAAACTCGCACAGTCCGCAACTGGCCGGGCAGCCAGGCTGTCTCAAACTCGCACAGTCCGCAACTGGCTGGGCAGCCAGGCTGTCTCAAACTCGCACAGTCCGCAACTGGCCGGGCAGCCAGGCTGTCTCAAACTCGCACAGTCCGCAACTGGCCGGGCAGCCAGGCTGTCTCAAACTCGCACAGTCCGCAACTGGCCGGGCAGCCAGGCTGTCTCAAACTCGCACAGTCCGCAACTGGCCGGGCAGCCAGGCTGTCTCAAACTCGCACAGTCCGCAAATGGCCGGGCAGCCAGGCTGTCTCAAACTCGCACAGTCCGCAACTGGCCGGGCAGCCAGGCTGTCTCAAACTCGCACAGTCCGCAACTGGCCGGGCAGCCAGGCTGTCTCAAACTCGCACAGTCCGCAACTGGCCGGGCAGCCAGGCTGTCTCAAACTCGCACAGTCCGCAACTGGCCGGGCAGCCAGGCTGTCTCAAACTCGCACAGTCCGCAACTGGCCGGGCAGCCAGGCTGTCTCAAACTTGCTCAGTCCGCAACTGGCCGGGCAGCCAGGCTGTCTCAAACTCGCACAGTCCGCCGATGCTACAGAGCTTAGCCTGGGTACAGCTTAACCCATTCAGCCCAGCCGCACTACAGCAGGACATAATAGACCATGATAATTCATGGGTAGTGCCAGATGAGCTTGGCGCCTGATGGCGCCAAGCTCATCTGGCACTACCCTTGAATTATCATGGTCGATTTATCGCCGGCAACGGATTAAGTCGTTAGGTGACGGTATTCAAATGTAGGAAATGTGGCCTTGGGGTTAAATGGGTTAATATCTGCAAAGATACTACAGGCTAGCCGTAGCCTACAGTTTCTTTGATTATATGTGTATTGGTCTGAGATTTTGAACCTTACTGCTCTAGAGCCTTGTGGTTCAACATCAGAGATCATCAGACACCAATCCAAAACTGACACCAAAGCCAAATATTGCTAGGACACCCGACCGTGCGGAAACGTGATTTATCAGTACAGACATCTAACATACTGTGACAGTTATATGGCACGGTCTGCACATACGTTCTTCCTCGCCATCGCCACATCAGCACACTGGTTGTCTCCCTCGATTCGCTACCGCGAAGCGGTAGCGAATCGAGAGAGACATCAGATCCAGTGTCCCAGATCACCTGCACACACCTCCCTCCCCCATCCATGACGCACGTTTCTTGTAAATACTGTGGAACGGAAACTATTAGAGATGGTAACACCACATTTGCAGTAACTGACTGTGAATTATTGCTAATGGTGTTTCAACGTTCTTTATGGTCTCACACCTGAGCTCCATCAAAGTATCGGCACATATTTCTTACACTACGTCATAGCAAAGAAACAGAGTGACAACTCAAGCTGACTCCAATGGAACTGATGAACGGAGTCTTTTAGTGCTATAGAAGCGCACCGGTCAGAGTGACAACTCAAGCTGACTCCAATGGAACTGATGAACGGAGTATTTTAGTGCTATAAAAGCGCACCGGTCAGAGTGACAACTCAAGCTGACTCCAATGGAACTGATGAACGGAGTCTTTTCAGTGCTATAAAAGCGCACCGGTCAAGCCTACGTAAACTGAAAGCATGACCACGAAGCAACCTAACGGAATTCGCGAGTCAATTTTTTAAACTCATTCAGCCCGATGCACGTATTTCCCAAATTTTGGAGGCGTCATCTAAGAGGAGATGGATCGACCATGATAATTCAAGAGTAGTGCTCGATTAGCTTGGCGCCGACAGGCGCCAAGCTAATCTGGCACTACCTTTGAATTATCATGGTCGATCCAGCTCCTGCTGTAAAGCGTCAGGGCTGAATGGGTTAAAACAAACATTTAAAGGCGAAAAAAAAATGATCAAATAAAATCCAGCACAAGTTTTCATCATTTTCGCTTCAATCCACAACCAAGCCACTTCAATCTGCAAGAGATATAGATTCTCATGAGCCCCTCAGTTCAGCAGCCATGGCTCATGAGATATGTGCCTCTACCATTTGCATCATCCTCAGTAGGCGGTCTTAGGTCTGCGACTCCTTCCGGTGTTGGCGGCGAGACACAGTGAGGTGACGTAATGTACACTGAGCGGCCCGAACGGTGGAGTTTGGTGCCAATCCTGCAAATGGGGTTTGACAAAATGGTGGAAGTGTTTTCTATCCGAAACGAGCAAATTGTTTGGCAAAGTTTCTATCACTACTGACGTGGTATGTTTTTCGCCGTCACTCAGCTCCCTACGTCTGCTAGTGGTTGATAAGATAATAGTCGTACTAACCAGTAGAGGATTTTATCCTTAATGATAACACGCTGCGTGCAACAACAACAAAAAAAAAAAGAAAAAAAAAAAAAGAAAAAAAAAAGAAAAAAAAAGATGCTCATATTTTACATGAGCATGTGAACTTGACACACGTAAAAGATGGAAGATTTACAAAAAGCACAGATCCTAATAAGCCCCAGCTTTGGCGGGGCTCATGAGGAGCTATGCCACCTCTGGCAGACTGATGCCGTCTTCTGTTGAAAAGACTGGCTTCTCGATTATTTTTGGGGCTCTCTAGTTTCTGGAAAATTACCAACATCAGTGATCATCAACAGCGTAACTCCAAATTGAAAGCGAATGCTGAAATAAAAAACAGTGACAAAAAAATACCCACAAATACCAAAATGGCGCCGGTACAGATGCAGAAAATGATAAAGAAACCTTATCAGGGCGCTAGAAACCGGACACTGGATACAGAAACCCTGTCCTAAAGTCTGCCCCAGTATCGCGCACATATCTCCCGACACACGTGTTGCTGTGCTCATACACTCGTACTTCATACTTACTTCAGTCTTTAATCTTAGCCCAGTCCGACTGACTCTTTTAATCTCAGCTTATTAAATTTATAGACTCTTTGAAAGCGAAAGGCATAGACTCTCATTGCAGCCGCTCATGAGAGTCTATGCCTCTTAGAGTCCGGGAAACAAGAAATAGAATGTTGTGGTGTTGTGTCGTCCGAGTAACTTGATCTCTGCTTTACTGAGAACTATACACTTTACAAGGTACAGGGCTGTTCTGTATTTTACAATATTACACACGATTTTCCGAGAGTCCTTCAGTTATTTTCAAACTGAGAATTTCGATTGGTCTAAACCTGCAGTAGTCAATTAATGCAGTTAACCGTATTTTGTTTCCTGAGTGGCTAGAATTATCAGTATTATATTAGCCAGCATGACTAATGCAACTGTGAGGAAATCCGAAACTACTTTATTATCATGAACGACGCGAATAAATTTGCTCCATCATTGCCGGTCGATAAATCAAGTTTCTCTGTACCGATACACATTACTTTTTTTGAATACAGCAATACTGACGGATACAATGATGACGAACAATAAAAGAAACAACGGATGATATCAGTAACATCCCGAACGCTGACTCACGGCACGATTTTACTACCACGTGATTAGTATGAACACGTCAGGAAAAATAAATACTGACGTGAAGTTTGAACTTAGCGTGTTTCTCAGTATTTGCGGTATTGTCGCTGTGTCACTAGTTTGATACAAAATTAATATTGCGAGTCAGCGTTGTCAGCTGTTCCGAGGTAATACGTGCTGGTCTGAGATTTTGGACCTTACGGACTGAGGCCGTAAGATCCAAAATCACAGACCAGCACGCAATGATAAACTAACATGGCGTCCCTAGTGGTAATTTATTGCTGGCAAAAAGCACTGGCGGCCAACACGTCGGAAATTTATGTCGTGTACTCCAAGAATAACCCTGTCAGTGCGGCGCTGACCATAGGCGTGTATCAGAGATTACCTGCCCCAACACATGATACCCCATATATCCCGGCCACACACTCTCGCCAGACAATTGCACATTTTTTTCCGTGTACATGACAATGACAGACACATACAGACTACCTACAGGAATAGCCCGCTCACAGACAAAAATTTGGTAACTGAGTTTCGCCGAGGACAGATAACAACAGAAACGATCGGAACAAGAGGCATAGATTCTCATGAGCCCTTGGAGCCGCAGGGACTCAGGAGAATATATGCCTCTCGCTGGAAAAAAAAAACACTGTTGTAACCGGTCGCACTGTGACAAGTCGAGGTTAGCCCTCGGGCAGTCTCGATACCCGATCAAACAGCGCGGCCAGTCAAGAGAGTGTCGCCAAGGCCGTGATATATTCCTACAGTCGATGACCCTTCTCATAAGGGTTACCACGTCAATTTTGTGGGCCAGCTTTGATGTTGACTTGCGGCTGATTCTGTATTGAACTGCGACTTATCTCGCTCCGGAAACATTGATGTAAATTGAACAAAAGATGTAAGCACTTGCAAAATGGACACTAGACGGGTGTTCCGTCATAATCATGAGTCCCCGCAAATAAATACAACAAAACAAGAGATTTGTACTCAAACCAAGGGGAATCACCGCGCTGGACAGACAACAGTTAGATCCCCTGCCAGCGCTAGCCTCACCTATCTGGTTTGTGAGTAAGAGATTTGTACTCAAACCAAGGGGAATCACCGCGCTGGACAGACAACAGTTAGATCCCCTGCCAGCGCTAGCCTCACCTATCTGGTTTGTGAGTAAGAGATTTGTACTCAAACCAAGGGGAATCACCGCGCTGGACAGACAACAGTTAGATCCCCTGCCAGCGCTAGCCTCACCTATCTGGTTTGTGAGTAAGAGATTTGTACTCAAACCAAGGGGAATCACCGCGCTGGACAGACAACAGTTAGATCCCCTGCCAGCGCTAGCCTCACCTATCTGGTTTGTGAGTAAGAGATTTGTACTCAAACCAAGGGGAATCACCGCGCTGGACAGACAACAGTTAGATCCCCTGCCAGCGCTAGCCTCACCTATCTGGTTTGTGAGTAAGAGATTTGTACTCAAACCAAGGGGAATCACCGCGCTGGACAGACAACAGTTAGATCCCCTGCCAGCGCTAGCCTCACCTATCTGGTTTGTGAGTAAGAGATTTGTACTCAAACCAAGGGGAATCACCGCGCTGGACAGACAACAGTTAGATCCCCTGCCAGCGCTAGCCTCACCTATCTGGTTTGTGAGTAAGAGATTTGTACTCAAACCAAGGGGAATCACCGCGCTGGACAGACAACAGTTAGATCCCCTGCCAGCGCTAGCCTCACCTATCTGGTTTGTGAGTAAGAGATTTGTACTCAAACCAAGGGGAATCACCGCGCTGGACAGACAACAGTTAGATCCCCTGCCAGCGCTAGCCTCACCTATCTGGTTTGTGAGTAAGAGATTTGTAGGCTTCTTTATTGTGAACGCAAGAGGTGTAGATCCTCATAGCTCCCGCGAAGGTGTTCGCTGGACCGAGGTGGTTGGTTTGTAGTGCTGCTTGATAGACACAAAGTGTTTGCTAGGGGCCGCGACAATCGTTAGGTTGTTCACGATGTAGGCAATACACCTAGTCAATTTAGCTGTCTTAAGCTCCGAAGCGGGGGTGCAAACATTTGAAGTCACCATAAACTGTGATTGACACCTCCTTGCATATCATTGTCTAGTTATGTGTGGGGAAAGGAAATAAAATTTGCAGTACGACTAAAAGAGACAATCACAGACTTTTCAAAAAAAAAAAAAAAAAAAAAGAAAATTGAACCGACCTTATAGGCGTATTGGGGGAAAAAGTGAGCTACGTGTTTGTTTTCACAGAGAGAGAGAGAGAGAGAGAGAGAGAGAGAGAGAGAGAGAGAGAGAGAGAGAGAGAGAGAGAGAGAGCCCCTGAGAGAGAGAGAGAGAGAGAGCCCTGAGAGAGAGAGAGAGAGAGAGAGAGAGAGAGAGAGAGAGAGAGAGCCCTGAGAGAGAGAGAGAGAGAGAGAGAGAGAGAGAGAGAGAGAGAGAGAGAGAGAGCCCTGAGAGAGAGAGAGAGCCCTGAGAGAGAGAGAGGGGGGAGAGAGAGAGAGAGAGAGAGAGAGAGAGAGAGAGAGAGAGAGAGAGAGAGAGAGAGAGAGAGAGCCGGACGGAGAGAGAGAGAGAGAGAGAGAGAGAGAGAGAGAGAGAGAGAGAGAGAGAGAGAGAGAGAGAAAAATGGTGGGGGGGGGGGGGAGGGGCTACAGTCAGAGAGAGTGAGAGAGACTGTTAGAGAGACTGTGACAAAGAGAGAGGCTAGGGCTACAGTTGCAGGTTGTTTGTTGTCTTCGTGTCAGCGTGGAGTCAGTCGGTTCGGCGGTAGTCAGTTCCGAAGGCTGAACCGAGCGAGATCAGCGTGTTTTTCAGCACGTGTACTGACATCTCGTTTGCGGCGAATGTGTGAAAGTTAGAAAGCCGCTCAAACAAAACAAATTTACATAATCCCCAAAAAAATCACTGGCAAGGCGTTTCGCCGGTTAAAACCGATACCGGCCGCGATCAACTCAGTTGGCGTTACTGCGTCAGTGACACGAAGCGGCAGGTCTGTCAGTAAATCACTGTACAGTTGTGACCGTCTCCTAACCCGGCATCCAGCCCTGACGCACGGCTACAGCAGGAGATGGGTCAACCATGATAATTCAAGGGTAGTGCCAGATTAACTTGACGCCTGTCGGCGCCAAGCTAATCTGGCACTGCCCTTGAATTATCATGGTCAACCCGATCTCCTGCAACTCTGTGGTGCCGTGCCGGCATCAGTAGTCATTAGATGACGCCCAAAATTCAGTTGGGAAACACGGACGTCGGGCTGAATGAGTCAAGGGAAGTACAGCATTGTCCAAAACATAACCAAGACAAAGACAAATAACTTGACCTTCGTTTCAAGTGACGAAAGGCCCCGCGTTTTGTCAAGTTAGCTCGTCTGTCCCTGTGCGCCGAGTGAACGCTGCTCTGAATGCGAGAGACGTGTCGTCCACGCTAGCGCAAAGGTACCACTTGCAGGGTGGCGGACGATAGATCCATCATCGGTTAGCTCAATTTCAGGCTGGCTTTATGGCCTATTCACAGTAAACAAATGAAACAAAAGCTGAGTAACACTGCCTATCTTGAGCTATCGTCCTCAATACCCTGCTTTTGCGTGGCCCCTGAAAATGCAAGACGCCGGTTTCAAACGGAGTGATTCCGTCGGCGAACCGTCCATAAATGACCGACCGTAAAACGAACCCAGTACTGACTTCCTTGATTGTTACAGACGAATGTTCGGCGGCCAGACGCGTGATATCGTCAGTGGCACTCAATGGGTTAAATTAAAAGAAAAGCCTGGGGCAGCACAGACAACCTAAGCAGAATCACTGGGCCGACGCAGGTTGGGCCGAAAGGCGGTTGTGGCCACCTCAGCCCCCACTTGTTCCAAATTGTCCCTCTAGTCCTAATCGCCTCAAGTACTTGCCCGCCTCTCCAAGCCATCAGCACATTGTGTTAGCTGCTGAAGGACGGCACGCGCTCTCAGAAATTGGAAGAAGAAACAGACCACAACAGTTTTTTGGGTTGACACTTAACACTTCCTCATCTGAGGGTGTACATGCGGGCGAAATGTTTACTGAATTAAAACCCCTACGCCAACAGGAAGCTCAGTTATAAACCCGTGACCGCAAAGAAGCAGACGACCGCAGCAGTTTAATTCATTAATGATTCACAGTGAGAATAACTTGAAAAAAAATGAATGCTTATCTACAGTCTGCAAGAGACGTCGATTGTCATGAGCCCCTGCGACTGCAGGGGCTCATGAGAATCTATGTCTCTTGCAGCCGGAAGTCACTTTGCGGCAGGAGACTGCCCGTGCTACAGACGGTGGAAAATCGTTTTATCGGAGACAGTTCGACCCGGCGGACAGAGCAAGGAAGAGACGGCACATGTACTGAGGCAGCACTATTGACAAATCGACACTACCGTCAATGCAGACATGTTCACTTGATGCTCAGTCCGGCGAATTACATCGCGATGATTGGAGACACAGATCCTCAAGACCTTGCAAAACTGCGGGTTGTCACAACAGTGAAGTTTTGATGACGCAGACTTCGTTCATTTTTCGTCACTTATGTATACCAGATATTTGTCTCTGCTTATACAGAGTGCTGACTTTGAAATTGAATCAATCAAATCAATAAGCCCACCCCCATCCCCACTCAATCACCCCATGACAACTCATTCCTGCAGTGACTGATGTAGTTCAATCTTCCCGACACAGCATACCAAATCTGTATACGCGGCCGCAAGACTAGCGCTGTTCCCACTGACTGATTAGTTCAAATCAGATCATGCCATGGAACAAGTTTACATGACTATTATCCCTTATCATTCGGAATACACCAGTGTGTGAAATAAGTTTGACTAAAATAGTTCAAGGGCAGTGCCAGAATAGCTTGGCGCCTCAAGGCGCCAAGCTATTCTGGCACCATCCTTGAACTAAAGCCATTGGTCTAATCCTTATCTGTAAGTACTATCGTGTAGCTTGCATATGGCAGCTTACAAATTTGAATCTTTCAGCCTCAGTGTGATATGGGTTTAAAACGGCAAATGCGGAGGTTCATTCAGTCGAGACCTGGCGCACACGGATACGCGGCAAATTAGCACTCAGCCGCGTGTCTCGCGTATGCGTCACGTCTCGAAGGACTGGGTCAAGCCGCACAGTCCAAAATGACATTCCTGAACACCATGGTGTACATGTACTCTACACAGAAAAGGCATATACCCTAGCTAAAAGCAGAATCAATAAGGTCCCTTACCTGTCAACACTGCTGAGCAAAAATCCAAATGACACGGAATGAAAGCTCCTCAGGAAAATGAATGTACGCATACACAGCTTGTGGTCAGTACCAGTTACAGTACTATGCACAAAGTGCCACAATAAAATCAGTAATCCTCTCACGAAGAAAAACTGACACTTGTTCCAAGCACACTGTACTAACTCAGTTAACTGGTTCAATACCGAACTGCTGTGTTACCAGTCGTGACTCCCTGAGATAGTACTGAAAAATTACACTAGTTTTGCTTGCCTTTCACTACTGCCGTCTGTCCAAAAGTCGAAGCAAGTCAGTGTAAATAGCAGGGAAAATCCAAAACACAAAAATGCACCCGAGTCAAGCAAACAGAAAACAAATCCAATCCAAGAATGCAAACAGGAAACCTTTCCCTCCTGAAACTGTATACAGAACAAACCGACTGCTACTTTAAAAAAAAAAAAAAAAAAAAAAACTTTTGACGAGTAAAACATGAAACACGTGTTTTCAAGGTTTGAGAAAATCCTCTCTGTGGCACCGTCGGTGAACCTGGGCCTTTGCGCAAGCTCACATTCTTTCACGCGAAAAGCGTAAAACACGTGTTTTCAAGTTCGGAAACTCCTCTGACATCGGCGAAACCCTCCAGCGTGTTTTATAACCGAACTACAGAGACACACAATCATGCATAACGAGATGCGAAGGAGGCGATAATTGCCCTATGTACGTCACTCTGAGTCTCCCTAGTAAGCATAAGGCCCAAAGGCTGACATCAGCCACTGTTGGCCCGGGCCTACAGCGACTGACATCGGCCAAGTGTCCTTTTGCTCTCAAATCTTTACATGAAATGACTGAAGCCGAACTCCGTGGGTTGACTGATGATAAAGTAACTGAGCGATGTGTGGACCACTATATCGATGTATCAGAGAATACACTATGTAGGCACGACTCGTCCCCTCCTACTCACAACAGAAGCGACGCGTGTTTTTGGTCAAATTCCTCTCTCCAAAGTGCGACTGTCGCAAATGCTCGCTAAAGTCTCCGTACTGTTGGTAACTCCGCCTGTGCGACAGAGTGCTCCAATGAACGTGTTATCAGCACGGAGGCTGGCGGCTCACTGCTACAGCCACACACGTGCCGCTGGCTCCGTCCCACAACACAGCCGCCCGCCTCAAGTCCGATCTCGCTGGCTAGCAAATAATAGCGCAGTGGAACGCTTAGACTTCACTCTCTACACGCTTTTCACGCAGCCAACCCCTACGCGTTCGCTGGCTTAGTGAGAACAGCGCAGTAGCACACCTGTTTTATATCCTTTCGCGCTATTTTTACACCACATCTGAAGCCTCTCGCGGTCTAGAACATAAATAGCGCGATAGATTCCAAGATTCTAAGCATTACGCGCTCTTCTTGCGGCAAGCCAGTCTCCCCTTCTACAAACCGAACTACACTCGTTGTGTGGATTGGGAACCGCTATAGCGTCACGGACAAAGTCGCCAGGACTGAAACAATTCACAATGCAATGCACTGATCACACAATGCGGTAGAGGCCACGGGTTGTACGCTTTGAACACAGTCTTACCCGCTCTTCCTGAGTTATACGTACATGTATTTCAAGTTCGACGGATAGAAGCATATATTCTCCGATGACGATCTATGCCTCTAGTAGATGGACTATGGTTTTCTTCGGAAGTACGGGAACTAGTGTGTGACAAAATTCCTTTCAGTCTTGAGGTTTGAGTACGCGTTACCGGTCATGTTACGTACTCTCACCCTTGCTCGATATCCGATTCAGCCGATTTCACCAGGGAAAGTCAACAAACTTGGAGACTTGCTGCAGGAATTCGAGAGCTAGTGCAACTCGGTGCATTTTGGTGTCGCTTTCACAAATTGACAGCTGTTATGGGTGGGCTCCATGCGGAGCGCTTTTTCTCTCGGTCCTTTCAGAAATGCGAGAAACGCTCCCAGCCCTACCTTTCGCAACTTTTTCCAACTCAAAACGTTTTGAATCAAAGTTCCCACGACCGGTTTTACAGTATTAAAATGTAGTTAGTCACCAACTGGTTCATAATTGTGTGCTGGTCTTTTATGTTGGGCTGTTCGTATGAAAAATCATAAATCGCAGACTGGCACGCGACTACTCGCGGACAAATCCACACGCGCTCCAGTACATCACCCACGGTTCCTTTCGTTGCTGTCAGAATTGTCTGATTTACCAGTCACGTTTGAATTTCAAAGTCAACGGAAAAATTCCGATTATAATATTATGATGTCGGAGGTGGCAAAAAAAAAAAACCGGGTTTTTTTTTCTGCCGAGTGGTATTGTCAGTAACAGTTTTGGTGTTAATACATTTTATGTATTAACAAAGGTATCGTCAGTAGCAGTCAAGAAGTTAAATTTAATAAAACCGCAAGCATACCGCATTGCAACATGTTCTTGTGCCAATCCAACTCAAAATACCAAAACTGTGACATTTTCTCTTGAGCGTTTTTTTTTTTTTTTTAGTTGTGGACGGTTTGTGCGGCTTTTCTTTTTTGTTCTTCTGTATTCCTGCACACGTTCCTATTTCTAATGTCATTACGTCTGTCATCATTATTCCTCCTCCCTCCTTTCCCTCCTTCTCCCTCACCCCTCCCCATGTCCCACCCCGTTTCCCTGTCCACAGCAGCTTTTCGCCTTGTCTTCCATGTAGCATCGATTTTTTTGGTAGTCGGGACAGAATTTAATGTGGTTTTCATTTCTAACGCCAAACGCGAGTCTGATCAGTTTTTAGTGCCTAAAGTTATCGAGCTAGTTAACTCATTCGAGACATGCCGCCTCCGGATACGCGGCTAATGCCGCGTATCCGGAAGCGGCACGTCTCGAATGAATTAACATAAGTCAGCTGGCGACTACCTATGAGCTAATGAGTTTATCCACTGAGCAGCATCCTTTTGGTGCTTTCAGTTATCACTCTATGCATCCGCGAAAAGTCGAGCCATTCGTTATTTCAGCTCAAAAAGTGAAAGGATGAACCTTCGAGAACTTAGGCCTACACGCAATAACTGTAGAAGTGTTGTTTGTCAGCGCAATTCCTGCCAGGAATCACGTAAACAGGCAATACCCCGGCAACCTTTGATTGATTGTGTCTAAAAGATTCTTACTTGAATGGGCCTACATTCAAAGCACTCTGCCTTTGATTTTTTCCCTTGATAATCAGTCTAAGCCAAGCCGCTCAGGACGTTTGAAAGAGGCATAGATTCTCATGAGCCCCTGCAGTAGAATCTATGCCTCCTGTGAGATGGATCAGATCAGCCTCTGTTCTCCGCCCTTCGCAGGAAGGAATTGCGGTTTCAATTAATTCGTGATTGTATACGTGTTTTTTTTTTTTTTTTTTTTTTTTTTTTATATAAACTATTCTACGCTGCTGCATAATCTCTCGTGGGTTCCACAGTCTTAAACACAAAAAACTAACGATCAGGGGCCAGTATCATGAATGAGCTTAGTCCTGCACCAGCCACTAAGCAAGGTGCTCCGCTGGTGCAGGACCTAGCTCACTCATGCAACTGACTAGTTGTAATCTTCGCGAGATGGACGGATGACTGCAGCCGATGACCAGCCTAATCTTGGTTTCAACGTGTTTATTTTCTTTGCATTACCGCAGTTTACAACAAACATGGAGCTCTTATATAAAAAGGTCAAGTCGTGCTCATGACCAGCGTAATCTTCAAACCAGCCGCCTCGAACAATTCAAGTGTCATTTCATTGGAGAGTGTTCCAAACATATCGTTGAAATGATTTTTTTTCTCCAACTGCTCTTTGGGATCATCTCGTATGAATGCTATATTGCGTGAACAAAAAAGTCACTGTTGTATTATTTTTTGCGCAGTTGATTATCTGTCTCCTTGAAAATGAATCATTGCCTCACTGTTTACGCTGATTAGAATCATTGCCTCACTGTTTACGCTGATTTTATTTTTCACAATTGATGTCTTTCGGACGTTTTGAAAAAAAGTCACGTCGCTAGAGGACAGCAGCTGCCTGACAACAGTAACAGTTGGGAGAGTGTGCACACATGTTCTTTTGTTGGTCCTCTCACCCCTGTCCCCCCCCCCCCCCGCCCCCCTGGCCGCCACCATCCTCCCCCTCCCCGTTACCCCCTGATTGTTCCTTTCAGCACACAAGGACTCATCTGCACCATCGGCTGCTGTTACCAGTCGCAGTCATTTTTTTTTTAATTTTCCATCTGCAACAGGCATAGATTCTCATGAGCCCCTGCTTTTGCAGGGGCTCATGAGAATCTATGGCCTCTTGCTGGCGTTGGACGGTCCGATTTGCATCTCGACAATAAATGTTGTTCTTGTTCTTCTCAGCCGGTGTGGCTTCAAAGGTAGGAGGCGTAGCGAGTTTGAGCGTGTGGTGACTTTGAAACTTTGTCGCGCTTGCAACAGGTGGTCACGTCTTGGTCGCTTCTGATCTCTGTGTCTTGAGTTCTTTCAACTCTCCTGACACACCGCTGAGATGCACACAAAAAGGGCACTAACAGCCATGCCCCCCCCCCCCCACACACACACACACACACACACTCTCCACCCCGACGTTAACTCATTCAAGACGTGCCGCCGCCGTATACGCGGCTTAAAGCCGCGTTCCGGGGCCGGAGACCACACGTCTCGAATGAGTTAACCAGATCTGTGTGGCATATTTTCGTGCAAGTCTATGTCATTGTTTTATTGCCTTGTTCATTGTTTAATCTTTTTAGTCTCTCCGCACCATACGACTCCCTTATATTATATTATATTATATTATATTATATTATATTATATTATATTATATTATATTATATTATATTATATTATATTATATTATATTATATTATATTATATGTTTTGTTCTCTTTTATTTATCTTATCACAACTTATTAACCCATTCAGCCCTGACGTACTACAGCAGGAGATGGGTCGACCATGATAATTTAAGGGTAGTGCCAGATTAGCTTGGCGCCTATCGGCCCCAAGCTAATCTGGCACTGCCCTTGAATTATCATGGTCGATCCATCTCCTGCAACAGGTGCATAGTTGTTAGATGACGCCTCCAAAATTTGGAAAATACGTGCGCCGGGCTGAATGAGTTAAATATGTCTTTCTTGAAGGCTGTCAAGTCATGTTTCATGTCTAGACTTCATGCAGCATTGCTATTTGTAGCCTCATAACATGCCGGTCACTGGCGGTGAATCATGTCTTTTTTCTTCCCATTGCCTTTTGTCGTCCGTTTCACTTTCCTTTGTGTTGTGGTGTATGAAGTAAAGTAAGTGCACTGGCTAACACCGCTGAAGGTTTGAAAGCTGACCTACGGACTTTGCAGACACGTAAGATAAATGGCCAAGATTGGCTAAATAATTGTGGGCTTTCCCGCCCGTGTTCGTATAGCAACCCAATTAGCTGACAAACAGGCTAACGGCCCAGTGACACACCAGGGCTCAGTTGCATGAGTGAGCGGAGCACCTTGCTTAGTGGCTGTCGCAGGACTAAACTCACTTGTGCAACTGGTCTCCTACCATTATCTTAGTCCTAGTACATGTATTATCTCAGGTACGCCTACCCAGGGAGCCAATTGTCCTCCACGACTTGGGTCCAAGCATCACTCCCTTATTGCGTGATAAGACAACCCAAAGACTAAACTTGTGTAGTCAATAATAATAATAACAATTATTAGTCAGATTTTCCAATTAATGCTGGAAGTAAAACAAGACAGTTCTTGTTACATAATATAATTCACGAAACACGAGACATCAACGACCCTCCACTGGCGTGTGCAGGAGGCGAAGAACCTCATGAGCCCCTACAGCTGTACTCCAATTATTGTCATCTCTGGTACACAGTCAGAGAAGGTACTAAGGGTTTTTGCCAGTGAGTGAAGTCCAGCAAACGACGAGCGAAGCACGCCTGACCCAGGTGACGTCATGGACATGAAATACGGGTCACACTGTTTGAGTTGTAGCTAGAAAACCCAGTGGCCTTCTCCGCCAGGGAAAACTGACGAAGTGATGCCTAAATCACTGCAAGAGGCACAGATCCTTATGAGCCCCTGCAGGGGCTCATGAGGATCTATGCCTCTGGCTTCTGGAATTAGTTAATCTCTGAAGTCGCAAGTACTTGAGCGGCATGTAATCTGCGTGTGCATGTTGACCCAAGATAAGCGGCACTATCACAACAGCTAGCCTAAGCCGCACCCTATCTACTCCGGGATTCCCGATAGCTCATCTGTCCTGATTTCCGCACACTTGAAGCACTTAGGAGAGTGTGATACCTCGCTTGGTGAGGCCGGAATGGGAAGGACAAAGCAACGGCGCTCTTTGCGGTGATGTAATACAATAAAATGGCGTTTTTGTGTAAACCCTCGCGTGCCCAGTACCGGGCGCGCGAGGGTTTCAGGGGGAAACCCGCATCAGTGTATTACATACGTGCTACTAGCGCCTTTGGAACGAAAGGGGGTGGGGGACAGCGAACGATCAGCGGGCAGAGGTTACAAGCATCCCTACGCTTGATATCGTCAGGGCGTGCAATCTGGTCAAAACAGAAAGGCAGTAAAAATGACACCGCAATGTAATCGGCCCACAACGTAGATATCGCACTGGTCACAGAGTGGTGTGATGATAAAAAGTAGTGATTATCAATGACACTGACCAGTCAAGCAAGCACGCAACCAAGCAACCAGCCAGCCAATCAACCAGAAGTTGTGAACTGTCCAAAAAGATACTAGGAAGCCTAGTACTACAAGCAAAACAGTTTTGGCAAATACGTGCGTACATTCGGCACGTTTCCGGCGTGTACTTGTTTAGTCCTGCTGGTTACCGAAAATGATACATATTTAAAATAAATAAAATTAAATAAAATGAAATAAAATAAAATAATAAATAAATAGAATAAGATATTTGACCCATGTCATGCTAGTCTAAAGCTTCAAATTTGTACACTGCCATAAATTATGCAAGCTACATTATAGTACTTACAGATAAGGATATAGACCAATGGCTTTAGTTCAAGGGTGGTGCCAGAATAGCTTGACGCCTAGAGGCGCCAAGCTATTCTGGCACGACCCTTGAACTATTTTAGTCAAACTTATTTCACACACTGGTGTATTCCGAATGATAAGGGGTTACAAAATTAAAAAATAAAATATAAAAAAATATTTTAAAAAAATAGAGCAAAATGAAAATTAAATGTGAAGATTCAATACAGACTGGCCATTAAAAAAGTAAAATAAATGTTAAAAGATAAATTTCCTTTAAAATCTAATACTTTTGACGACTATCTCCTTGTCTGATCAGAGTGGTCGGTGTTCATCAACATTGTTCAATCGCTTATTCAGTCCCTCCTTCTGATCAGACAGTCAGTCGCTCCCCGTAGCGCGTTCGCTCGTTAGTTGGTTAGTTCGGGGTTTAACGTCCACGGCACCGAAGTGATAATGGACGGCCCTGACGGGCGTGTTATGGGGGACAGGGAAATCTATTGCCTATGGAGTACAGACCTGAACACTGATCAATTCAGGTGCACTGCAACTGTGCCGCCGCTTTGATTTACCAGGACCTTTCAACAGACATGCTATGAAACAAGCCCGTTTTTTCCCCTGGATTGCGAGTCCAGCAGTACCGGGGGCCGGAACGGGGACTCAGACCCACGAACAGGCGAATCTCTTCGCTCTTTTGCTCCGACGCTTAACCGCCTGAGCTATTTCGGACTCACTCTTCGTTCGCCCTTTGAAGGCCCCGCCACACATGCCCGATTTTGAGGCCGATTCTCGAGCAGTTTCGAATCGGAGTGTGAGTCGACCGAACTGACTACAAAAACGTGTGCACTGCCACACATTCCCCGACATTTTTTTTAGCCGACCGCCGGGTTTGAATCGAAGATCAAGGTCGTACCTGTTCAGCAAAATGGCTGCTAGTTTTGACAGTGATGATGATGTGCTTGCATTATCAGCAGTTTTGCATCATATTCGGGAAGACTGCGGGCGAAACATCGGCAACGAAGGTGGTACTGATCTTCCGCCATTTTCAAACGGAAACGACGTGCTTTGCGAGAGGCGCTCTGATTGGTTGAAGCTTACAATCGGGACCGATTTGGATCGGAAAAAAAGAGCAGGTTTTTAACACCCGATTCCCAGCCGATTGGGATCGGATCGGATATATGACATCATCCGATCGCAATCGGATCGGAATCGGCTTCAAAATCGGGGCACAATCGGCATGTGTGGCGGAGCCTATGTCTATTGCTTGATAGTATCGGCAGACAGTTCATTTGAAGTTCACCAAGTACAACACGCGCCCTGTCGTACCAAGTGCGAGTGTGTGGCAACAATGGCAGGTGTTGGAATGCGCAAACAATCGCGACAAGCAAGTGTACACGAAAATTTGGTCAGCTATCCTGTAACAGTTTCCGGTCTATAAGTAGTTTTAGTCACTTTGAATCTGCGAGAAGACGCAGAGCGGCAAGAGCCATAGATCCTCATGAGCCCCCGCAATTGCGGGGGCTCATGAGGATCTATGGCTCTTTGTAATTTAGTTCAGCCTTAATTACGTGCTTATCTAATATTTGTCAGACAGTTTAATTACTTTCAATCTAATTTCAACGCCGTTCAACAAGAGGCATAGATCCTCATGAGCCCCCGCAACTGCGGGAGCTCATGAGGATCCATGCCTCCTGCACAATCTTTACTGAACAAAATTATCTAAAAATAGTAATGGCTGTGCTAATAAAGTCTGACTGCCGTGTCATTTTTAAGCTCTAATGGGCCTCTCGACAACGAACGGAATAGTAACTGGAAACACAGGCTCATGGCTGAGGGCTCTTGCTCTTTGCAAGGTAAAACCAGCCTCAAATGTTCATTTCTCATACAGAGGAACAGCTGAGGGTTCGGCTGACGAGTGTTTGACTTTAAAGTGAGTGTGGATTGTTCTGTGTATGAGTAATGTTCGGTAATCGTTTTCAATCAGGTGCTGGGTTTACGCGCCTTTCAACGGCGGACTTGTGAAAATGACGACAATCATATCTAACATCTCGGACTTTCCCAACAACTCGGAAACATTGGTGGCGCGCTATATTTGATCTCTCTCACCTCCCGCGCCAATTGGATAGACTGTAAAACCAAACAGGCACTACCCAAGACAGGGCCGGATCACTTAGCTCCAGAGGGGAGGGGCCAACTTCTTGTTTGGGACCATGAACCTCATGCAAAAGGCCTCCACCACGCTAGATCTTGTTTCCGCTAGGGCCGAAAAATCAAACAGTGGGGAGGGGGGGGGGGGGGGCGCCAAGCTATTCCGGCACCACCCTTGAACTAAAATGGTTGATCTATCTCCTACTCAGTCTGTAATGTAGCCTTCATAGGACAATCAGCCCATTAAAAAAAAAAATCACCCTCAGTACGTATTGGGTTAATAGGAACGTGTGCGTGTTGAGACTCTGTAACGGGAAGGGTGTTAGCTTGGCGCTGTTACGGGTGGACGGCCGAACCCCTCCATACCCGGGTATTTATTATGTGGCGTAGGGGCTCTTGTCCGGATCCGGGTGGGTGTAGATATGATCTGCGTACGGGGTAGGACAGGTACCCGTTTAATGACTGCCGGCATGGGGGTTGAGATGAAGCTGATAACTTGCAGTCATTAGACATCTCCTACCGTCTACAAGAGGCATGGATTATCATGAAACCTTGCGCCGCAGGGGCTCATGAAAATATATGCCTCTTGCTGACAGTGATAATTATCTATTTTTAACGTTGCTCCTCAAAATGAGATAGTAGTCGGCGGTTCAGGTATATGATTTCGTGACTGAGAAAATGGCTGGTGTTTTAGAGATCAACTGTCGGGTGAATGCGAAGTTTGTGACTGGAAAATACGTGATGAATAATGATGTAGCATTGTGCATAACATCTTTTTTTTTTTTCAAGTCACGACAAAGGGGAGTGGTTTATGGGTAGACTGGGATGGAGACAGTTGTTTTTTTTCCACCTCAAAGTGTAGACATCAATGTGAATGGTGATATTCATTTCACATTGTTTGTTCACTTCAAAGCTGATATCACAGAAGACATCAGAGACGAAATCGTTTGAGACAAGAACACTGAACAAAGACGTTTCAAACCTAATTATTGTATAGGAGCTTTGTTTCACAGTCCGTTTTCTAAATAGTGTCTAACCCATATAATACTGAGGCTAAAAGCTTCAAATTTGTACACTGCCATATGCAAGCTACATTATAGTACACTTACAGATAAGGATATAGACCAATGGCTTTAGTTCAAGGGTGGTGCCAGAATAGCTTGGCGCATAGAGGCGCCAAGCTTTTCTGGCACTACCCTTGAACTATTTTAGTCAAACTTATTTCACACACTGGTGTATTCCGAATGATATGGGCTAATACGGAAGAAGGAACAGAAAGAAGCACATGGCAACGCTGACTACTAACTAAAGCCGATTTACTTCCACTGTCGTGGTGTTAGATTTAGTTTTCATAGAACAGCGGAACCTGTTTTAAGCGACCACCCTTATGGGAGACCACCTGTCATTAACGACCATCATTTAGGTGTCTGTCGCCACCTACATTGACTTAACCCTTATCATTCGGAATACACCAGTCAGTTTGACTAAAATAGTTCAAGGGTAGTGCCAGAATAGCTTCTGGCACCACCCTTAAACTAAAGCCATTGGTCTATATTGTAATCTGTAAGTACTATAATGTACTTGCATATGGTAGTGTACAAATTTGAAGCTTTTAGCCTTAGTATGATATGGGTTAAATGACAGGTGACGCTTACTGCCCTTCAAGACTTGTTTAAGACCACCACTTTCTTATTAATTAATTTCTTCAAATTACGTTCTCCTGTACTGAAATAGAAAGAAAGAAAGAAGAGAAATAAATACAGAAGAATTAAAACGCAGACAGAAAAAAACATTCACCGTAAGAGACAAGATCAAACAATTTTTTTCACATGAGGACTGAAGGAATGCTTTTATGTTTCAGCCCCTGTATTAGATGCCATTTCCCGATAAACAGTGACCGTAGCAAAGGAAAGGACCTCTGTGTAAAGACCGTGTCAAGTAAAGAGTCCTTCACTAAAGCGGCCATCCCATTAGTACATGTAGCTGCATGCATTATGAGACAACAGTCTACGACAGAACGCCTATAACCTGATGCCACTGAGGAACACAGAGGTAAACAAAGCACAAGAAGAGGCTTAATGCTCACGAGCCCCAGCGTTTCACTGAAGCGCACACCCCCATTATTAGTAGTACATGTATCTGCATGTATTACCGCTGAGAGACATTCATATGACAGAAAGACTAGGCCCTCGTCCATCCTAAAAACACAGATGAAAACTGAAGTAAAGCAAGCTGCACTGATACATATTCAAGACCACCCCCACCCATCCCACCCACCCCTTCCCCCCCCCCTCCCCACCACCATCATCCCCCGAACTGTCATCCCCTGTGGCACAGTCATGTATATATGTAAGCATTATAACAGATCCATACCAAGGGGTTCCTCTGCTTCTGTAATATACAAATGTAAAATCAGCTCAGTAATTCCCGTTTTTTGTCCCACTTGCACATGCAGTGATCGGGGACAACAATGTAAAATCATTACAAGCAAAAGGTATAAATCCTCATGAGCCTCCGCATCTGCGCAGATGCGGAGGCTCATGGGGATTTATGCCTTTTGCAGATGGATGTCGTTCGCAGAATTCAGGGGACCTAACCACTCCTCCTTCAAGCCACTATGAAACCATGCAAGCCTATTTCTTAGTTCAGTCATTCGGGGTCGGAGTTTGTTTGCCGCAGAGTCAGAGGGTGTAGAAGGCTTTCAATGCATTGTAAATACGAACGTATCAGATGACAGTTTATTGGGACAAGCGAACAATACAAGTAAGATATGCCCTGCGTGGTGTCAGTGACTCAGTTTATCACATTGTTTCTTTGCCGGATCTAGGTAATTATAGGAATTAGAACAATGTAAATAAATTTCCTTTGGGTATTAACTCTTATCATTCGGAATGTGTGAAATAAGTTTGACTAAAATAATTCAAGGGTGGTGCCTTTAGGCGCCAAGCTATTCTGACACAACCCTTGAACTAAAGCCATTGGTCTGTATCCTGTTCTGTAAGTACTATTGTGTAGCTTGCATGTATGGCAGTGTACAAACTGATTTGAAGTTTTTTGCCTCAGTACGATATGAGTTAAGCACTCCGGTTGTCAGTAGAGGGTTTCGTCGCATCATCGCAACAAAAACAGCTACCGACAGCCAAAGGATTAAAACACGCAGTTCAGGTTCAGTTTAAAATCTTCAGTGCCAGCTGATGCAGACTGTCTTTCTGTAATCTTCGCTAATTCAACACCCAAACACCCTAGATGTCCCCGGAACATGGAATCAAAGTGGTGTCAGCAAGAGGCATAGATCCTCATGGGCCCCCGCGACTGCGGGGAGGGGGGTGGGTGGAGGTGGGGGGGGGGGGGGCATGAGTATCTATACCTCTTGCGGTTCAAATGTTCTCGACACTAAATGGGTTCTGTTCACATCTGAACTCTACTGTTTCAGCTGAGTTGAACTGAACTACATATTACAGTTTGTTCAACAGATCAGTTCGTTTCGTTCAAGATGGGATCTGTGCTGGAAAAGAAAATACGTCCCCCCCCCCCCCACCCCCCGCCCCCTTTCGCTCCTCAACCCGCTGGAGTCTTCATAGAGTTTATTCGATATTGTGCAAACAAGACATACGGGCCTGACGAGTGATGCTTTGACTCAATGAAAATCCGCTGAGCCACCGGGTGCGCGCCACCGCGTCCTCTAGCTCAATTCAGAATACAAAAGAGGAAACGAAAGGCACGCGCGAAATTCTAGCTGTGGCCGGAAGTATCCCGGACCTCTTTCTCAACATCTAGAGTTCAGCGTTCAACTTTTTACTGAGTAGAGTGCCGTGCCGTGTAAAAAAGAGGCCACTGTGCACTGCTGTGCATCCATTAGTTTTTGCCGTGTTTACTCTAAAGTCGAAGCGAATTACTCGAAAAGATATTGACAGCTGAGCAGTGATTAAGCCAGACTCCAGTTAAAGTAGAGCTTTTCGGGCTGGGGGAAATACGTACATAAAGCGATTGCTGCGTGCACGTTCACGTCGACGTTAAGATGCACTCTTGTTTTAATTTCATATGGATATGCTAATTTACATAAACCAATGAAAAATAAGCATGAGCGTATTTCCGGCCACATCTAAAACCCAACGGACACATGGAAGTCTGCTAAAATGATGCTTGACTGTGCAGAAAACCTTGATACTAAACTATCACGGTTTTGAGCGGCGGACAAGGTTGGTATAGATTAGTGGCAAAATATCTACTGAGTTTGTTCAGTTCGAGGTTTTGGGCGGATGGTTGCTTCGAGGGTTGAAAACTGCTCTGGAATTACAGTGCTTCGCCGCTTTGCGTGTCTTTCGTCCGTTTCCTCCCTTATATTCTGAACTGAGCAAGAGGACGCGGTGGCTCGCAACCGGTGGCGCAGCGGATTTGCAGGTCCTTATGAAACAAGAGGATACTATTCATGTACTAGTAAAAAAAAAAAAAAAAAAAAAAAAAAAAAAAAAAAAAAAAATTGCCAGTTGGCTGTACAAATGAAAGGGTATGTCGATTTTTTTTTTAAACAGGTGTTAAAATAGCCATAAAACAGCAGTAAGGTCCAAAATCACAGAGGACCACGACTTAACTCATTCTACCCCAACACCGAAATCCTTAAATGTTGCCGTTGTCCTCTGAAGACTGTATTGCAGTGCAGGACACAGATCGACCATGATAGTTCAAGGTGATGCCAGAATAGCTTGGCGCCATAGGCGCAAGCTATTCTGGCATCACCTTGAACTATCATGGTCGATCCATATTTTGCTGTGGTGTGTCTGGGGTAGAATGAGTTAAGTTCTACTTACACGGAGAAACTTGATCAGGTTAAATGATCTGCAGCGGAAATCCCTGCACCGAAGAGGCGTTGTCTCACAGGCGCAGGTGTTCAGTAAATCGCCTTAGCGTGGACATACCAGCCTGCTCCCTCATAACCTTGCTGTTTTCTCTTCATACACATTTGTTTCACGTGTATGTTAACCGATTCAGTGGCGAAAAAATGTCAACACTACACAGCTGCAAGAGGTATAGATCCTCATAAGCCACCGCATTTGCGGGGGCTCATGAGGATCTATGACCCTTGCTGACACCACTTTGGATCCGTGTTCCTGGGACAGCGAGGGTATTTTGGTGTTGAATTAACAAAGACCGCAGAAACACAATCTGCGACAACTTGCACTGAACGGGTTAATTAGTTCTTCTGTCAATATTTGACCGTGGTTGATGACCTTGAATCTGTCCATAACTTCTGGTTTTCTTTTTTTGTTTTAAAAAAGAAAACACACACACACACACACACACACACACACACACACACACACACACACACACACACACACACACACACACACACACATGGAGACAAAAGCCTCAGAGTGGGTTACCTACCATTTTAAGTGAAAATGGGTTCCCATATTTCTATTTATTCTAGGGCTCTGGAGTTGATGCGAATGTTTAGAACTCACCTTATAACTAAGCTCTACAACTTAAAATAAAATAGACATTTTCTAGAAACAGAGCCACTGGATGGAGAAAAAATGGGTTTCTACCAATAAAGTGGGTGCCTCTCAAACAAAAACTGGCATTACAGTGAAAATGGGTGTCCTCTTCAATCATTCATTTTAGCATGGACTATTTTAATAAAATTAGGCGTCTGTAATAAGATAAAGTTCACGGAATATTTGATGCTTCTTTTCCACATTTATTTGATTGTTGTCATTCTTTTTTCAACGTAATGTGTATTTCTTTTTCCTTTTTCCTGCATTAAAATTGTCAAGCACAATGACACAACACGCAGTGAACAAAATACCTCACTAAACATACCTCTGTTTGATTTTATTATGATTGTTTGGGTGGGGTTGGGGGGGGGGGAGTTTGGGCGGGGGGTCATCACTTTGGGTTTTATAGAGCTGTTGAATGCTCTCTTTATGAATGAAGGATTTTCATTATCAGTGGAATCAGTAGGTCATTTCAGAGGCGCGAACTGAGTTGCATGTTGAACCACTCACAAATACACATTTGGAGTGCACCAGATGGATCCAGTTGGCCAAGTCCCACATTCCACACTATAGGACAGCTATGACTGAGAAGCAATCACGGTGTTTATGGCGCGGTACAAGGTTTAAAACTAAGAAACTGTTGTTTTTAGAAACTTGTCGGGCAACAGTTTTTATTAAAACTGTTTTAAAACCTCTTTAAACTCAACTTTTGTTAATGTTAAAAGTGTTTTAATTTACAGGCGTGTCGTAACTGTTATGCATATATTCCAACGTAATAGTGCTGGATATTTTTCCCATTGTCGCCTTCTCTCTTCACTCAGCACTCGACTTTCCAGTCTTTCCCTCAAACGGGCAGCATTCACACAAACAATACTTTACTATTACACCCTTTGGCAACATAAGTTTTTTTTCTCTGACCTAGCATTACATCGGAAAATGGTCCATCCAAGCCTGCACTCTTCATACTGCACTAAACGACAGACTGCAGCAGACGACGCACCTAACGACACTGACTGTGTGACGTCATTTGTATTCAATCAATTTGTGCATACAATCTGACAGGAGTTGCAGTCGAAACGAAAGCATAACACCAACAAACCCACAAACAAAGCAACAGGTTGAACCAAAAGGTCGGGCAGGACACAAGACAACAGCAGCCTCACCCAACGTCTATACGTCTTCTCTTACAATGCGCACTCATACAATCACTTCACTTCATAGCAACCGGCACACGAATATATAGGCTAAGTCGCTGGCGAACGAATACATGGCTCTCAAATTTGTCACTAGTCATGACCTCTCTCCACATCACCCCGGAAGTACAACACAACTCAACACTTTTTTAACAAAACAACCACACCCTCAAAAATAACAAACCTCATGTTGTAGCAACATAAACAATTTACTCCCTCAAACAACTAAAATACCCCCACCCCCCACCCCCACCCTTCCTTTCGTATCTCTCCGTTTCACTTCGGCTCACCGACGCAGTCGACCCATATCAGCTATTAAGTTATTTATAGCTGAGAAGGGTGATGTCACACACACGCCCATTTTAGGGGTATTGTGCACACACACACACACACACATTGCAGGGACAAGTTCAAACACACTAGAGGCGTGTCTGTTAAGCACAAAAGTGCATGTGTGAACGCCAAAATGAGAAAAACTGATTCTTTTTTTTTTTTTATGAATTATTACCGCAAGACAATGCAGAAACAACCCTCAGAAAAAATCGGTGTCTGACTTGGCCACACAGAATTTTACACACACCCATTTTCCATAAGTATGGTAAAGACAGTCACCCATTTTAGGTCTTTTGTGCACACACACACACACACACACACACACACACACACACACACACACACACACACACACACACACACACACACACACACACACACACAACTGAAATAAACTTTTAAGGAATGCCCCTGACATTACGGACTTTTTTTTCCAACTAAAGTTTTCTGTACTTGACGGGAACGTCCCAAAGGGAGTGAAATTTAATCTCTAAAATGATTCACTGTCGCACGCGTATGCTCAGAGGTTACACTGTAATGACACCGCCATAAAATACACCTTCCGGCTTAGTATTTTCCAGCAGAAGGATGATTCACCCGGCATCGTATGTCGTTTAATCCTTAGACGATTCACTTTTAATTGCTGGCTTGATGTGCTTCTGGTCTTTTTCTCGTTACGGTCCCTTCTCCAGTGTCTGGTCATTAAACGGCGTGCTTTTACTGAATAACCTTTTAACTCACAGATCGTCTGGACTGTTCATTAAGCGATTCAACCTTGACATACTATAAGATAGGGATCGACCTTGATAGTTCAAGGGTGGTGCCAGAATAGCTTGGCGCCTGAAGGCGCCAAGCTATTCTGGCACCACCCTTGAACTATCATGCTCATGTCTTGCTGTGGTGTGTCGGGGCTGAATGAGTTAAAGGAAGGCATTAGTGCGTCATAACTGAAATTACATTGGTGTATCTTAATAGGTATCTATCTCTCAAACTTACTTCACCCCTACACTCCTCCCCGCTCCCTCCGCTCCGCCTCCGACCCTCTCCTGAAGGCGCCAAGCTATTCTGGCACCACCCTTGAACTATCAAGGTCGATCTGTGTGTCTCCTGCATCGTAATTAATTTTAGTCTTTAAAGAATAGCTCCCAGATTGGTGAATTTTGACCTTGAAGCTCAACGTGTAACGAGGGGATGATATGGGTATCTGAAGTGGTAAAGTGAACAACTATTGGGACGGCTGGCGGGATGTAATGAAAGTGTATTTAACCCCTTGAGTGCGGCTGCGACAAAGTGAACACGATCCAACTGCAAGAGACAAAGACCATCATAAGCCCCGCCGCAGTTCGCGGGACCTCGTGAGGATCTACGACTCTTGCTCAGACCAGTCTGTGTCCATGTTCCTTGTTTAGCTGGCGTTGAATTAACAAAGATCTCAGAAACAATATGCGTCCAGTGTCAGAAAAGTGGTTAAGGCGATAGCAGAACAGAATGATTCTCCATATATCAGTTTGTATTGGAGGAAAACAACCCAAATAATAATAATAATAATAATAATAATAATAATAATAATAATAATAATAATAATAATAATAATAATAATAAAAAGGTATTTATAATGCGCTTATCATATAATAATTATAACTCTAAGCGCGCACTCATAACTTGACTCGCGCACGCATGCGCACGCTTTAGACAACGACTCACGTACCACAAATAGTGAAATACATTACGACAGTCTACTTACGGTGGGGAGTGTGGTGGTATAGTGCTAGAACTGTTGAAAGAGTGAGTTTTGAGGGCGGACTGGAAGGAGGAGAGAGAGTGTTTCTGACGGAGAGAGAGTGGAAGCGTGTTCCAGGTGAATGGACCGTATACTGAGAATGAGCGGGGGCCGAAAGTGCTGAGTTTGGTGCGGGGGATGTGGAGGCGGAGAGGGTCGGAGGCGGAGCGGAGGGAGCGGGGAGGAGTGTAGGGGTGAAGTAAGTTTGAGATAGATACCTATTAAGATACACCAATGTAATTTCAGTTATGACGCACTAATGCCTTCCTTTAACTCATTCAGCCCCGACACACCACAGCAAGACATGAGCATGATAGTTCAAGGGTGGTGCCAGAATAGCTCGGCGCCCATAGGCGCCCAGCTATTCTGGCACTACCCTTGAACTATCATACTCGATCTGTCTCTAGACTTGTAATACAGTCTTTCAGAGGGCAACTTCACAATTTGGGGATCTCGGTCCTGGGGCGGAATGTGTTTAAGCTCGCGATCAGATATTCATGAAATCTGATGAAGGTTTCAATCTTTTGACTTTCTGTAGAGATCCTCCGTGGTTTCGCATGGCTGGCCCTGACTGATAGATGTGGCTCTGGGAGGTTCCGCTTGAGTGACTGCCTGATGACCATTCGCCGTCCGTCCAGCCTTCCCTCCCCTGTGGGGCGAGTTGGGGCGATCAGTGCTGATGTACGTATCAATAATTCACAAGGTAACGGCCCATTTCCCATGCTGCACCGCGCAGACGGCCATGTGTTTCCATATAATCCTGAAAATTGTCTGGCAGCAAACGACCTGCCTCTTCAACGGGGATAGGTCCCCACGAGCCAAGCGAACTGGGTTTCCTAATAATTCTTCCAGCTTCACTCCAGCAAATGAAATACGTCTGCAAGAGACATATTTTTTCATAAGCCCGGCAAACTGTGTCCATAGAATCCCAAAAGCTTCTCTGGAGGTAACGAAATACACCTGCAAGTCATATAGATCCACATGAGCCCCAATCTTGTTTTCATATAAATGATCCGGCCAGCTTCTAAGCAGCAAAAAAAAAAAAAAAAAAAAAAAAAAGCTAATGCAACGAAATTTTGTTTTCAGTTTTTATTTTTTTCTACCGTTGGCGTTGTGTCTTTTTTTCCCCCACCCTGTCTAACATCGCTTATTTTTTACTAGAGGTATAGATCCTCATTCGCCCCCGCAATAGCGGGGGCTCATGAGGATTCTATACCTTTTGCACTGATAATTCCACTGATTCTGTGTCTATACGCCCGTGCATTAAAATCGTCATACACGATCGCCGTGTTTAGGATCTTGTTATTCCTAACCCCCTCGTCTTGATTCTTGTAAAATATTGTCACAAAATCGTGATGGCTAAAATTTGACTTTTCGTGATTCGTGATTGTCGACAGGAACTTAGGAAGGCTTCTAACGCTATTCCTAATGCTGATTTCATAAATGCCTCTTGTCACACTGGCTGTCTCCATCGATTGCTACCGCTGATGAGCGGTAACGATCGAAGGTGACAACCAATGTGGTCTCTTGTTTTATTCGTAACTGTGTTTCACGGATAGAGGAGATGAAAGGGAGCTCTATATCGGATTTGACGATGAAGATTTATTTGCCTGGCCCAGCCAGTGGGTGGCTGGCGGATGGAGGTAAAAAGACAATTCTAGGAATTATTTATAAGCGAGTTCTGGTAACGAGCATTTCGGTACTCTCTCTCTCTCTCTCTCTCTCTCTCTCTCTCTCTCTCTCTCTCTCTCTCTCTCTCTCTCTCTCTCTCTCTCTCTCTCTCTCTCTCTCTCTCTCTCTCTCTCTCTCTCTGTGTGTGTGTGTTGATTTTTCGGATGAGAACAATAGCGGTTTCATGTATTTTTATACTTTTTATATTTGCTGTAGTATAGTTTTAAGTGATTGAATGTATGTGTACATGATATACTGATGTGCGCGCGCGCGCGCGCGCGTGTGTGTGTGTGTGTGTGTGTGTCAGTGTGTGTGTGTGTGGAGGGTTGTGCAGGCTTGGCTTGGCGCCTGTAGGCTACAAGCTAATCTGGCACAAACCTGTGCACGCGGCAATTGCACACCGGCGCGCGTGTGTGTGTGTGTAAGAGAGTGATTTTATGTATGTTATTTTGTTTTGTAGTGTGTAGCAAGGACAAGAATGAAAACAGGTCTGCGCACCTATTCTTTTATCCTTGGAAAATAAAGTTTCATTCATTCATTCATTCATTCATTCATTCATTCATTCATTCATTCATTCATTCATCTCTCTCTCTCTCTCTCTCTCTCTCTCTCTCTCTCTCTCTCTCTCTCTCTCTCTCTCTCTCTCTCTCTCTCTCTCTCTCTCTCTCTCTCTCTCTCTCGGCCGCCTGAATGCTCTATGCCCATTATCTTCATTGCTGTTTGAGTCTAGCATTTTCCATCTTTAGTTCACTTCTTGTATTTCTTTAAAGTTATTTATTGTGTAATATTGTAACAAAAGTTCCAAGTTCCTAGTTAGAGAGTAGTCCACCAGTATAGGTCCCCACTTTGACACTCAACTCTCACTTGTGGCTCCACGTAGCTGCAGCATGCGCAGCGGCCACACCACGGGCAACAGCTTCGACTGGCAGTGAGGTCTCAAACCCTTCGCGAGGCAGGATTTGCTCGTCCTAGCATGCAAAGTCTGTCACCGGCCGACTGGGCGGAGGAAACTCAATCTTCGGTTCAACGGCCAAGAGGGCCGGACAGCAGTGCACTGTGGATTGCAAAGGGCATGTCAGACCACAGAAGAAGACATAGCCATCCACCGCAGCCAAGGAATTTACCAGTTGTAACGTTTCATCGTGCCACTATACTCTGATTTCTGCGGCCGAGAGGGTGGGGTTGCTCCAGCGCAACAGCTTCTCCACCAAAATCTCCTTCACGCCCAGGTTTTGTGCATGGATCTTCACCAAATCTGCTTCTTCATCTTATTTTTCTTCTGCCTCCTCCAGAAGCCCTGCGGCGATGGGGAACGGGCGAACCGACAGGTAGAGGTTACTACTGGGAGTCGTAGCTCCGAACCTGCACGTAGGCGGCCTGTGGACCAGTGGTCGCTCTTCCCTGTACCAGGGGCAGCAGGGAAGTTCGGCAGCATCCCAGGCGACCGAGCAGCCCTCTTCAGGACAGCACTGCTCACCCTAGTAAGGGAGGGAACTAGAAAAGGTGTTCCAAACATTGCATGTCCTACACCAAACCAGTCAGCTTACCGCGGCTGGCGGTTTAACCCTTTTATGCGGTCGAAAAGAAAAACAAAGAAAGAAACTTATCCTCGGTACGTGGAACGTACGAACCCTGTTGGACAGAGATCAGACGCAGAGACCGCACAGAAGAACAGCCCTCATAGCCAGGGAGCTGGCGAGATATAAGATCGACATTGCGGCTCTTAGTGAAACTAGATTTGCTGACGAAGGATCGATCTGTGAACCTTTTTCTGGAAGGGCAAAGCTAAAAACGAGGACAGGATACACGGATTTGGCTTCGACATCCGCACCGCACTCCTCCGAAAGCTGCCTTCTCTTCCCACCGGTATCAGCAAACGAGTGATGAAGCTCCGTTTCCCCATCTTCCACACCCGACATGTCATTACCATCAGCGCCTATGCTCCGACACTCACCAGCGCCGATGACGACAAGGAGGCGTTTTATGAGAACCTCGACTCCCTCCTGAAGTCTACTCCTGCAAGTAACAAACTCATCGTACTTGGTGACTTCAATGCTCGAGTTGGGCGCGAATGTGACTGCTGGGAAGGAGTGATGGGCCTACACGGGCTGGACAAGATGAACAGCAACGGCCTGCTGCTGCTGCTGAAATTGTGCGTTGAGAATGGAATCGCCATCACCAACACCCTCTTCAGGCTGGCTAGTAAGTACAAGACAACAGGGATGCATCCCAGGTCCTAGCAGTCACATCTCATAGACTATGTCATTGTCCGCCAGCGGGATATTCGCGAAGTCAGAATCACCAGAGCCATGAGAGGAGCCGAGTGCTGGACCGACCATCGGCTGGTGCGGTCTGTACTCAACCTGCACATTGCACCAGGACACAGGAAGAGGCCGAAGCTCACCCGACCTTCATTCAACCTGGCCAAGCTGAAGCGCTCGGACGTCAAGGAAAACTTCCACCCCCACCTTGATGACCTGCTAACTGCCCATGGACCATTGACTGGCAATCCGACTGAAACGTAGAACCAGTTCAAGGGGATGGTGACGGAGTCTGCCAAAGACGTGCTTGGACCCAAGCAGAGGGTACACCAGGACTGGTTCGATGAGAACAATGAAGAGATCAACAAGCTACTGGAGCAGAAGCGCAGCGCCTTCATCGAGTGGCAGAATGACATCAACTCCATGTCCAAGAAAGACCGCTTCAAACACCTCCAGAGAAAAGCCCAGGGAGAGCTCCGCAACATGCAGGACACCTGGTGGGACAGTAAGGCAAAATAACTTCAACACTTTACTGAATCCAACAACTCCAATTAGTTTTTCAGCGCTATGAAAGCTGTCTACGGCCCCACCAGACCCAGCACAACCCTTCTCTTTTCTTCTGACGGCTTCGCCATGCTCAAGGACAAAGGAAGCATCACTGAGCGCTGGAGAGAACACTTCTCAAATCTGCTCAACCTGCCTTTCACTGTCGACTCCGCGGCCCTGGACATGATTCCTCAGAAGCCGACACTGGATGACCTTGACTTCCCGCTCACCCTGGGCGAGGTCAAGAAAGCGATCAACCAGACTAGCTCCGGCAAGGCTGCAGGCATGGACAGCATAGCTCTTCAAAGCAGCTGGACCTGAGACCCTTGATGCCTTCCTCAACATTCTGACAACATTCTGGGCAGGGGGAGAACATGCCACAGGAATTCAGAGATGCTACAATCGTCTCCCTGTTCAAGAACAAGAGCAGCAAAACAGACTGTGCCAATTACCGAGGGATCTCAGTCTTGTCCATCGCTGGCAATATCCTCGCGAGAGCCATCCTCAACCGCCTGATCAGCTCTGTATCCGAGGACGCACTTCCAGAGGCTCAGTTTGGCTTCAGACTCGGTCGCAGCACAGGCGACATGGTCTTCTCTGTAATTCAGGTCCAGGAGAAATGCATTGAGCAGCATATGGACCTCTACGCCGTCCTTATTGACCTGACCAAAAGCATTCGACACCGTGAACAGAGAAGCGCTTTGGGTCATCCTCGCAAAGATCGGCTGCCTCAGGACTGAAATTCACCAACATCATCCGCCTCTTCCATGATGGAATGGCAGGAGTTGTCCAGTCAAACGGCGACACATCCGCACCCTTCGACATTTCCAATGGTGTGAAACAAGGTTGCGTTCTTGCCCCCGTGATGTTCAACCTGTTCTTCACGTGTGTCCTGACGTTGAGAAGGGAGTGTACCTAAAGTACAGACTAGACGGCTCTCTCTTCGACATCCGTCGATTGAACGCCAGAACTAAGACCATCGAGAGATTGATCCTTGAGGCGCTGTTTGCCGATGACTGTGCACTGATGGCGCACAGGGAGTCTGACCTCCAGACCATCACCAACAGGTTCACGGAAACCTCTCGACTGTTTGGCCTCACCATCAGTCTCAACAAGACCGAGGTCCTGCACCCACCAGCCCCAGGCACAAGAGCACCCCCACCCAATGTGTATATTGAACGCACCGAGCTGAAGACTGTCGACCAGTTCAGGTAGCTGGGGAGCATCATCTCTTCCGAGGGTACTATCGACGAGGAAATCGCAGCTCGCATCAGCAAAGCCAGCAAAGCCCTGGGTCGTCTGCGCATTCGGGTGTTGAACAAAAACAACGTCAAGCTCTCCACCAAGATCAAAGTCTACAAGGCAGTAGTCCTGACCAGTCTCTTCTACTGCTGTGAGTCATGGACGCTGTACAGAAAGCACCTCAAGCAGCTTGAACGCTGCCACATGAGATCTCTGCGCGCACTCATGGGCATCAAATGGAAAGACAAGGTGACAAACCTGAAAGTACTGGACAGTGCTGGCCTAGTGAGTGTTGAAGCCTTGATCTTAAAGACACAACTTCGCTGGACAGGTCATGTCATACGCATGGGTGATTCTCGCCTCAAAAGGCCACAGGCAGCAAGGACGGCCAGAGAAACGCTTCAAAGACTGCATAAAAGACAGCCTCAAGTACTGCGTCTTCCCGGTAAAGGCACTTGAAGCGCTGGCTGGCGTGAGGCCACCAGGAAAGCCTGCACGCTCTTTGAACGCAATCGGCGCGAAAAGATCACAAGTGCCAGAGCTCGCAGAAAGACAGCGTTGACTCTCCCTACAGCTACGTTTCAGTGCCCCCATTGCCCCCGCAGGTGTGGCTCCAGGATTGGCTTGGCCAGCCACACCCGCAATCACAAATAGGTCAGGCACAATGACGACATCATCGGCTTTTGATGGTCTACCCTTGTTTAGTTCCAAAACTCAATCCTGATGTAAACTTTTCAATCGTCATCCCCTAGTCCAACATGAGAGAAAATACCGTACATAATTATGTAGACTTACCAGATTTAAAAAAAAATGTTGTGACCTTGAACGTAATGAATGACGTATTGCCACAGTAAGCGAAGTGCAATTCCATGCAGTAACACTCGGTTTGATTGCTGCCGTTATCTGGCAAAAGACAGTATGTCCATTTTTATTTTTTTTTGTCCAATGAAAATCTCGCTTTTCTCAAAAATGGACAAGCTGGGTTTTGCCCTTTAACGGCATATTATGTCCAGCCACGACAGAACGGCCCATACGTCAAATAAACCAGGAACACTTTACTTCTATCGCCATGTTGACCGTGGGATACCAGTTTTGTGTGAAGGGAGTTACGCGCCAAATGAACGTTAACCTTTTGACGACGGAACACACATATGTGTGCCCCAAGCAAAGCTCCGTTGCCGACGGGACGCACACATATGTGCGCTGGCCTAGCTTCCCATTGCCAATACCGGCAGTATGGTCTAAGGGAAGCAATCTACTATAATATGTCAAGCACTCATTTCTTTACTTGTAGAGTGACTTTTCTTGTTTGTATGGGCTGAAACCAACGAATCAGAAGCTCTAATACAAAACGTCCCCATGTGCAAAAAAAAAAAAAAAAAAAAATATGGCGGATTTTGGTGTAAAAACTTTTATGTGTGAAGAAACTTTTCTGTTGTGCCTTTCTTTCTGGATTATTTACTGGTGACACACTAGAATATGTCTCTGGAATGCTAGGCGAGTTGTAATTGTCACACTCTGGCTAACTAATACACTAACAGCATGTTCAGTTTCAGAACCCAGTGTGAAACTGTTTTTGATTTTTGGCTTCTTACCCCAACTTCTTTATACACCTGTAAAATCTTAACATTACAAAATATTTTCTTCAGCATAGTGTCTACGAGTTCACCTTGAATTGCTTTTTCCACTGATAACAAATATGTTGGGGTATGATAAGATTTTTACAACAGACAAGGCCAAAGAAATTTGTCAAAATTACTACTGTAGCAGGGAAAAATCTAGCTGGCAGACTACGGTGGCAAAAAGTTAACGCCAAATCAGTCTGGTATGAGAAGACGTCATTTGGCGTGTGCCCGTACACGGGGCTAGAAATTGGTCTATCCTGTCCTATCCGCGCCTATCCAGCCACTCCTAGGCTCGGCGATACTTTGTTATCCACCGGATAGTCCGAATAGAACCTGCTTCTATTTTTCCCATTCTAGCCAGCTCCCCTATCCGCAAACAACCAATCAGCAGAGTGCGAAAGATCCATGCAGCTACTACACAATGAAGTTCTCAGACGAGTGCTGACGGCAAGATACCGTCACTGATGCGTGACGCTATCTTGCCGTCAGCACTCGTCTGAGAACTTCATTGTGTTGTAGCTGCATGGATCTTTCGCACACATCTCTTTCACACGCATCGCTCTCATAACCGGACATTGAAGTAGCCACTCTCTCGTCCAGACTCGTTTCTGCTTCTCCGGCATCGCAACGGCTGCGATTTTTTTTTCTCTATTCTTTGTCTTCCGGCATGTACTCTGTCTACTACAAGTTTCGCGAGTTTCCATTATTATAAGGAAATAGCGCATACGCAGCTTGCACTGAGGAAGCTATCGCCGTGTACGGCGAAAAGCTGTCGAGTAGATAGGATATTTCGCCGATAGTTGTCTATCCTCATGTCAGAATTATCCCCATGTACGAATGCCTTATTAAACCGGTGGTGGACTGGCAGTCTCCCTTGATTCTCTACCGCTGATCAGCGGTAGCGAATCGAGCTTGACAACTGCAGTGTGACACCGGTCTCGCGAGAGACAACCAGTGTGGAACCCATTTAACCCCATGGCCGCATTTCCCAAATTTTGGAGGTGTTACCTAACAACTTACCAGTTGCAGGAAATGGATTGACCATGATAATTCAAGGGTAGTGCCAAATGAGCTTGGCGCCTTCCGGCGCCAAGCTCATCTGGCACTGTCCTTGAATTATCATGGTCAGTCTATCTCCTGATGTAGTGCGTTGGAGGTAAGGCCTACAAATGGAACAGCGTTCCGCTCCACACGCCTCGCATGCAATGTTGCCCGAAACAGTGTCCAGCCGGCTAAATGTGCCCATTAGCATGCAATTTTAAACGTAAAGGTTTCAGTGACAGGAAAATGCTGAGTCGCCGAAATCCGGCGACCCCTCTACCCTCCCTCCCCCCCCCCCCCACCCCACCCCCCACCTCTTTTTTTTCCAACTGTCATGATGCTTCTTTTTTGTTCAACAGAACAACTTGTACATTTGGGATATTTCCTCATTAGGGCTCAGCACGTTTGTCTTGAGGCGACAAGCTACAGGCATTCTGAGACCACCCATGAACTATCATGGCAGCAGGTAGGTGGGTAGATGGAGGTGGGGGGGGGGGGGGTCATTTTTACTGGGCATTGCGCTGGCATTTTTACTTTTCAACCTCCCAAAAATTTAAATAATGGGGTGTGGATGAGGTTGGGGTAGGGAGGGGGGAGGGAGGTGTTCTTTCCTGATATCATATGATATTGATTAGCCGGTTGTTCAGTTCCGGAAAAGGAGAGGGAGAGGGGGGGGGGGGAGTGTTTTACGCCACTTCATGGTCGATCTATCTCTTGATTACATGTAACGGTGTTGAGATTTTCGAGCTTACCGCTTAAAGTTTTAATCCGCCGCCCTGTTGAGAGTGAACAGGTGACTTACGCACGAGAGAAAAGTAATGTTACTCCAGAGAGGGACCTGAGAACTGCACGGCCCGCAATCTGCTTTATCCCTCTGAGGGAGGACATGATCTGCCCACTGCGGCCTTGTATCTTTCACACTGCAGCAGACACGTTCTCGCTGATCACCAGCGTTTGGTCTCGTGGGCGCCTCTCTCACACTTTCACATGACCAACTGCAGTGGAGTGGGATTGGCATTGACAGTTCAAGGGTGGTGCCTGATTAGCTTGGCGCCTACAGGCGCCAAGCTGATCAGGCACTACCCTTGAACTATGAAGTTAGTCTTTCCGGTCACCCGTTACGCTATTACTGTACGGCGAAGCAAACTATTCCTCGCGCTGGGACCATACGGCGTTGAGGCGCGTCCCCTGGGTGGTGGATAGGGGGTCCCTCGTGAGAGGGGTGCACCGAATGAAATAAGGTGCCGTGAACCAACATGGTCTAAGGGAAGGTGACCCCGACAGAAAACCCCTGGTCCTCCTAGTAAGGGGGTTGGGCGTGGGGTTAGCTTCCCCACCCTGCAAAAAAGGAAATAGCTACAAAAACGCCGATGAAAAGACTAACAGTAATTCCTTTCCTGGAGGAGGAAGGTTCTTCTACTAGAAGACTTATGACGTCCTGTGGTGAAAGCCGGAAGTCTTCGGAAGCCACAGGACCGAGCCGCCTCTCTCTATCCAGGGATACAACCATGGGCACATGGAACGTCAAGACCATGTACCAGAGCGGCAAGGCCGCCCAGATAGCAGCGGAAATGCAAAAGTACAACCTTTCCCTGCTAGGCATCAGTGAAGCCAGATGGACGCAGTCTGGCCAGAAAAGGCTGTTAAGTGGGGAGATGATTCTGTATTCAGGTCATGAAGAGGAGAATGCCCCCCATACAGAAGGAGTAGCACTCATGCTGTCACCAGTGGCACAGAGAGCGCTGATGGGCTGGGAACCTCTTGGGCCAAGAATTATAACAGCAGCCTTTAGAACCAAGAAAAAGCTCAAGCTGAACGTCATCCAGTGTTATGCGCCCACCAATGACAGTGACGAGGAAGAGAAACAAGAGTTCTACGACCGACTCCAGAGTGCCGTGGACAAATGTGCGGAGCGAGACATCACCATCGTCATGGGCGATTTTAATGCCAAAATAGGGGAGGACAACACCGGATACGAAGAGGTGATGGGGAGACAGGGACTAGGCTCGGAGATGAGTGAGAACGGGGAGAAGTTTGTAGACTTTTGTGCTCTAAACCGACTTGTCATTGGAGGCAGCATCTTCCCACACAGAAGAATACACAAAGCAACTTGGGTCTCACCTGACCATACAACAGAGAACCAAATAGACCATATCTGCATTAGCAAGAAATTCAGAAGATCCCTTCAAGATGTTCGAGTGAGGAGGGGAGCAGATGTCGCCTCAGACCACCATCTGCTTACCTTAAGAATGAAGCTCAAGCTAAAGAAAAGCCGCACAGAGACAACAAGAAGACAGCGCTATAATGGAGGCCTCCTGAGAGAAACTGGAGTTAGAGAAGAGTTCAAACTGGTGCTGTCCAACCGGTTTCAAGCGCTACAGGAGCTAGTAAATGAAGAGGAGGCGGTCACCACAGAGCAGCAGTGGAAGGCAGTTAGAGAGGCGCTGAACTCAACCTGCAAAGACACTGTAGGGTTCAGGAAACACCACCACAAGGACTGGCTGTCGGCACAGACCTTGAAGAAGATAGAAGCGAGGAAGCAGAAGAAAGCAGTGGTCAACAACAGTCGCACGAGAGCAGCCAAAGTAAGGGCACAGGGGGAATACTCGGAAGCCAACCGCGAGGTGAAGAGGAGTATCAGGGCAGACAAGAGGGCCTACACAGAAAGCCTGGCAGCAGAGGCAGAAAAGGCAGCAGGCAGCGGCAACATGAAACAGCTCTACGACATTACCAGAAGATTGTCGGGTAAGTATGGCCATACAGAAAGGCCAGTAAAAGACAAAGAAGGCAAGCCTATTGCAGACAGAGCAGACCAACTCGACAGATGGGCCGAGTATTTTGAAGAGTTACTGAACAGACCTAGCCCACCCGACCCCCCCGACATCCAGCCGGCAGAGACCGACCTACCCATCAGCTGTGACAGACCCAGCCGGGAAGAGATCAGAAAAGCAGTGGCATTTTTGAAGAATGGCAAAGCAGCAGGGCCAGATGGCATCCCAGCGGAGTCTCTGAAAGCAGACCTAGAGACAACAGTTGAGATGCTGTACCCACTGTTTGGAAAGATCTGGGAAGAGGAGGTGATGCCGGCTGACTGGAAGGAGGGGTACCTAATCAAGCTTCCCAAGAAAGGCGACCTCAGCAAGTGTTCCAACTACAGAGGAATCACCTTGCTGTCAGTACCAGGAAAGGTCTTCAACAGGATCATCCTAGAAAGAATGAAGAGCTCCGTTGACCCCCAGCTGAGAGACCAGCAAGCAGGATTCAGGAAGAACCGATCATGTACAGACCAGATCGCCACTCTCCGCATCATCGTGGAACAGTCTCTGGAGTGGAGCTCCCCGCTGTACGTCAACTTTGTGGATTATGAGAAAGCATTTGACAGCGTGGACCGAGAGACTCTGTGGAAACTCCTACGACACTACGGTGTACCCACAAAGCTCGTCCGCCTGATCAAGAGCAGCTATGATGGCATGACATGTCGCGTGATCCACGAAGGGCAGTTCACCAGAGAGCTCCAGGTCAGAACTGGTGTCAGGCAGGGGTGTCTGCTGTCTCCGTTCCTCTTCCTACTGGCCATAGACTGGGTCATGAAGATGACCACAGAGCACAAACGAAGTGGAATACAGTGGACACTGTGGACACAGCTTGACGACCTCGATTTTGCAGACGACTTGGCATTACTGTCCCACACTCATCAACAAATGCAGGACAAGACCACGAGGCTTGCTGACATCTCGTGCCAAGTGGGCCTCACCATTCACAAACAGAAAACAAAGACAATGAGGCTGAACGCAACCAGGGAAGAACCAGTCTTGCTTGCTGGCACCCCGTTGGAGGAGGTGGAGTCCTTCACCTATCTCGGGAGCATCATAGACAAAAAAGGCGGCACTGATGCAGATGTCAGAGCACGAATCGGTAAAGCCAGAGCAGCCTTTCTCCAGTTGAAAAAAGTATGGAGTTCCAGAGAGCTGTCACAACACACCAAAGTCCGGATTTTCAACTCCAATGTAAAAGCAGTTCTCCTATATGGAGCAGAGACATGGAGATTGACAAAAACCACAGTCAACAGAGTACAGACCTTCATGAACAGTTGCCTTAGAAGAATTTTGAAAATCCACTGGCCAGATAAGATCAGCAACGTCAGACTCTGGGAGAGAACAGAGCAGATAACAGCAGAGAATGAAATTGGGCGAAGAAGATGGGGATGGATCGGTCACAGTCTGAGAAAGCCAGCTTCCAGTATCACTAGGCAGGCATTGTCATGGAACCCCCAGGGAAAGAGGAAAAGAGGTAGGCCGAGAAACTCCTGGCGTCGAGACCTCCAAGCAGACATCAAGAGACTGGGAACCACCTGGAGTAGAATCGAAGGAGAAGCACAGGACAGGAGTTGCTGGAGGTCTCTCGTCGACGGCCTATACCCGGGTAGGGGTGACAGGCGTAAGTAAGTAAGTAAGAAGCAAACTATTCGTAAAGTAAGTCATTTTGGTTCTGGAGACGAAAATGGTTTTATATCTTTCTAAAAGTCTCAAATCCGAATGGGAAAAAAAAAAACATCCTGCAAAAAACAAACAAACAAACAAACAGAACAAAACAGTAACAAACAGAAAGGTAGCTCTAGAATGCCCGGGGAGGAAGGAGGAGGGAAGGGGGGGGGGGGGGTGAATAGTCACCATCCGAAAATCAGTGAAGAGTTGGGACGGGGAAGGCATGGTTAACCCTTTGGGTGTCGGTAGCGGTTTTAGTCGCGATGATTCCTGTAGGAATCATCGCGACTAAGACCGCTACCGACATCCAAAGGGTTAACTTTCGCAACTCTCGACGTGTTGAGATCCATGCAAAGATCAACACACACGTCACACACAGTAAATAATCGCCCGATTCGCGTATATTCCTCTTTTCGCCCGAATAAATAAATAAATAAATCAGCGCATTAAATACAAGCATATATAGCCTACTCTTCCAACACATTAATCCACGACCTTAACTCATTTGAGACGTGCCGCCTCCGGATACACGGCTTAAGCGGCACGTCTCGAATGAGTTAACAGCCCCCCCCCCCCACTCCTACACACACACACACACACACACACACACACACACACACACACACACACACACACCGCCACCCCTACGTACCCTCGTTCTTACTCCCCCCCCCCCCCCCTACTCCCCACCCCCATCCCATCAGCATGGCCCGCAGCGCCTTCCCGCCAAAGGTCTCTGCTATAAGATAATACTCACAATTAGACTTAATTATCCATCACTAATTAATCCCCGACTGATCGTACAAGCCAGCCAGTAGGTAGGGAGTTCTTTCACAACCAGCGCCAGCTGCAAGCTATAATAAAATTTTAATTCTAGGATAGTGCCTGATTACCTGGGCACCTGATAGCTGGGCAGGCTAATCAGGCACTCCACTAAGTTACAAAGACCGATCCTTCTCACGGCACTGTTAAGCAATAATTGACAGAAATATCAATCTCAGATGTGATTCTAAACAACAAATTTAGTGTTCCTAACAGCAAAGAAAGTTTTGCTAGTCATAGATTTATTGGAGGGGTGGGGGTGGGTGGGTGGGGGGGGGGGGGGGGGGGAGAGGGGTACCGTGCCTCATTACACCGACCGTAACATGCCCAACTTGTTTTGCTGGCCGCGATGGCCGTGAGCGTGAAAGGTATAAGCGTGGCGCATGTCTGCAGGTTTTGGCGTCAGTGTCAGTCATTAAGTCAGAGTCAGGTCTCATCACAGTCACATGCAGTCAGTCAGCAGTCACGTGCGTTAGCCAGTCACAGATTTACCATGCATTTATTTACATGTACATTTTAACCCCTTTACTGCTGGAGCACACCGAAAATACCCAAATACAAGAGACATAGATCCTCATGAGCCCCCGCATCTGCAGCGACTCATGAGGATCTATGTCTCTTGTAGGCACCATCCATGTGCCGAAGAAGAAGAAGGAATATTACTGTACCTTCAGTCACTGACCGCTAGGTCAGTGACGGGTTTAATATAACATTGTCAGTAGCGACTGGAAGTGAAAGGGTTAAATAACCGGAAGTAGATTTGTAAGAGGCGTAGATTCTCACGAGCCTCACAGTTTTATCATAGTCACATGCATCCAGTCAGACAGCGTTCACTGAGATGAATAGGTTCTGTCAACCGGCACAGTCAAAGATTTCTTGCGTTTATTTCTCTAGTTTATGCCAGAAAGTTTTCTGGAGCAAACACTCCGTTCACATGAGGCATAGATGCTCATGAGTCCACGCAGTTGCGGGGGCTCATGAGAATCTGTATCTCATGCTGGTCTCGATTTAATTCATGTTCTGCAGCGAGTGAATTCATGCTTAATACTACGGTACTTAATCAGAGGCTGTTGTGGTCAGTCTTTGTTTTACAATTAGTATCATTAATTACATGCCAAAACGAAGACACCCTTGGTTTACAAGCGACTGTACGACTGATTAGAGCACAGCATCGGCTGCCATTGGTAGTCAGCAGTCAGCCAGTGGTCAAGACAGGTCAGTGGTATTTAGATTAAATCAACAGGGTCAATAAACTCAGTTGAAACAGCTTGTCTTCACAAATAGCTCAGTCATCATCTCTGTTTACGTGTGTTGTTCTGTGCATTTGGACCATACGCCTTTGTCACAGGACAGCACCACAGATTCATTCAGGAATCATCGCGACCAAAAGCGCTACCGACAGCCAAAGGGTTAAAATACACACAGTAGCGTAAGAAGATTTTTTTCTCGGCGGGGGGGGGGGGGGGGGGGGGGGGGAGGGGGGAGGGGGGGGAGGGGGGAGGGGGAGGGGGAGGGGCGGGGGTCAGCGTGCTTGACATGTTACTTTCCAGCCCCCTCGTCCCCCACAAAAAAAAATAAATAAAAATATAAAAAAATAAAAAAATATGGGCCTAAAAGAGGGCCAGGGGGGTGGGTGGGGGGTGGGGGTGGGGTGGGGTGGGGGGGGGGGTAGGGTGGTGGTGGGTGGTGGTGTTGGTGGTGGTAGATGATGGTCAGAGTGGTAGAGGAGGGTGGTGGTGGTGGTGGTGGGGTGAGGGGGGGGGGGGGCAGGTAATAGGAGACGATAGGGTCCGGCTGACTCGAAAATCATAAGTCAAACATAATATAAAAATCTGTGTGATATGTCTGTCCAAAGTTATGGGGGGTGAGGGTGGGGGTGGGGGCGGGGGGCGGGGCAGGTGATACTCCTCCTCCTCCCATATGCAAACTTGGCGTGAGCTGCAGGGACCAGATAACGAAAAGCAGGGCCTGCAAGGGAACCACACGCAGGAGTGAACCACGATGAGATGGACGTTAACCAGGGGGAGGTATGAACCAGTTGGACGTGAACCAGGGGTTGTGTGAACCAGGTGGACGTAAGCCAGGGGGAGGCATGAACCAGGTAGAAGTGAACCGGGGGGAGGTATGGACCAGGTGGACGTGGACCAGGGGGGTTGGGGGTATGAACCAGGTGGACGTGAACCAGTGGGAGGTATGAACCAGGACCTGAACCAGGGGGCGGTATTAACCAGGGGGAGGTATGCATCAGGTTGACGTGAAACACGGAGAGGTATGAACCGGTAGGAGTGAACCACGGGGTGGTGTGGATTAGATGCGAATGAATTTGTCCATTTTTTGGTGGTTCTTAATAGACTGTCCTATACAAAGAAATATCGGATCAGGCAGTTAAGGCCTTACCAAAGTGACGTTTTACCCACTACGTGGTGGGGCAAGAACAATACCACGTGAACAGCTGATGCCAGACCATGTTAGCTACAACTCCACTGCTACATGTTGAAATTGGTCTTTTTTTCTTTAAAAAATTACTTTTTAGTTTATAATAATCTTTTTTTCGGCTACATAAAATGTTTAACTTCGAGTTTTTATATCGACTTATTCACTGCCGAGAACAGGCGAACATCACCCAACTACTGACAAGAGGCAAAAATCCTCATGAGCCCCCGCTGAAGCGGGGGCTCATGAGGTTCTTTACCTCTTGTTGAACCCTATAAGTTACATTGGCAACTCTTGTTCGGTTTGGACCGCCGTGAGATGGCCTTAGTCGCCTGCTCGGCGTTAAACCCAAATAACTAACTTGTTCGGTTTGGGGCTACTGGAGTTGACTCTCAGGGTAAATCCACAGCATCTGATAGAATCGCCGAGGTCAACTGAGTTGCCGAGGAATTGAGATGGTGGCGGCCAGTGGTATGCACACCACGGACGCCACAACGACCCTGAGGGGTCAGTAGAAATAATGACAACTGCCAGGATCCAAGGTTCAGAACCGCTGTCTGGAGAACTGACCAGTCCGGACTGATCGTCGTTTGACAGTTGAGCCTTTCCTTCAGCATAAAGTCAAAGTCTTGGTAGTATATGTGGAGTGTTTACATTTAGAGTCAAAGAAGAAGAATAGATGGATGGATGGATGGATGGATGGAGGGATGGATGGAGGGATGGATGGATGGATGGACGGACGGACGGACGGGCGGACGGACGGACGGGCGGGCGGACGGGCGGACGGACGGGCGGATGGATGGATGGACGGACGGACGGATGGATGAATGGATGGATGGATCAATGAATCAATAAATCAATGAATTCATGAATCAATCAATGAATCAATCAATAAATAAATCAATGGATGGATGGACGGACGGACGGCCGAACGGACTAATAAAAACAATAATGAACGAACGAACGAATGAAAGAACGGTGCCCTTTTCTCGCAGTGTCCACCTTTGCAACTGCAGGTTTACTGACAGGTCCGCCAAACTGAAGGTGAATGAGACTAGTACTTCCGATGTATGTCCTCTTTTTCAAGAATCCGTTTCAGTACATCTTGGTGCGTGCAGCTTTTGTTCTGTCCTTTGAACGTGCAGACCCATCTAAAACAGATAAGCGCGCTTCGTAACACTGGTGAACCTTAGCTTGATGTATTTTGTAACTAGCTTATAACACAAACAACTGTCTAACTGACTAACATACTTTTCAAGGAATGCATACATAGAAAGTACAGCCTCCCGAAGAAGGAACGACTTTTGCGTTTTGTCCTGATGGTAACTTCACCGTCCCTTGATACAAATCACACGACATCTCGTCATCAGCCGATCTTCTGTCTACAAGAGGCATAGATTCGCATGAGCCCCTGTGGCCGCAGTGGCTCACGAGAATCTATACCTCTTGCGGACATCGGTTTGTCCCCATAGATTTACCTCTCAACTCCTCTAACGTAGGCAGAACTCGGGATTAGAGTGTGAGGCGTCTCATGAAATTCCTATGATTCCCGACTATTCCTAGAGCACGGAGAACAATTTTAGGAATTGCAGATAACGACCCAATGGAAATATCCCATTATTTTTTCCTTCCACGTAAATATCCTATTAATTTTTTTTCTATCCTATTATTTTTTCTTCCCGAGGTACACATCTCGTTATTTTATTTTTATTTTTCTGATGGAAAGATCTAATCACTTGTTTTTCTTCTTATCATCATTATTTCTCCTGGTTTTATGCTAATTGATTATCTCCCCTTTTTATTTTACAATGGACATCATTATTTCCAATTATTATTACTCTACAAACACAGTCTCAGACAAAGAAGTTAGTGCATATAACTAAATCGCTTTTCTCCGCCACTTCAATGGTCAAAGTTGGTACTTACGCTTTTTCGGCCCCACCAGCTTAACAGAGAACGATCGCCGATGGCGTTATGACTGTAAAATAATGAGCTCTTTCAGACACGCTTTAGATCGCGTCAAACGACTGAGGCGCCGTCCTATAATGACAGTATGCGCCAGTGGCAGTCGGCGAAACGGCCATTGAGCTTAGACGGCAATTAAGCAGTATCGTTGTCTTCATAGCTTGTTATCTTTATACTAGTTTTGTATCTTTTAGCAACAGCGCCATATTTGAAGAAAGAAAAAAATGACTATGTCTGACGATATCAATTCCTCAACAGTTAAATAAGTTTCATTGATTCATGGATTGCCGGACTGATGTTCGTTAGACATGACACCAGTAGCGAAACGCCTTCGGACCCACGACGGCTGAAGTGGGCCCGCGCACGGCCGTGCGCGGGCCCACTGCGGTTGTCGTGGGTCGAGGACCTTTGCTTACTGGGGAATGAGATGATCTCGGGCGTGCTGATCTCTTACAGCGCAAATTAATTTTACTGCATGACAACTGTTTCATGCTTGTAAAACAGCTGCGCACAGCTACTGCACTAAACATTTCACAACACAAACCATCTATCTGCGAGAGGCCATAGATTCTCATGAGCCGCTGCACATGCAAGGGGCTAGTGAGAATTTTTGCTTTTTGCCATTCAAAATCGTGTCTTGTTCCCCATGCGGAATGGCTGTGATGCCGTGGCATGTCTGTAAACACGTGGACTGAACATTCTCTGACACACACCATCCCTCAGGAAGCCGGAGGTTTAGATTCTCACGCGCCTCTGCAGATACAAGAGCTCATGAGAATCTATATCCCTTGCTGGCCGGCCAGGATCTGTATGTGTTCCTCAGACCAAGGGTCGTCGGTATTTTACGCTAGTCCCTTCACTGTCCAGTGATCGCAGATTGAAATTTTGAAATCGTAATTAAACATCAGTGACCCGAGCCGTCCGAGGATACAAGGTAGCTTCACTCAGCAAAAGATATAGATCAGCATGAGACCCCGCTGTCGCGGGGGCTCATGCTGATCCATGTCTCTTGCAGTTGGATCGGTTAGCTTTTCTCGGCATTGAAAGGGTTACGGGCAGGTCTGTAATTAAGAAAAGCACTAGAACTAAACACGGCAAATGACTAATCAGTGGTAGTATAAGCAGAGTCAACAATCACTTAATTTCCCTGTTATTGTACCGTGGGCGCAGGTACGGTCTACAATTAACTGCGCACCTGAGCGCCAATGATTTAACCCGGCGATTGCGTACAGCCTCTGAGGCAAAACCTGGATTGAGTCAGCAGGTAAAAACCAGGAGCCAAGCAAATTACAGACTCTGACTGTTGGATTTGATGTATTTCTTGTTCACAGACCCCTTTGAGTTTATTTGTTGTAGAGCTGCTGTGCCGAGCAATGGAAACAGTGTTGTTTGAAGAGCAGTTTTCGATTACATGCACTTTGAAGTTCATGAACTTTCTCAACTGATGTGCACGTTGTGGGAAATATATCATAGATCGTGATAGCTCAAGGGTGGTACTATTCTGGGAACATACAAATTAATTTGAAAAACGCTTTTAGAGTGAGAACATCCAACCCCTCCCTCCACCTTGCTCTCCCACCCCAAGTTGAACAGCAGGGATGTGAATGGTACGAGCAAGAGGCACAGATCCTCATGAGCCCCTGCAACTGCAGCGGCTCATGAGGATCTATGCCTCTTGCAGATGGTAGGGTGAATAGTTTTACCAAACTCCGGTGCAGCAAACTTTTGCAGCTTCTTACAGAGACAGATTGAAACCAATTAACGTTACTGGGGACCGGAGCATCTCCGCTAGGTGTCACCACTAGCCACTTACCGTTATCTAGCAGTGTTTCAGGCGGAAGTGCAGGCGAGCAACAGATGGAAAGCAAATGTCGTAATTCTACATGTTTATGCTCTCCCACTAGATTGATACTGACACGAATAAATTGACTGTGCAGTCTTCTCTCTCTCTCTCTCTCTCTCTCTCTCTCTCTCTCTCTCTCTCTCTCTCTCTCTCTCTCTCTCTCTCTCTCTCTCTCTCTCTGCAACCGTCATACTTGATAAGATACATTTTCTGGTATTTTGACTTGGTTACAGCTGGGTTAAATTAAATGGACGGTTTTCTGTATCGGCCTGCAATAGATTCAATTCAATGCACTTTGTTTATGAAGTGTATGAACGATTACTGATCTCTGGTGCATTTGAAGGGCAATTTTGTACCACGAGCCCATTTTTCCCATCGTATGATACTGTTTCCGTAGATACCCGTGTTTCTCGCGGAGCTGGACAGGCTATTTTCTCAAAATGAAAAAAACTAACCGCTCTTGCACAGGACGCATCATTTGTAAGGTCGAAATGGTCCCAGCGTGGGCCGGCAAGCACAGGACGCATCATTAGTAAGGTCGAAATGGTCCCAGCGTGGGCCGGCAAAACCAGTTCAGTGGACTGTGACAAGCTCATACAATAAAACAAATTCCCAGTAAAACTCGTCACGTAGTTGCAAAGTCATGCGGGTGGGCCTATATCACACTAAATGTATTAACATGTATACTGACGAGCAAAAGAAATGTATTACCGATGATTTCAACGATGTCGCATTTCTTTTGCTAGTCAGTATATATAAGCAGGCTTATATTTCATTGCATCCTTCATCTTGCTAAACACCCACATCATTTATCCATGATCCTTAAATGCCCCTATGATCCCACGATCAGTCACACTTTACGTTCACGCCGGCGGTGGCAGTGACATGCGCAGTGACACCGTGTCAGATCAATGCTAATCTCGGCATTCCGGCACGGAAACTACTTCTGGTGTCACGTGACACCAGCGCACGCGCGGACCAGCCTATCACGTGTCATGGCAGCGCGCCGCGTGCCTCTCATTAGTTACCTGGCTTCAGTCGCAGGTAATGCGGCACTGAGATCGCACGCTTACAGGCTTAATTAATTTAACGCCCATCTTCCTACGCCTGAAGAGAAGACAAAATGAGGTGGGGCCTTAGCAGCAACCGGCATAGATTCTCATGAGCCCCTGCGTCCGCAGTGGCCCGTGAGAATCCATGCCTGTTGCAGACGGAGGGGACTGGCTTGGTGTATTCCCTAAATGCGGATGGGTATCGTCGGTATTTTACGCTAGTCCCTTCACTGTCCAGTGATCGCAGATTGAAATTTTGAAATCGTAATTAAACATCAGTGACCCGAGCCGTCCGAGGATACAAGGTAGCTTCACTCAGCAAAAGATATAGATCAGCATGAGACCCCGCTGTCGCGGGGGCTCATGCTGATCCATGTCTCTTGCAGTTGGATCGGTTAGCTTTTCTCGGCATTGAAAGGGTTACGGGCAGGTCTGTAATTAAGAAAAGCACTAGAACTAAACACGGCAAATGACTAATCAGTGGTAGTATAAGCAGAGTCAACAATCACTTAATTTCCCTGTTATTGTACCGTGGGCGCAGGTACGGTCTACAATTAACTGCGCACCTGAGCGCCAATGATTTAACCCGGCGATTGCGTACAGCCTCTGAGGCAAAACCTGGATTGAGGGTAATAGCAGGCGGGGGCCTTAAAGAACCGGGCCTTGGACTGTGACCAACAAAGGAGAGAGAAGGAAGGCAACACCACCGACCAGGCAAGACCGGGACCCGGGCACCCACGGGAACACGGGCTCTCCCCAACGACCCAACCGCCTACGGCGCGGCCAGCCATGATGAAGGACAAAACAAAGTGATGCGAGTACATCAGCGACAGGCAGTCAAAATAGACCCCCTCCCCCCCCCCCCCATCCCCCGCCCCACCCCCCCTGGACGAAATCAGCGAGAGCTGGAAGTCCTGATCCTTTAAAAAATAGCATAGCATAGCGTAATGCATATTCCCCCATCACAAATAGTGCAAGGGGACGCTATAGTGAAATAGAAGTAGTAGTGGATAATGCAGAGAGAAATTTCGCAACCATGTGATGAATCAGCGTGTCGTAATACATGAATTAATTTCAGTATAGACAGACACCTTCACGCGCTCTCGTTGTTACTAATTTTAGATCTCATGACTGCCACTTCCGGCTACAACTTGGCCATCGCTTTGCGCACAGGATTAGGAAGCCAGTTATATCCTCTGAATATTAAGGGTTCCGAAGGTCTAAGCTATACATTTTAATATCCTGTTTAGCCAGTCATGGGCACATAACTTTTGAATTTCTCCCCCCCCCCCCCACCCCCCTTTTCAGGCACACGGTACGCACATTCTGACACTTCAGACTTCGCGAATTTTATAATTTGTGGCTGGAGCCCGAAAATAAGAAGTGGACCCTTTCTTGGAGCGTGTGTAACTCAGCAGACTGGTGCGGTTCTTGCATGGGAATGTCTTAGAGTGCAAAAGCACATAAAATACGAAAACAGATAAGTTCGCAATCACTCTCTATAAGATTTCGGTGTTGGGGTAGAATGAGATAACCCCAAATTTTGCCGTTGTCCTCTAAAGACAGCATTGCAGTGAAGGACACAGATCGACCATGATAGTTCAAGGGTGATGCCAGAATAGCTTGGCGCCCCAAGGTCATCATGGTCGATCCTTATCCTTATCTAAGTTCCGGAGAAAGACATGGGTTATATAAGAGACCTGATGCATCCTTTTTAGGGATGTAGATGATCGTCTTGTTCTATACCTGCGTATTTCTCTGTGGGCTGGCGAATGGGTGCCTGATAGGCGGGGGCAGGGGATCTAACTGTTCTGTCCAGCGCTGAGTAATTCCCCTTGGTTTGTTATACAATTCTGCCAGCGCTAGCCTCACCTATCTGGTTTGTGAGTATCTCAGTATAACTCGAGGCAAATTTGTATCGTTACATTGTTGTGTAATGTTCTGTGCATCTACTGTGGGAATTCAGGGTATTTACCCGACCACATATAGTAATGCACCTTCGTGTTTGTGTATGTATGTTTCTCCTGCCTACTCCCTAAGTTCCGGAGAAAGACATGGGTTATATAAGAGACCTGATGCATCCTTTTTAGGGATGTAGATGATCGTCTTGTTCTATACCTGCGTATTTCTCTGTGGGCTGGCGAATGGGTGCCTGATAGGCGGGGGCAGGGGATCTAACTGTTCTGTCCAGCGCTGAGTAATTCCCCTTGGTTTGTTATACAATTCTGCCAGCGCTAGCCTCACCTATCTGGTTTGTGAGTATCTCAGTATAACTCGAGGCAAATTTGTATCGTTACATTGTTGTGTAATGTTCTGTGCATCTACTGTGGGAATTCAGGGTATTTACCCGACCACATATAGTAATGCACCTTCGTGTTTGTGTATGTATGTTTCTCCTGCCTACTTCCTAAGTTCCGGAGAAAGACATGGGTTATATAAGAGACCTGATGCATCCTTTTTAGGGATGTAGATGATCGTCTTGTTCTATACCTGCGTATTTCTCTGTGGGCTGGCGAATGGGTGCCTGATAGGCGGGGGCAGGGGATCTAACTGTTCTGTCCAGCGCTGAGTAATTCCCCTTGGTTTGTTATACGATCCTTATCTTGCTGTGGCCGGTGTGTCTGGGGTAGAATGAGTTACGTACCTGTCCTCATCCTCGCAGCAGCAGGAGCTCAAGTGAGTCTAAGCATCTTAACCCATTCAGCCCTGACGCACTACAGCGGGCCGGAGATAGATCGACCATGATAATTCAAGGGTAGTGCCAGATTAGCTTGGCGCCTGATGGCGCCAAGCTAATCCGTCACTACTCTTGAATTGTCATGGTCGATTCATCTCCTGCGACTGGTACATAATGGTTAGGTGACACCTCTAAACGTTGGGAAATGCAAAATGGAAAGTGTTTTCAGAGACTGGGGGAAAAAAAAAACTATGAAAAAGAGTTTGGGTGGCTTGGTGGCTGATTGTCGCCTTTTGTGAGCTAATGATGCAGATTGTAATTAACCCCTTGACTGCTGATGACGATAACTCTTGGCGAAAAAGAAGCATAACTACGTGTCTTTTCTCAGCCGAATGGTATCGCCAGTAGCAGTCCAGGGGTGAAAATCTCATTTATAAACGAATAAGAAATGCAGTCTTAATTATTGAGGCTGATGAGTACCTACCGTACTTGTTAAACGAGGTGGTGTGTACAAGGACAGATTACAAGTCACTTCGGTTAGGGATACACATGCATGGTCAAGAGTTCAGTTCAGCTCAGTTCGTCCAAGAAAGGATCTCTGCGCTCGGAAAGGCCCATACGCACCCAACCCAGCCCACTCATCAGGAGTCGTCCCAGCGTTTCTTTTGATATCGTAACAACATTGGTCTAGTTTACTGTGCGGCATCTCTCAGGTCCACTGCTTTTCTCCACTCCCCTGGTCAAGACCGAACCGACCAAAGAAAAATTGCGTGGCCCGAACAACCAGCGTGCCCAGCTGACAGATGTTTAACCCATTCAGCCCTGACGCACTACAGCAGGAGATGGGTCGACCACGATAATTCAAGGGTAGTACCAGATTAGCTTGGCGCCCGTCGGCGCCAAGCTAATCTGGCACTGCACTTGAATATCATGGTCGATCCATCTCCTGCAACTGGTGCATAGTCATTAGATGACGCCTTCAAAATTTGGGAAATACGGCCGCTGGGCTGAATGAGTTAAGTTCATCGGGCAGACGTTAAGTCCAAGGTAGTGCAGGGTACGCCGATGCAGCGACTAAAAGCTTGTACCCCTTCGCCCGGCTCTCCCTCTGAAACCATTATGCAAAACTGGCTTACACGTCAACACGGAAATGCACTCGCTGGAAAACCTGCGCCGCACATGTTGACAACCTCAAATTTGCCACGCCAGCTGTGGAGTTAACCCGCAATAATTGCTCACTCTGAGAAAGTAAACGGAGGCTATACTTCTTCCGGCAAGAGGCATAGATTCTCATGAGCCCCTGCGAATGCAGGGGCTCATGAGAATCTATGCCTCTTGTAGACGGAACATTCTGGGACCTTGCTGACAACCTCAAACATGTAGTCTTATAGGGAACAGAGGTTTACGGCCATAATGTCTGTATCCTATATCATTACTTTCAGTTTGTTGCTTAGCGACGAACATCGCCCTCAGTTTGAGGAACTTCCGGTGCATTTCTCGGTCTGCAAGAAGCACAAATGCTCAAGAGCCCTTGCGCCTGCAAGGGATCACGAGGCTCTATGTCTCTTGCAGGTGGAGGGAGTTGGAAGCGCCTCCTGGAAGAGATTAAGGTCTTAGTGTCGGAGCATTACAGATTACGTCAGAGCGGTGCACATGAGGCGACTGTGTATGTGCACGTAAGTGAGAACATGTTTCATCCTGTATTTGGAAATATTTTTTTAAAAAAAAAAGAAGATACCCCCCCCCTTCACCCCCTTCCACACACACACACACACACACACACACACACACACACACACACACACACACACACACACACACACACACACACACACACACACACACACACACCAAAAATAAAAAAAAACGAAAGAAAAGAAAAGAAACAGAATGAACGAACGAACAACGAACGAACAAACAAACGAATAAACGAATGAACGAAGGAAGGAGGGAACAAAGGAACGAACATAAGTACCAACGAACAAATGAACGAACCAACGAACGAACAAATGAATACGATTTTACCACGACCCGATTCTGGATTTATAAACCTCTTGAAGAAGCAACAGTCCCATTTAACTCCACAGAAAGTTCATTTATAAAACTTTGGAGATGCCACTTAAAATCTATGTACCAGTTGCTGGTGGTGGATCGACCATGGTGGATCGACCATGATAATTCAAGGGTAGTGCCAGATTAGCTTGGCGCCTGATGGCTCCAAGCTAATCTGGCACTACCCTTGAATTATCATGATCGATCCATCTGCTGCAGGGCGTCCGGGCTAAATGAACTGCTCCTAACGATGCTGCTCGGGGCAAAACACAATGCTGCCGAACGCTATCGCCATTAGCAATCAAGAGGTTAAAGGGTACTGGAACAAGCCAACCAATCGAGCAATCAAGCATGTGACAACCAAGAAAGCCGTGATATCAGAAAGGAAATAAATCTGGCAAGGAACTGTCTCACTCTCTGGGAACAGCTTGTAATTCCCATCCCTTTGGGTCTGCGCAGCGGTGAATCACGTAAGCAAATTGCATCATGCCTCAAGGACAGGCTAGAATATTAGAATAATTCCCGTGCTGTTTTAACAATAAACAAAACATGTCACTACCCTAAGGTAGTGCATACAAAAAGAACGCCAGGCATACAAAATGTTTGGACGCTTTCTAGTTTGTACGGTTTGTTGAATTAAACAAACTATGCCAATAGCAAACACATTAAGTCTTGATAACTTAATTTACGGATATTGTCTGGGAAAAAAACTTCGCTTTGAATTCCGGGTCACCATGTGTTGACCAATTTCGCCAGATCGTTTGTGTTTTCTGGGTGTACATCATTATGTTATGTGCACGCAGGCATCACAATTATGATTCATGTTTATTCCGTTTACCCTTATTGGGGGAATGGTTGACGTAGACGTAACTACAAAACCTAAACTAAAGAATCAACTGAAAGACAAAACAGAAACAAGGAAGCGCGACATGGACTGTCCGCGGCAGTTTATTTTCTGTACAATGATGAAGAGATAGGGTTTGTTCAGTGTCATCAAGTCTTATTCAGCGTCCGTTACATCAACCTCACCTCTCCCAAGACTGGACCAAATTTCTGATTATCGTTCATCGTAGTTATTATCCGACAGTTTTCATACTATAAGTAAATCACTTAAATCATTTATCACGTCTTCCACTTAACTTGATGTTTTACTTTGTTTTCGTATTTGACATTCAAACACTCTCTCTGGTCCGGTCAGTGTTCGCTGACTTCCATGTCGTCTGGCTGACATCAGCCTTTAGTTTGACCAGACCACCTGCAAGAGGCATAGATTCTCATGAGCCCCTGCGACTACATAAGCTCATGAGAATCTATGCCTCTTGCTGGCAGGATTTGGCCGCATTTACCCTCCAGGTCTGTTCCTTACACGGATGTAACGTCAGGGCCATCTGGGCGTGGGACTGGCCATTGACAAACCAATCTGCACAACGTGTTCCAGGATCGAGTATCAACTATCTTCCGCCTCGGATCAGAAGTCTCAAAAACAACCTGCCACACTTCCCATAGATCTGCAAAAAGGCATAGATTCTCATGAGCCCCTGTTTCAGCAGGGGCTCATGAGAATCTATGCCTCTTGTTGGTATGGATGTGTGACATGTGTGCTTACATTTCTGAAGACTGGACGTTGCTGTCGTCGTCTCTACAGACTGACGTGGCTTTTAACGGCCTGCCACTTGCAACAGGTAAACGGGCACATGATCTGCAGCCTAATCCCGCTTCCTCTTTCCTTCATCCCGCCTCCCATTACTCCTCCCCTCCACCCCACCTGGCCGTGTGACAAGCAGCTACCTCAGCACTCAAGGGGCGGGTGCTCTAAAATTCATGACATGCGACAGTTGAATAAATTCGCAATCTATGTATCAATTGTTTTATATGTGTTCTGGGTGATTCACGATTAAATGCGGACTTACTGGTCTATTTTTATGCTTCATTAGAAATCGTGAAATTATTTCACAATTTTTGTCAGCTGAATGTTGACTTTTTAAAAAAAAAATCACGTCACTTTGGTTGAGTTCCAATGCACTGCTAACTAGAAACTGGGCCTGAACAAGACTGTGATCTAAAGTGGGCGACAGTGTTGGTTGAAACAGACCGTCACGGTTAGATGAATAAAAGAAAAAAAAGATTATTTACATCACGCTAACTCCCCATACCAACATTAACGAAAGAAACTGAAAGAACTATTTAAAACAACTGTCGAGGAAAAATTAATGCCATGTCAAGGCAGAAGACAATAAGTTCATTTTTGTGAAAAAGGAAAATGGAATCATAGATATATACCTGACACAGTAGCCAACGTCTTGAAGTTGGCTTCGGTCTATTAATTAACTAATTAGATCAGAGTTGTCTTATGTAACAAATAGGAATATAAAATCTCCGGTAGCAGCTACGGAAAATTAATTTTACATTTAAAATTCAGTCTTCGTCGCCGCAACCCGTGCCTGTACGTACCCGCTACCCGTATCATAGTCTACGTAGTTGGAAGTATGACAAATGACTCTGACCCGACCAACCCCCAACCACCCCCTCCTACCCTCCCACCCCAACCCCTCGACCTCTCTGTGGGGGGGGGACACCTGCCACGTGACCCGAGTTGTACGCCGACCACCTGTCTGCGTCCGCCTGTGTGATGCGGCAAAAATTGTGATTAACGACCAGGGCAAAGTAGGGCCTCCGAGAAAGGACAGGCTGCACGGAGAAATTAAAGCCCACTTAGCTACAGCTGCAACCCAAGGCCCAGCTACAAGAGGCATAGATCCTCGTGAGCCCCCGCAATTGGCGGGGGCTCACGAGGATCTATGCCTCTTGCCAATGGTGTGTACGTCTTGTCGGTCCAATTTACATCTGTGTTTCGAAGACGGAGGGAATTAGAAAGGGCGCGAGTGATCGTGGTGTAGGATCGGGGGCAAATCGGGACTCAATAAAGGGCCGCTTGTCTCTGACAGCCTACTTTCACATATCAGCAGCGCAGTGAAACCACTGTAACTTCCACTGGAAAGCACACAGTTACATAAATCTGCTCCACTCGTGCCTGCAAAATCATATATTCATTATCTCCAGTGACCCCCCGAGCTCATGAGAATCTGTGCTCCTACAGACTAGAAATGAATCGGTCAAATCCAAATTGTGATAGACACTGGGTGGCGGAGAAGTGTGTATGTGTGTGTGTGTGTGTGGGTGGGGGGTTGGGGGGGGGGGGCTGTCAGTAATCAAGAATGATGGTTCTTGCTACCTATTGTTGGAGAGGTGCTGCTATTATAGGTCCTGCTCTCCTATCACCTTTCTGCTGGCGGGGATCGTAAACGGATGTGGGGCCAACAATAATCCCAGTAGTGTATAGCCGCATAAACCACCATGCCAAAGCATTTTGTTCCCAGTATTTGACCCGCCTTTATATGGCAACTATTATTTTGTCTGTGTGAGGGAACTATGTCATGATGAGCGCCATCTGCAAGAGGCAAAGATTCTCATGAGCCCCCCATCTGCGGGGGCTCATGAGGATCTTTGTCTCTTGCTGGTTTCATTTATATTTGTGTTTTTGGAGAGAGATGGAGTTGCTTTGTGGCAGTGCCTGATAAAGACAATCCAGTGACACCTTCATACTCTACATTGTACTATTAGTTTAAGAAAGTGATCTAAGGTCATCTTTCCATACAGAGTCAAAAGTTGTACACATTCTTTCGGATTCTTTACCATTGCCAGTATCACGAAAAAATGCATCGCTTAGAACTAGACTATTCCAGTGACACGGATATCTTGTGTCGGATATAATTATTCCATTTCAGTATGACGGTCAATTTAAAGTTGCATTATTTTTTCAAGGTTTTCCTTTTATTTATCATCGGTGAAGCTGAAGCTCCATAGCCATATAAAACTGTCACACATGGATATGTATCTAAATTATTTCCATTTTCTTTTCCAGACATGTGGATATCATGCATTTCTCATGAAAGTTGCATATCAGTTGTCAGTTTCTAATCAGAAATGACATTTCAATTTGTTCTTTCATAAATATTTCGCGCTCATATCGTTTTATTTCCAGATTGATGTAAGTGATGTTTCGGCTATTGGCTGTTTTCCCTAACAGGAAATGACGTACAACTGCAATCGTTTCCAGTTGACGTTGTCATTATACTGTGCTGGTCTGTGATTTTGGATCTTCCGGCTGTAAGCCGGAAGGTCCAAACTCACAAACCGGCAAGGATTTATTGAGTCGCAAGCGCCTGATTAAATAATCACACGATGCATTTTCATGACTAACTCAGAAAATGGACGCAGCCCTTCCACTGTAGGAGTAGTCTGCGCAAATGGTTCGTGGTGTCGATATAAGTAATATTCACCGGCACGTGACTAGTCAATATACGTATTGATCAAAACAGTCGCTCAGCCAAACTTCTTCCATCAGATCTACAAGAGATATGTATACAGGGGCTCGTGAGAATGCACGCGTCTTGGGGAGGACATCGACATCTTCTCTCCTTAGAGCGAAATGGTCCTCCGAGTCAGTACCGTCTGTGACTGACCAAGAGCTGTTCCTGTCCACTCCGTGTGGTTTTTGTCCGCTAGGGGATGGGTGACTAATGTCGCGCAAGGTCATGCATGATGATGACTTTACAAGAATCGCTCAGCAGAGTCACTGGCCTAAACCCAAAGACATTCACAACGTGAGGAGAGACGCTCTCTGTGTGTATGTCTGTCTGTCTGTCTCTCTCAGGTTGCAATCCACCAACGGCAATAGGCATAGATTGTCATGAGCTCATGGGGCTCACGACAATCTATGCCTCTTGCAGCCGGCAGCATGGTTCATGACAATCTATGCCTTTTACAGAAGTAAACAACCTGGCTGATGGACCGCAAATGGAGGCAGAGTCAGTATGTGAATGGCTTTTGTATTATGAACGTTGAACATTCCATCAGGACATCGATGCGGTAGTTTCTAAGCAGAACGAATATAAGTCATCGGTATTTTGAGGTGTTTAGCATAAACTGTATCGGTGGTGGGTAGGAGAATGTGGAGGAGGGATTTTGTTCTCTTCATTGATAGCAATGATAAGTAATTGTAGGCATGTTGCCGGTTCTGAATGCAAATACCGTGAAATAATGCAACAGTCTGTATGAGGTACCGGTTACATTTGTGAAATACTGGTTGTGGGTGAGAGGAAACCTAAAGTTGTGCACTGAGAAGAGAAATGTAATAGTAGTTACGAAAGCGCCCCCCCCCCCTTTTTTTAATTTAAAAGTTAAATAAATAAAAAAAAGAAAGAAATAACTCGGCACTTTCATTACATACTGGAGGTGTCCGATGGCCTTTTACGGATTGGGAACGGCCTTCTTTATCGTAGCCTTACGTCAGATATAGTTGGCAGTTTTATGGTGTCGTAGAGATAGAAAAAGCTTGTCTGGTTTGTGCAGCGTCTCACGGGGATATTTTGCCCAGACAGATTCATTACACAGAGAATGCCGGGAGCTCATTCCAGCATCCCTAGCCTATCATCTCTTCTGGCGCCACTTGCGGGCAGGTAGCGGGCTCCAGTTCTTCTCTTGCTACATCTCTTTGCACATACCTTCGCAAGGAAACAATCCTTCAACAGTTAGTTAAAGTTAGTTAACCCTTTTGCTCTCGGCAGCGCTTTTTGTCGCGATGATTCCTACGGGAATCATCGCCACAAAAAGCACTACCGAGAGTCAAAGGGTTAAAATTAGCTTGTTAGTTAATGTTAGTTAGTTATTCTAAAGTTAGTTAGTTAGTTAAAGTTAGTTAAAGTTAGTTAGTTAGTTAGTTAGTTAGTTAGTTAGTTAGTTATTGGGGTTTAACGCCGAGCAGGCGTGTAATGTCACCGCACGGCGGGCTTTAAAAAAAACAACAACCCAACAAGAACGAGATAGTTCATTTACGGATTTACTTTTACGTTTCTTACCATATTAGTCACTGACTTAACACATTCAAGACGTGCTGCATTCAGATACGCGGCTTTATGCAGCGTATCCGGATGCGGCACGTCTTGAATGAGTTAACACCTTTAACAATAACAAACTACAGCAGGAGTGGATCGGTCATGACAGTTGAAGGGTGGTGCCAGATTAGACTGGCGCCTACAGAGCAATGCCGCCTCTCCCACAGCGGAAACAGCATATTTATACTCCTCCCGAAAGAACAAGTTGCCAAAAGCCGTACACGCAACGTTTGATTCTCAGGGTTGAATAAGTTTCATGCCGCGAATCGGGATGCGCCTAGTCTCGATACCTCTTCGCAGCTCTACAATGTTCGCATCCCTGCAGGCATGAAGGAAGGGCCCATGAGACTCTGTGCCTCTTTGGAGGACAGTCACAAGCAGATCTCAGTACGGCACCTGAATTTCTGCAAAGTTGTGGTACATTTATTGTGTTATGTACAGATACAGCACTCACGATTATGTAGTAATGCAGATGTTTAAAGCCAGGCAAGACAATGATGACAGACACACCTTTTTTCTGTTGCATATACGTAAAGACCATTTTGTCTGCCGCCTCATCATGTGTGTGTGTGTGTGTGTGTGTGTGTGTGTGTGTGTGTGTGTGTGTGTGTGTGTGTGTGTGTGTGTGTGTGTGTGTGTGTGTGAGTTTTCTGCTCCTTGTAAATTAATGTATTTTTTTGGTTGTATGTGCTTGCTTTTGTATTCTGCTTCACTGTTTCATTACTGTGATTGTAAAGCGCCTAGAGCACCTTGGTGATTAGGCGCTATACAAATTACCTTTATTATTATTATTATTATTATTATCTCTTTCAGGCGGGCTCCAGGTGTACTCGTGGACATTCATTAGGTATAAATATGCATGCCGATTGCTTTCACGGCAACAACAACAAGAGTCAGTTTAGACTATCAGCTCAGGAGAGGCCCCCCTTTCCCGCCTTCCAGAAAGAAGTCAGCATTCGTTCCGGGACACCTCTGGAAGCGAGTCTGAAAACTGCGTTTGGCCTGTACAGTTCTTCCACATTACAACGAGATGTGGATCGATGATGATAGTTCGAGGGTGGCGCCAGAATAGCTCGCCAAGCTATTCTGGCACAACCCTTGAACTATTATAATCAATCTTTTCTCCTTAACTGTATGTACTCTTTTAAAGCGGGACGACTCCCAAAGTTTGTGAATTTCATTTACCTGATATTAGGATGACGCTGGCGAATAATAATAATAATAATAATAATAATAATAATAATAATAATAATAATAATAATAATAATAATAATAATAATATATTTTTAAGACGAATGAAGCAAGACTGCTTAGTCTCGAGACCTTCTGTTCAAGACGATCAAAGATTATCAGTGAGACTACGCTAGGACTGAGCGGGGCATCATCACCAGCTGCAGAAACTGAACAATCAACATGTGAACAGGAAGACATTTGAGGATGTTGATGCGCTATAACAACGGACTTGTATTGGGCGAGATGGATCGCGGGGTTTTCCCAGAGCGGAGATCTCATCTCTCATGAAGAATGGCAGAGAACAGAGAGGAATGGAGGGAGCTGGTTGCCAAGTCATCAGTGGTGCCCCAACGGTCGGCAAGACTACGGGATATAGATAGATAGATAGATAGATAGATAGATAGATAGATAGATAGATCTCATCTTGAACTGAACTAGGTGTTTTTGTGTGGCAACGTTCTGATAAAACACAAGAAACGCGTCTTTCACGGCACTGTTATGCAAGGCCTCGAACATATTCAGTGTAACAAAACACAAAAGAAGCCATATTATAGGTGGGTGCACCCTACGTCCGTCACAGCGAGCAAAAGTTAACGGGGCTGACTGTCAACCTTAGGCTGTTCGCGGGTCAACTCTGACCGACATCTGCCGGAGGAAGATTTGCTTACTGGGCCCCTGGCTGAATGTCATTGAGACAGGTGACGGTGACACGACGACAGAAAAATCCGTTTTTGCAGATGTGGATCTGGTTCACGCGGATTCCAATACTGAGAGGCTGGGAAACGATAGGCTGTTGCTTCAAACCATCGCCACATGGGCACGCCGTACTCACACGCACAGGCTGAGCTCACAGAGACATCATACACCTCAGAAACACAGACGTACATGGCGTTGTCGATTGTCAGATAGTCATACAATCCAATAAGATACTTGCGAGTACTGATTCCTTGGAAGAATATACGTTTTTCTTGCAGGTGGATAAGTTTTGCTCTCTCTGCACTTTCATCAAAACAACTCTCAGGAGCTCACTATCAAAGTCAGAACACCCAAAAATAGCGTCCACCTCAAAATGCAGATTTAAACAGGGTCAGCAAGAGGCACAGATCCTCATGAGCTCCCGCATGAAGCGGGGGCTCATGAGGATCTGTGCCTCTTGCAGACGGTCATCTTTGGCTGAGGGACCTTAAAACAACAGTAAGGTGGAGAGAGAATGGGCGACGAAAAGTGGTAGACAATATGTGTGCCACACAATGGTTCCCTTGTCGTTCCATCCCTGAAGAGAAGCCTAACCATCTGCAAGAGACATCGATCCCTATGAGCCCCTGCAGATACGGGGGCTCATGAAGATCTATGCCGCTTGGTGCGTGCATTTGTATGTGTCAAACAGGCGGAGAGGTTCTGAAATGTTTGATGGGTGATGGTAGCCATTATACCTTGCAGAAAGCAGGAAGATAGGAGGAAGGTACTCTGAAAGGTTTTTGGGAGGGAGAACACACACACACACACACACACACACACACACACACACACACACACACACACACACACACACACACACAAACACACACGCACGCACGCACACACGCACACACGCACACACACACACTGAGAGTTTAAAATGTGCATTTAATGAATTCCAGGTTTCTGGGTCATTTCTTTGCGGAGTCCTGTGGTTTTCTGAGACTAATCCACCGCAACAAAGCTGCTAGTTTTATCTCACAGCTGCGACCTTTGTTTAAGTCACAAGGCAAATTCCAGAAATACAAACTGCATTTCACAGTTACGTCAGCGTTTTTTTCAAGTGCGGCAAGGGTGATGGCGGCGACACAGGTCACGTTGTTCCACGCGGCCATTTAAACAGGACCCATAAATTCACCGTCACTGGTTACCTCACTCGAGCAGTGTTAACCCACACAGATTACCTCCCCCGACCAGGATTACATCCACACTGGTTATCTCCCTCGATCCGCTCCACATGTGAGGATTTAATCCTGATCCTACCCTGAAGGTCATCAGTCGCACGGGGTCTTCCAAACCTCTCCCTGCTCTGGGTGATTAGCTCGTTCAGCAAGAGCCAACTGAAACATCTGGAAGAAGGCATTGACATTCAGGAGCCCTAACATCCTCAGTAGCGAAACGTCTTCGGACCCACGACGACCGCAGTGGGCCCGCGCACAGCCGTGCGCGGGCCCACTGCGGCCGTCGTGGGAGCGAGGACCTTTGCATTCTGGGATGTAGGGGGCCCTGATGTATCACCCCGAGAATCATGTACTGGATGATTTGTTAGCTTCGATGTTTAACGTCCACAGAAAAAGAGTGATAAGGAGAGGTTCTGGTAGACGCGGACAGCTGTTGCTTATGGAGTACGACCTGAACACTGATAAATTCACGCGCACTACAACTGTGCCACTCTGTTTTACCAGGGCCACAGCATGAGAGTGATTCGGACGGCCTTAATCCATTCAGCCCTGACGCACTACAGCAGGCGATGGGTCGACCATGATAATTCAAGGGTAGTGCCAGATTAGCTTGGCGCCTGTCGGCGCCAAGCTAATCTGACACTGCCCTTGAATTATCATGGTCGACCCACTGATCTCCTGCAACTCTTGCATAGTCATTAGATGACGCTTCCAAAATTTGGGAAATACCGCCGTCGGGCTGAACTCAGTTATTAAAGGTTAGGTTATGGGGGGCAGGGACAGTTATTTATTGCCTATGGACATTATGCCTGAACACTGAAAAATTCAGGCGCATTGCAGCACGACCTTTCAACTGATACACCTTGAAGAATTTGTCTCTTTGTGGCGCCACGTCCACTCGCGTTTCTGAAATAGGATTTAAGTTCAAGTTGTTTTAGCGTCTTTCTGCCTCATAACGAGGAATTATGTCTGTCTCATGGTGACGAAAATTCCACCTCTGTTACTAAAGAAGAATAAAGGCGATTTAGCGTGAAGTCTTCCACGAGGCCACTTTGCTAAATACTTACTGAAGATTCCTGAATGATCAACCCAACCATACCTGTCGGCCTTCCTGAAGAGATGGAGAAAAAAAAAACCCACAAAAAAACAAGAGATGGAAAAAAATACAGATCTGGAAAACCCGTACGGACGATTCAACATTAAGCCCACAATCACCTCTGCATGAGGAACACAGATATAAATGGACACACAAGAGGCAAAGATCCTCACGAGCCCCTGCAATGCAGGGGCTGGTGAGGATCTATGCCTCTTGCAGGCGGACTCTGTTTATTGCGGGGTTATGTATTGTCACAACATAACGTCTAAGCTTCTCCACAAGTTTTATATTAGCTACCCTAACAAAGACACCTGTATTGGTCACCCGTGGCGATCATAGGCCAAATCTGTCCATCCACCCGGACAATCTGCTAATTATATCCGCTTTGGACACAACTGACTGGAGCAGTTGAGGAATTCAGACAATCGCAGACTTACAAGGTTTTAAGCCTAAGGGCGTCGCACATGCAAAGGATCTCACGGTATGGTTTTACTTGTTTTATTTTGAATGTCGGGGCGGCCGCCGGCATGATCATGAGCATTTTGGAATTGTCGGCTAAGCACTGCAGAATAGTCTCTTGTGCTCCACGCATAAAAAAGATACTAGCAGTAGCAGTAGCAGTAAGCTGTCACAGTAGATACTTATCACACACAGAGCGGTAAGACCGAAATGACCCAGGTTTGGGCGATTTCCTCCGAAGACAACACTTGCAATCAACCATGATAGTTCAAGGGTGGCTATTCTGGCGCCATCCTTGAACTATCATGGCGTATCCATGCCTTGTTGACGTGCGTCATGGTTACGTTGTTAACGAGCGTTTGTGTCATCGGTATTACGTAAACACCGCGTTTTGGCGCGAGGCTTATCTCAGCAGATCCGACTGTTCCAAGCACCAGCTATCAGCTTGAGCCGGCCTACATCCTCATCGGTCCACGTTCTTGCCGAGGTTCATAACGACCCTCGTGTCTTTAAACGATTTATTTACACTGTGTTTCTTAGGAGGAGGAAGTCATTGAGTATATAGGTTGAACCGTTACTGAAACAGAAGCAACAGGTAGCGCTCATGACTGGGTGGGTATCTTTCACACAATCTCCACCCAAGATCTTCTCGTCTTGTTAACAAAAACCTGGCTCTCCGCCAACTGACGAACACAAACGAAATCATAGTGTACAAGAAGAGCTATAAATCCTTTAAGTCTCTTCAACCTGCGGAGGTTTATGAAGATCTATGTCTTTGCAGACAAAAAAAACAAACAAAAAAAAAAAAAACCAAAAAAACAGGCTGCGTAGGTGAGCGAATTTTTAACACAGCTATGTGTCAGCGGATCCAAAGAGCGACGGACTGTAAATCCTGATGAAAGTTAGTGTTTGTACGTCAACAGAGAAACATGCAAATAAAACCAAAATATACTAGCAAAAGGCATGGATTCAGGGGCGCAAGAGAATCTATGCCTTCTTAATCTTGCAGACAGTGGACACGAGCTGATGGACCGTGACGGACTCGCGAAATCGCGGGAGCAATGGGGTCTGTTGTGGGCAAGACCGCCAGAGGTTGGCACTTCCACAAAGGTCCTGTTGACAGACTCAAGCAGCAGTTTCATCATCAGCATCTGGGAGAGTGCCAGACCTTCAACAAACAGGCCTCTGTCTCTAGAATTTAGCTGTGTATCGAGCACAACTCCTTCAAGTGACACAGATCCTCACGCAACCCATCTGCAAGAGGCATAGATCCTCATGAGCCCCCGCAATTACGGGGCTTATGAGGATCTATGCCTTTTGCTTGGCTTTTGAGGATCCGCGTGCTTGCGTATTTTACTTTCATCTGTGTTTCAAGGCGAGAAAATCATCCCGAGCTGAAACACTGTTGGAACAAAGACCTCTTTGTAAGTGTTACTGTGACGAGCATATTTTCAAAAAATGCGATGGATCATTAGCATACAGACATGCTTAGGGGAAAAGGCAGACTGTTGTAACCTGCGGGTTACTCGATCTCAAATTATTTCTTTATCAAAAGTTGTCACTTTGATGTGCCACGGAAACTGCTGTCCGATGAGGAGAGCGATTGTGGACGGAAGAGGATGGTGGGATGGGCACTGACCTCTGCACTGCTGCTGGCCATATCGCTCGGCGGAAAAGACGCGTATCTAACTATTGATCTTTTTTCGCCGAGCAGTATCGTAAGTAGCAAACAAGGGGTTAACGAAAAAAAGAAAAATCTTTGATGGCACCTTTGCAGTTTCAAAATGCGACAGAAACCTAACATCTACAGGTCTACAAGCCCACCACAACCCCGGCGGAGATGCATGAAAAGCCTTTGTCCATTCGTGCACTAAAACCTTTTTTTTTTTTTTTTTTTTTTTTTAGTTTTTTTTTTTTACCTTTGCTTTTTGTGTAAGATTGTTGAGACTGCTCAGGACATAGACTGTGAAGAACTGAGTAGTCTCAAAACATGTTGGATTCTTCAACCGATTTTTATTTTTTCTCATTTGTATTACGTTTAATCTTGCATAGTTGCGCACTGTTGGAACTCTCCCATTTTGGGAATTGCCAAGTCTCGCCCGATGCCAGCTCACGCGTGGCGGAACGTGGACTGTCTTTTTCTTACAATCTGCTTGCTTCTTACATCACTGAAGAAACGACCAAGTGAGTAGGAAAAAGCACTGTCAGGGGAGATAAGTGCGCATGATCGACCAATGATCATAGATCTGCTTTGGTCAAAGCACACACACACACACACACACACACACACACACACACACACACACACACACACACACACACACACACACACACACACACACACAAAGATAGGAAAGAGGGGGTGCGCTAAGTAAGTGACTGGAAGCAATGCATATGGAAGCAACTGACATCACTGACTACAGACGCATGCTTCCTGCACCACCACCGTCCCACTTCGAGGAAGCGATGTAAAACAAAAGGGCGATAACACTGGCAAGAGGTGTACATTCTCATGAGCCCCTGCAATTGCAGATGCTCATGAGAATCAACACCTCTTGCAGGAATTAGGAGCACTGAGAAGAGAAATGTCGCCGCATAGGACCTGTTACAAAACGGTCTGTACTTCAGTGAGGAATTGTGGACAGCAGCACGGTAACACGTAAGTCCTTGGGGCACGTCTTTCGGGACTTAACCCTCTTTGTGTCGGTAGCGGTTTATATCCTGCAGGAACCATCGCGACAAAAACCGTTATCGACACCCGAAGGTTAAAACCCCACTTCAGTAGAATGTTAACCATTCGAACAAGAGTGTCAGATTCAGTCCTGGGCAAAGCTTTTCAAGGATCGTAACAACACGTGAAAAACAGATGCAAAAACAAAATAAAATTGTGTTGTACCCGTCTTTTCTAAGCGTGTTTCTTCTCCGTTGGGTACTTCTTTGCATATTACACGCTTGGCAGTCACCTTTTTGGTCTGGATTGATAAAATAAAATCCGTTTTTACGTGCGAGTGTGATATTACCTCGGCCTAGGAGGGAAGAAAGCTGTCAGTAACTGTTCAAAGAACACAATGAATGTATCAGTTTTATTTTGTTGTTGCGGATCACAGCTTCAGATTCCTTTCGTGCGTTTGGTTATTTCAGGCTTAACCCATTCAGCCCTGACGCAATACAGCAGGCGATGGGCCGACCATGATAATTCAAAGGTAGTGCCAGATTAGCTTGGCGCCTATCGGCGCCAAGCTAATCTGGCGCTGCCCTTGAATTATCATGGTCGATCACATCTCCTGCAACTGGTGCATAGTCGTTAGATGACCCCTCCAAAATTTGGGAAATACGGCCGTCGGGCTAAATGAGTTAATGTCTCAAGGCACTTCAAATACCTATTAGGAGTGCATGAAACATACTGGAGATGGACATATGGCATCAATGCCCTCCAAAAAGCATCCAACCAGTAACCTTTTGGCTGTCGGTAGCGGTTATTGTCGCGATGATTCCTACAGGAATCATCGCGACAAAAACCGCTACCGACACCCAGAGGGTTAACGGTTATTTGTCGAGGGAAGGGACACATGATAGTTGGCTGTGCAGTGTTTAGCAATGTCCAGTTTAAAGCCAACTTGTATTTGTTTCAGTCAATGACAACATGAAATTTTTCTGAGGGTCCGTGAGCCGAAAAATCCTCCGGTTAATAATATCCGTAACCCTTTTAGTGCCATGGGCGCATTTCCCGAATTTGGGAAGTGTTATTTAACGACTATGCACAACTTGCAAGAGGTGGATTGACCATGATAATTCAAGGGTAGTTATTGAATTATCATGGTCAATCAATCTCCTGCTGTAGGGTGTTGGCGCTGAAAGGGTTAGCTCATTCTACCTCAGACACACCACAAAAAGATAAGGATCGACCATGATAGTTCAAGGGTGATGCCAGAATAGCTTGGCGCCTCCAAGGCGCCAAGCTATTCTGGCATCACCCTTGAACTATCATGGTCGATCTGTGTGCTGCACTGCAATGCAGTCTTCAGAGGACAGGGGCAAAATTTAAGGATTTCGGTGTTGGGGTAGAATGAGTTAAGGTCTTCGGGCAGAAATCGGCTAAGGCCTTTTGCTTACTACAGAGCAGGGACGAGTTCATGAGTTGTTTGGTTGTTTAGTGGGCGAGTGACCACGATGAAGATAATTACACACTTGCTCGCCTTGGCCTCGGCTCTAACACAGCAAGCTAATCCCGGCACACCAAACGGCCTGTAATCACGCCCTCCTTCGGCGGTACCACCTCCTAGAGGCATGGATTCTTGTGAGCCTCTGCTTTGCATGGGGCTCAAGAGAATCTATACTTTTTGCACGCATACACGAAAACTGTTGTCTCTTCCTCTCTTTGACCTCTTGTTGGCCAAGCTCGACCGAGGAATCAGTGGGCCTTGACCACTGACCTATATTTACTTGACCTCTGACTTCAACAATTTTCGCTTTGAGTTCCTTCGCGCATCTTAGCCGCGCACTTTTGCATTGCCCTTTCCGGTACCAATGTGAAAAGACACGTCGAAGTACGAGTGCATACGAAGTTATTTGGACTGTTTTGACTATTTCGGCACGATGTCGAAGCGACAACACGGTGGGAGTCGTTGCAAAAACCATCTTTGTTACTATGTTTAATCAAAAGAAGTTAAAATAATGAGACAGCTGACTAAAAGAAGAGAAGAAATAGCTATCAAATTGAAAGAGAAGTGTATTTATTTGCATATGTGGCTTGAAGCATTCTCAGAAGATTATGAATTAAATTTTATAAAATAGTTTGCGCTTTCATTGATGCTTTAAAATGTATTTTTTAATGAAGGAAATTTTAAGCAATTAGTTTAGCAGATAATATATTTTAATTTTCCATTGCACCATTTAGAAACTAATGCATGTATATTATATTTATTACTAATACTATTAAAAAAGAATATCTTAATTTTTAAGTGGTGTAATGGAATGTTGAAATATATTACCTGCTAAAATAAATGCACGTAATTTCCTTCATTAAAAATGAAACATATTCTTTTTCAACACGCTCCATCAGATCTTAATAATAAAAAAAAATGCATCAAGTTAGTGCCAATTTCTGATTACAGCTGTGCGGTATGTAATGTAGTCACAGTGACAGTGGTGACACTCTTTCTTGAATTTTAGATCTACGAACGTTGTTTGTATCGAATAATAACATGAAGAATATCCTTTTCCATTAAAAAACATTTTTTTTGACAGCCCAGGGTTTTTTTTTTTGTGTGCAATTGGGAAACCCTCTATAATCTGCCCCTGACTGTATCTCAATAATGAATATTTTCCTGGATGGCGAATCTCCAAGGAAAAAAACAAAATTAAGTGTTTGTTACAGCTATTATGTCAAGACAATTTTGGGTACTTTGGTATTTGAATGTGTTTGTTTAGGGGTTTTGTTAATTTTTTTCCCCTTTCATTCCTAATTTAAAGCTAAGGTTAGATCATTTAGCCCCAAAAAGCTTGTTTGAGGTTATTCAACCCACCATTATTTTTTATTGTGGTCCCTACGCCTTTTTGTGCAGTGGGCTTGAAAGGGTTTTTTTTCCCCTTTTTTAAGCCCACATTTTTCCAGTTTCGGAGATGTACAAACAAATTTTTATAAATTTCTGACCTGTACGTACATATTTTCCCAGATATCTGGAGATATACACATATAGCCCTCATATTTTCTTTTCAGCTCAGTGAACATTGTTTTTCTTACTATGTTCTAAGCGCTAACACTGTACCACAAGTAAAAGTTTTTCGATATGAAAACTCTGTTAGATGTCAAACAAGTTCATTTAGCGTTGATATAAAAGAAAACCGAAGACCTTACCTCGACGATTGAATAAAAAATGCCCGTTTCAAACGGGATACACGCATTCCTTTCTCTGTCTTCCATGATAGTCGAAATGCAACCGGAAAAACCTAGGCAAAATCGCAAGCCGGCGCATGCGCACAAACCCGAAGCGAACTTCGCAATAGGCTTTGAGAAGGTACACGCGCTCAGTCAGACATCCAGTAATGTAGTATCCATGGCCTTAACATTTGATTGTGATCGTCTTAGCGGACCACGGGATTGTGCAAGGACATTTTACGGGTGACTGAATCCGCGGAGACTTCAGGCGTGACGCACTCACCGAAGCGTAATAGACAGTACTGAAACCAGACATTAGGGACCATTTAAAATGACGTCAAACAAGTAGTGAGGGAATGAAAGTGCAAGTCAGAGTCAACCATGGGAGATAATAATAATAATAATAATAATATACCGCTATTATATAGGCGCTTTTTCTCAATTTTTGGGCGAATCGACTCAAAGCGCCGCGAACTGAAACCCAACACGCACACTCACGTAACAGACACAGATTTACGCCATTTAAGACAAACACAGTACAAGACAGACGAAGGGCCAGTTCAGCTACTGAAGTTACAGAGATTTTTGATGGCTTGTATTTGAAATTTGTAAAGTGGCCTGAAACCGGTACCAAAGTGGGGGGGGGGGGGGGGGGTGGAAGAACCGGAGTACCCGGAGAAAGAACCCCCGACGGCCCGCCCGAATTAACGGTGACACTTACCAGAGGAGAAAAGTCCGACGCCGGAACCCGGTATCGAACCTCGCACCTTTGGCATTGGTGGCAGGCGCCTTAACCACTGCGCCATGGACCGCCACAAGATGGATCGACCGAGAAAGCTTGCAGACAGTGTCTGATTGCAGCTTGACTCTTGTGACTACTATGACATCTCGATACAAGCGACACCTTACAAGCTGAAGTAGTGAAAAATGACCAAAAGATGCGGTCATACCTGGTCACCCGACTTCCTACATCACTGGCACGCTACTGTTCCAAAAGGCGAGGAGGGATATTCCCATTTCCAGGGACCATTTTCCAGAGACCAGTTGCATGAGCGGAGCACCTTGCTTAGTGCCTGGCGCAGGACTAAGCTCACTCATACAACAGGCCCCAGACACACGTAGTGATGGCGGAAGGGAGATTGCAAGAGAAGCGCAGTAGCAACAAGGTGGTCATTAGTCCATAGGGGGTATGACATCATCAGGTGAGGTGGGTGAGGTGAGGCAGATTGGAGGCAGGGGAAAGGGAAAACCTGCAATCAACGCGCCACGGCTTGGTGTCAGGCAGGTAGGATGGCTAGCTATTCCCCACACCTGGAACCAGTTGCATATTCGAGCTTAGTCCAGAACCAGCCACTAAGCGTGGGGGAGGGGGGGGGGGGCGCTATAGCGGCGCACCTTGCTTAGTGGCTGGTGCAGGACTAAACTCGCTTATACAAATGACCCCTGATCCAGGACCGATGTGTGGGTTCTTGTTTTTGGACATTACGAAATCTTGCCAGTCGAAAACCGCACAAACAGGCAAACGCTGAAACACTGGAGGGAAGGATGGACGAAACGGAGAAAACCGCACAAACAGGCAAACGCTGAAACACTGGAGGGAAGGATGGACGAAACGGAGAAAACCGCACAAACAGGCAAACGCTGAAACACTGGAGGGAAGGATGGACGAAACGGAGAAAACCGCACAAACAGGCAAACGCTGAAACTGACACTGGAGGGAAGGATGGACGAAACGGAGCAGCAAAAGGTAAGATCGAACCAAACACTCAGATAAACAAAGTGCGTGCATACTTTCTCATTTTTTTTCTCATTCTCTTTCTGTTTGAATCTGTTAATATCTCACGCGCGCACGCGCACGCGCGCACGCACGCACGCACGCACGCACGCACGCACGCACACACACACACACACACACACACACACACACACACACACACACACACACACACACACACGTGCATGTTTTTCCTCAGAAATGCCTCCACTCTTACGCGGTTTAAGCAAAGTTAAAAACTTACTTTTTCTTGCACATTTTCGTGTAATTTCGACAGTATTTCTGTACACACACCCCTGCAGACTCTGTGTATGTGTGTGTGTGTGTGTGTGTGTGTGTGTGTGTGTGTGTGTGTGTGTGTGTGTGTGTGTGTTGTTGTTGTTTTCGCCTGCACATTGAGTTATATTATAAATATGAGAAATGCGCCATATAAATGCCATGTATTATTATTATTATTATTCTCATCAAGCTCAATGTCATACAAGCCGCGAACACATAGCGAAAACATCTCCATAAATATTTCATTGGATTAAGGGACAAGCTTATACTGATGTGTGTATGCGCTATCACACCTGCACTTTTGCATCGGTTACAGTACACAGCTGCAAGAGGCATAGATCTTCATGATCCCCGCGGACGTGGGGGCTCATGAAGATCTATACCTTTTGCTGACACCATTTAATCCCTGTCTTTCAGGCGTTGCGGTGTAAGAGCGTTCGGTGTAGGCTTTTCGGTGACAAACTGGTCAGGTAATAAAACTCCGTGGGAGGAAAGCCCGATCGATGCGGGTGCAACACCTTGACGCCCTGATATTCTACCTTCCCTGCTCCACGTTATTTCCCTCTCCACTGTCAGTCGACTCACATGTTAACCCTCCACTGTCAGTGGCTGCAGATTGTGTTTCTGAAATGTGTGTTAATTCAACTCCAGTGAACATAATCCGCCCAATGGAACGGGGATTCAAAGTGGTCTCAGCAAGAGGCATAGATCTATATGCCACTTGAAGCTGAATCGAGTTCACTCTTCTCGGTATTGACAGGACTATAAGCTTTTAGTGAAGCACCACGTTTAATTGGCGTAAACGGCTCCATCACGACAGATCAGTAGTATCGTGCCATCGGCTTTCGTATATGGAGAGCCGGCATGCTAATCTGTTCCATTTAGATCTATACCCCGTCATGTTATTTTTTTTGTGTGGAATCATCGTTATTTACCGGCATGACACCTAAAAGAACTTGTCCACGAAATTTCTAAGCTCAATTTAGATCAAACACTTGACCTTTGCGACCAGAGTCTAGCCAGCATCCGCATCGTGATCGCAGATTTATATGTATGCATCTCTGTGTCTGCATGTGTGCTGGTCTATGATTTTGGACCTTACGGCATGCGGCCGTAAGGTCCAAAATCACAGAGAAACACACATATATATGCGACTTATCTGAAAGTAAAAACAGAATGCGATCTTACTGAAAGTAGCACAAAGGGGCCATTCTCAAGCATAGCGCACAATACATCCATTGTCAGAAAATTGAAAACTTGATATTCAAACAGAAAAGGAAAACTACAAAGGAATTACAGTGTATTATGAATCAGCACAAAGAGGGTATTATGACATAAATACGACCACAGGAAGGAATTATGGATGGACGGTGTACTGTTGTGAAATGCACGCCTGATAGAATATGATTTTTATGTTGTGTGCCAGACAGCACAATGGGCAATTCTGACTATAATGAATTACACAGTAACGCAGATGATTTTGAAATATCCCAAGGGCAACTGATCAGCAATAACGTGATGCGATATTCCAAAGACAAAACGACAAATGAAATAGCATCAAATAACAACAAATTACAACACGAACACAAACGCGAACGCGAACAGAAACACGAACAAGAACCAGAACACGAACACGAACAGAAATAAGAACACGAACGTAAATTAAAACATGGACACGAACCAAATTTCTTTTTTTTAAAAATTGAAAAAGAACATGAACGCAAAATCTAACAAAAACAAGAACCCCCCCCCCCAATCCCACCCCACCGAAAAAACAAACAAAAAACAAAACAAAACAACAACAACAACAACAACAACAAACGAACGCAAATTAAAACATGGACGCGCACGCGGACACGGATAAAAACAAGAACACGAACGCGAACAAAAGCAAGACTAACACGAACTGACGCGAACACGAACAAAACAAGAACAGGGCGCGAACACACACGCACACAAACACAAGAACACGAACGCGACTCCGAACACGAGCACAAAAAAACCCAACCCAACCCAAGGACAACTTGAGAAAAATGACAAGAAGAAAAACACGAACACGAACAAGAGTAAAAATGCAAACAAAAACGCGAGCATAAACACGAACACGCACGCAATTTCATTAATTCATTAATATAAAACTCTCTTGTGATACGAAACAGACATTATGGACACGTAGAATGTAGTCTGAAGTGAAACCCACAACGCAACATTTCTCATGTAGACAGAGTACAAATGTACTACCATGTCTGAAGTGTAAGTTATTCCACCTCAAGGAAGGGTACTCAAGAGTGCATTTGGTAAACGAAACTTGTTTGTCATGTTTTAACACACTATCACCTCTACGTAAACAGCATCTATGTATTTCACTCCACAAGAGGCAAAGATCTTCATGGACCCCGGCAACTGCGGGGTCCATGAAGATCTATGCCTCTTGCAGGTGGCTGGCTTTAGTGTTTCCTTCCCCTTCCCGCCCTCATACTACTGTGTCATTTAGGACCTCATTTTCCGGCACTAATTTCCAGCCAAATATGTCGAGTAGTCCTTAAAGTGTCGCCGAGGGCCAGTGGATCATTAGATTCAAACCCTGTAATCCCTCCTCTGACTGAGAAACAGATGTAAATGTGCCAACAAAGCCATAAAGCTTCATGTGCATGTGCAAACTCTGAAATTTTTATTCCTGTTACAGAAGATGGATTTCACTGTAAGAGGGAGGGTGATTTTTTTTTTTAACAAGCTACGGATGTGGACGATACTTTCTGCGACTAACAAGCTGATGGGCAATCTCAATCACAGACTTAAACCCCAGCGATTTCCTCCGTTCGCGCGACGATTGTTTGCATATTATCACGAATGTAAACAAATACAGGTAAATAAAATTATTAAAATTACGATATCGATTCACATTTTTTTCTCTTCACAAACAAAGTGTGTGGAGGTCCCCGGTACATGTAGATTTGCAGACGTCTCGACGGTTGTGGGGGCACATGAGAATCTATGCCTCTTGAAGACTACAGGAGACGTGTACGGGACTGCCCAAATGATGCTAACAAGCGAGCAAGCCAAGCGAGCCCCCTTACCTTTAGGGTCAATCAAAGACGGGCGGTGGGTTAGGGTAGGGCGGGTGCCTTTCTGAACGCCATCCACGCTTCTGTTCTGCATCTGAGCCACACCCATCCGTCAGCAAGAGGCATGGATTCTCATGAGCCCCTGTAGCTGCAGGGGCTCATGAGAATCCATGCCTCTTGCTCATCGTAAGATCTGTCCAATTTACTTCCATCTTTTCTTCACGGAAGGACAAAGTAATCTGTTATCCAGAGTGAAGTCCATGGCAGTATGGGCAGTGGGCAGATGTTCACATCTGCACGGGACATAGACGACCCCGCCCTCCACGAGTCCCCTGCTGCCTTGCAGGACTGGCCGCTTGGCTGCGGAAAGGCTAAGGGAGGAAAACCCTGACATCAAAGCCCCCGTGTCTCCGGGGAAGGTTTTTGAGCCAGAGACTAGGACAAGGACAGTCTGATATAAAACCTACGACCCGAGGACCTCGATGCCACCGTCCTAGCGTGCTAGGCCATGGCAGACGAACCAAGGGTTTAAAGGGTGGGGCCAGTACTGCGCACACTGCACTCCACCAAAAAGCTCCACCGCGCAGGCTTTAGGAAACGCCCACGGACCATGACAACGACCTTTCCAAGTCCTGTAGCGATGGGCAAGGGGCGAAACGGCAGGTGAAAGATGTCACTGGAAGCCGCAGTCTCAAACCTGCATGCAGGCGGTTCAGGATATTGGTCGCCTGATGTTGACCTGGGGATGACAACGTCACTCGGCACACCCTGAACGACCAAGCAGCCTTCTCTAGGGACAGCACTGCTTGCTCCACACGGAGAGGGGCCTAGAAAAGGTGGCCTAACCAAAGCTCATCCCCTCGTAACCCCAGTTGGCTAGCCGCGGTCAACGGGCATCTTCTCCTGCGGTCAGAAAACAAGAAAAAACAATGGATCCACTTTCATGACGACCACGACCGGACTCAACGTAGCATGCTGGAACATCCGAACCATGCTCGACACAGCAGACAGCGGACGCCCTGAACGTCGCTCCGCCCTTATTGCCCATGAATTGCGGAGGTTAAACATCGACATCGCCGCGCTCAGCGAAGTACGCCTCCCGGAGGAAGGCAGCCTCCAAGAACTTGGCGCTGGCTACACCCTCTACTGGTCAGGCAGGCCTGCATCAGAAAGACGGCTCTCAGGCGTGGGCTTCATGGTCAAGACCCCCATTGCGACTAAGTTGGAAAACCTACCAATGGGTCACTCCGACCGCATCATGTCCATGCGCCTCCCACTGAGACACCAGCAATACGTCACCCTTCTCAGTGTGTACTCCCCAACCCTCCTGGCAGAGCCTGCAGAAAAAGACAAGTTCTACTCTGACCTGCGCAGCCTCCTGCAGAGCACCCCCGCAGACGACAAAGTCATCATCCTTGGCGACTTCAACGCCAGAGTGGGCCAAGACTCTGAAGCCTGGAAAGGAGTCCTCGGCAAGCATGGCGTTGGGAACTGCAATGACAATGGCCGCCTGCTGTTGGAGTTCTGTGCAGAACAGCAACTTGTCATCACCAACACTACTTTCCAGCAAAAGGACAGTCGAAAGACCACCTGGATGCATCCTCGCTCCAAGCACTGGCACCTTATCGACTATGTCCTTGTGCGTCAGAGGGACCGCAGTGACGTCCTCCTCACCAGAGTGATGCCCAGTGCAGAGTGCCACACTGACCACCGCCTTGTCCGCTGCAAACTCAGGCTCCACCTCAAGTTGAAACCCAAGAAAAGAGGCCCCCTCAAGAAAAAGCTTGATGTCGCCAGCCTTCAGCGTGATGACAAGAAAGCTGCCCTTCAGACAGATTTACAGCGCATGCTCAAAGACACAGTTGATCCAGCAGACTCCTCCCCTGAAACACTCTGGGAGCAACTGAAAACTGCTATTGTAAAATCTTCTGTGGAAGTCTTGGGCTTTGTTAGAAAGAGGAACAAAGACTGGTTTGACGAAAACGACGTGGAGATCCAGGAACTTCTAGCAAACAAAAGAGCCGCCCACCAGGCCCACCTAGCCCAGCCTTCCTGCCCTGTGAAGAAATCTGCCTTTCGCCTCATCTGCAGCAGTCTCCAGCTCAAGCTTAGAGAGCTCCAGAACGAGTGGTGGTCGAGACTGGCACAGAGGACCCAGCTTTGCGCTGACAACGGTGACTACAGGGGCTTCTATGAAGCACTGAAAGCAGTGTATGGCCCTAGGCACCTGGTACAAAGTCCCCTGCGAAGCGCCGATGGACAGGCACTCCTCACAGATAATACCTCCATCTTGAACCGCTGGTCAGAATACTTTCAGGACCTCTTCGGCGCTGAGCGCACTGCTCAAGAAACAGTCATCCTCCAAATCCCACAGCTCCCACTAAAGGTTGAATTGGACGAACCGCCCACCGCCGAAGAGACCCACACAGCCATCCACCAGCTCAAGAGTGGCAAAGCAGCAGGCATTGACGGAATCCCGCCAGAGATCTGGAAACATGGAGGCCCAGCACTGCACAACAAGCTCCATGACCTCTTTCTCTGCTGCTGGGAGAAAGGAACACTACCAAAGGATCTCCGTGATGCAGTCATCATCACCCTATACAAGAACAAAGGAGAGAAATCTGAATGCTCTAATTATCGTGGAATTACCCTGCTGTCCATTGCCGGGAAAATTCTCGCAAGGCTGCTCCTGAATCGGCTGGTACCTGCCATCGCTGAAGACCACCTCCCAGAGGGCCAGTGTGGCTTCAGAGCCAACAGGAGTACCACCGACATGGTCTTTGTGCTGAGACAGCTTCAGGAGAAGTGCCGCGAGCAGAACAAAGGGCTGTACGTAACGTTTGTCGACCTAACAAAAGCATTCGACACTGTGAGCAGGCAAGGCATGTGGCAGATCCTGGAGCGACTTGGCTGTCCCCCAAAGTTCCTAAGCATGATCGTCCAGCTCCACGAGGACCAGCAAGGCCAGGTTAGACTCAACAGTAACCTCTCAGAACCATTCCCCATTATCAACGGCGTGAAACAGGGCTGCGTGCTGGCACCAACCCTCTTCACCATCTTCTTTAGCATGATGTTGAAGCAGGCCACAGTAGACCTCGACGATGACGATGCAGTGTACATCAGATATCGTCTCGATGGCAGCCTGTTCAACCTCAGACGACTGCAGGCCCACACGAAAACCCTAGACCAACTGATTCGTGAGCTGCTCTTTGCTGATGACGCTGCCCTTGTTGCACACACAGAGAGAGCCTTGCAGCGCATCACATCCTGCTTTGCAGATGCTGCCCAGCTCTTTGGACTCGAGGTCAGTCTGAAAAAGACAGAGGTACTACATCAGCCGGCACCCAAGGTAGAGCATCGCCCTCCCCACATCACCATCGGCGAGTCTGAACTGAAGTCAGTACACCAGTTTACCTACCTTGGCTGCATCATCACGTCAGATGCCAAGCTGGACAAGGAGCTTGACAGCAGGCTGGCAAAAGCGAACAGCGCTTTTGGGCGACTTTTCAAGCGGGTGTGGCACAATCAACAGCTGAAAACGGGCACCAAGATCAGTGTGTACAGAGCTGTCGTCCTCACCACCCTGCTGTACAGTTCCGAGTCCTGGGCCCTCTACCGCAACCAACTACGACTCCTCGAACGCTTTCACCAGCGCTGCCTGCGTACCATCCTGGGCATTCACTGGAGTGACTATGTCACCAACGTCGAGGTCCTTGAACAGGCAGAAACTATGAGTATCGAGGCTTTGTTGCTGCGGACACAGCTTCGCTGGGCGGGGCACGTCTCCAGGATGGAGGATCATCGCCTACCCAAGATCACTCTGTTCGGCGAGCTTGCTACTGGACACCGTGACAGAGGGGCACCAAAGAAGAGATACAAAGACGGTCTCAAGAAGTCACTTAGTGCCTGCCAAATCGACCACCGCCAGTGGTCTTCGCTTGCTGCGGACCGTGACACCTGGCGCTCCACCATCTACAAGGCAGCCGTCTCCTTTGAGGACTCTCGCAGAGCTAACCTTAAGGACAAACGGCTCAAGAGAAAAAACCGAGTTGCCGTAACTCAGAACCCTGACCAGACCTTCCCCTGCAGCCACTGCGGTCGAACCTGCCTGTCCCGGATTGGCCTCCGCAGCCACGAAAATGCCTGCAGACGACGTGGGCAAGCCCTATAGAATCTTCGTTCGCGAAGTCAAGCCAAGAGACCTTCGTCCCATACAATGGATCACCGTGGTCTAGCTGCGTTTTCACAATGGGTCCACAATGGGCCTAGTGTAGGCCCCACAAAGGTCCAGCTGGAATTCTTATTTTGCAACTTGCGTTCCTAAACTATCTGCCTACACAAGCCTCGCTAATTTGACAGGAGACCGGACGCGGCAACTGGACTCGCAATTCAAGGTCACTCGCTCGCATCTCTAAACAACTGTATTCTCACAGTCTGAAAATTCTATTGTAGAACATTAATATCCATGACAAAAGATTATTTTAAAGAAATATTTAAGGAAAATTACGCTCAGGAAGCATCACATATCAAAAGAGAAAGTTTTCAGACTCAAGCTAAAACAGAATACACAGATTATGTTGATCATAACTAAAGACTGCCGGTAATCTTTGTTCAACTGAAGGTAATATTTACGTGTTTCAGACATACCATACCATTGTGAGTAAACAGCGCAAATGAGAGGTTGACCGTTTAAGCACAAGGGTGGTGCTTGATTAGCTTGGCGCCTGGAGGCTACGGCCATCCACACCCGCATCTGTCGCTTGAAATTAACGGCTGTGTTTGCTCCACGCCAAACAAGGCTGCATGAATATGAATCTACTTAGGTCGGGTATTGCTTTACACGTCCAATATCGGCCAAAAAGAGCGTGCGCGGAACAAAAGACATAAAACCGTCCGGTGAACAACCTGCTCCATTTTATCGCCAGTTTTATGCGGAACGACAAACAACTGGTAATAATGTGATCAGCCTACAAAGGTTTCCATTTCTGTGCCAGTCAGCAAAAGAATGCGTCGTCATAACGTGTTTCATAAAGAACAAATTGAATGATTGGTTGAACGAATTTAACGCTGAGTTCACAAACGACATTAGCAGGCTCAAGGAAATTATCAGGGGTGGATCGGGCTGGGGGAGGGGGGAGGGGGGAGGAGCGCTGTTCGAGGGGCTCCGGATCCCTCTCCCTCCACCCCGTTGTTTGACTTGTCGGGCAGTAGTAGAAAGGTCCTCACTCGTCCATACCACCACCCAGAGTCCGAAGTTCCTCAGGCGGTTAAACGTCGGAGCAGGAGAGCGAAAGGAATCGCCGGGTCGTGGGTTCGAATCCCGTCCCGGTCCCGGTAGCTGGACTCACAATCCAGGGGGGAAAACGGATTTGTTCAATAGCATTTCCGTTGAAAAGTCCTGGTAAATCAAAGTGGCACATTTGGAGTGCACCTGAGTTGATCAGTGTTCAGGTCGTACTCCATAGGCAATATATTTCCCTGTCCCCCATAACCCGCCCGTCAGGGCCGTCCATGATCACCTCGGTGCTGTGGACGTTAAACCCGAACGAACTAACTAACTAACTAACTACCTCCACCCTGACGTCGCCCGCCGTTGGCCCGCGCACAGCCGTGCGCGGGCCAACGGCGGCCGACGTCTGCCAGATGGCCTTTGTGCACTGAGAAGGACCCCTCTCTACCCACCACCTCACCCCCCCCCCCACCCCAACTCCTTGCCCTCGTCGTTCGATTTTTAGAGACCGGAAAGCAAGGTGTCGCCTCTGGGCGTCTTCTGTCAGGTCTGCTGTTTCCAAAATAAAAAAAAAGTTCGAATATCGCCCCCATCCCCCTCCAGGAGGTAACTGATCCGCCCCTGATTATTTTAAACAGAAAACGAAAGGAATAACGCACGAAAGGACAAAGGGAACGGTTCATAGGTGACACTGATGTCAGTACTAAATGCTTTGACCCTTTGACTGCTACTGACGATACCGCTGCACGCGTCTTTCCCGCCGAACCGTATCTTCAGTTCCAGTGAAGGGGTTAAACGTTATGGAAAGCATATTATTTGTTTTTTTTTTTGTGGGGGTGGAGGGTGGGGGTTGGGGTTGGGGGGCTGTGGGGTCAGAGGGTGGATTGGGCTGTGGGCTGGTGATGGTGGGTGGGGGGGGGGGGGGAAGCTGAAGACGGAAGTCACATTAGCCAATACATTTGCGGTTCCATTATTCAGCTCAGGAAACGCTAAACACTCTGCGGTGCAAAGCTGCTTTTTCTATCCACCGTGCTAACCTAAACATTGCCCTGTTGAATAGGGCGTGAACGGACGGTAGACCACAGTTCTGAATCACTCCTTGACTTGTTGATATTTTTTGGGAGCGGCAAAGGTGGTTGCGTCGTTGAGTACAAATTCCTTTTCGAGTCGCCTAGTGTTGTGTGTAAGTGCATGCAGTAATTGCATCAGCAAATAGAACCATTTCCGCCATTTCGACGATCAATATACGTGGTGAACCTAACGCTCCAAGAATCCATCAGCACTACACTACATCTGCTCAAGGCATAGACCCTCATGAGCACCTGCAATTGCAGGGGCTCATGAGGATCAATGCCTTGAGCGGACGACAGGACGTACGCTCTTTCTCGGCAAGAAACGGCCCATTCAGTTTAGGTCGAAGCCGTTCCATATGCCGCTTGAAGGGCGTATAAGGCAAATTTTGCAGCCCAAATCCCATTCACAGAACAGTGCACGCGTATTGACGCCCTGCACACTAGCGGGGGGGAAGGGGGGGGGGGGGCAAGATGGTTTACGACAGCCCAGGAGTAGTGCCGGATTAGCACGGCGTCTGGCTACAGTGCCGTTTATTGGTTTTGAACAGTTCCTTCTACACAACAGAACCTGTTTCGCGGAGAGGCCATTTTTATGAAAGATCACCTGTCGTTAATGACCATCATTTGAGATGGCCGTAGCCACCTAAATGGTGATATTTAAAGACAGATGACCCTGTTGGATCTTAACTCATTCAGCCCGGCGCACGTATTTCCCAAATTTTGGAGGCGTCATCTGACGACTATGCACCTGTTGCAGAAGATGGATCGACCATGATAATTCAAGGGCAGTGCCAGATTAGCTTGGCGCCGACAGGCGCCAAGCTAATCTGGCACTACCCTTGAATTATCATGGTCGATCCATCTCCTGCTGTAGTGCGTCAGGGCTGAATTGGTTAAAGACAGATGACCCTATTTGATCTTAAAGACGTCTCCTGATAGAGCACCTGCCTTTTAAAGGTCACATTTTCCCCTCGCACTAAGGCGGTTTTTTCAAAACAGACTCTGCTGCATACATAAAATACGCGTCGGTTATGTGTACACCGTTTCGTTCATAAGGCTCTTCTATTTATAGAAGAGACTTTTTAGGATGGGACGCGGTGGAGCGATTTAAAAAAAAAAACCCACACGACATCATAGGCGGGCTAGACTAAAACTCTGACAGTGAAGTAACAAGATAAAAATTACGTCATGTCTAGTTACGCAAACCTCGCTGTAGACCGTACGTTTGACGTGAAGCGCCGTATGAGTGTGTATGTGTGTGCGTTTGTGCGTATGTATGCCGTAAACAAGAAAATCTTCGAAGTGTGCGTACGTACAAGCTTGAAATTAGGGGAGTTGTTTCAGTCAGGGGATGCCTAGGTTTACCCACATTAGAGTCCGTTAATTTCATTATATTCACTTGCGGTTTTGGATATAACCGGATTGCAGAAAGACATTAGATGAGTTCAATAGCCAGCTTTGCATCTTTTACACTTTTTCAATAAAAATTAATTATATGCAGACAATTTTAAAAAAGTACAAAACCTCGAATTCTGGGAAAATCAGAAAATGACGGTGACGTAAAAGTAGAATTTTCCCTTATAGAACTCACTGATGCATTGGAAAATTTGTAAGGCTTTTTCAAATAATTTCAAAATCAAAATCAGGTCGAAGACAACAGGTAGCGACCCTTGACAGCGAGTACAGCTCGCATATAAAAGGGACTTTGTGAGTTATGGCTAGTAGAAGAGACTTTGCGGGTTATGGTTTACCCCATCTTGTTTAATACTGAAAGTGTTTAACTCATTCGAGACGTGCCGCCTATCCGGAGGCGGCACGTCTCGAATGAGCTAATTCCACTGTCCACTGCTTGCTATCATCCTCGCAGTAGCGAAAGACACTTACACTTTTCCCAAATCTTAATTAAAAATAACCTGGTGTAAATAGGTAATCTGCCGTTATTTGGAAAAAGCCAGTGTGTCCGTTCTTGAGAAAAGCCAGACTTTAATTATATAACAGTGAAAATAATCCCCCCCTTCCCCCCTTCCCCACCCAAAGAAAATAAAACCCCACAAAACAACAACAAACAACAAACAAAAACCAACAAACAAAACAACAACAACAAAGAAAACAAACGATAGACATACTGCAGTAAATAACGGCAGTAATTATACAATCTGACGCGTTTACCCCCGGCTGCACGCAAGAATAAAGTAGGAACAAATGACGACAGTGTCCCCTCCCCTCCCCCAACCTCAGCCTCCCACTCAATCCTTCTCCAGATACAATTCCAATTCTGGGCACGCACACCCCCCTGCACCTGAATATGAACGTGTGTGCACATGCAGCTAAGCCAATAATACACGTATGTGCTGGCCCGTGATTTTGGACCTTACGGCTGAAAGCCGTCAGGTCCAAAATCACAGGCCAGCACAAATAATATGTTTTCTAGCTTCCACATTCTGTGGCAACGGCGGGTGAATCGGCTGGATAAGGAGACATTAAAGGCAATCTGACTTACGGCGGGTGAATCGGCTGGATAAGGAGACATTAAAGGCAATCTGACTTACGGCGGGTGAATCGGCTGGATAAGGAGACATTAAAGGCAATCTGACTTACGGCGGGTGAATCGGCTGGATAAGGAGACATCAAAGGCAATCTGACTTACGGCGGGTGAATCGGCTGGATAAGGAGACATCAAAGGCAATCTGACTTACGAAAGCGACAGACACAAGTCCATTTTTGTTGTTGTTGTTGAAAACCAGATCTTCACCAAACAGAAAACTTCGGATTTAACAAATCGCCAGGGAACCCAATTTTTCCTCCTTGTTGTCTAGCGTATTTAAAAAATACGGTAGATTTAAAATGGGGCTGGTCGGAGAGCATTCCGGAGCATGCATATGACGTTTTTGGCGTGCGGGACAGAAATTCTGGCAAAGCAGTAACAAGATAAAAATGACGTCACGACTAGCTACGTAAACCTTGCTAGAGAACGTCTTTTGGGCCTCAAAGCGCCGCGCGCGCGCGCGTGTGTGTGTGTGTGTGTGTGTGTGTGTGTGTGTGTGTGTGTGTGTGTGTGTGTGTGTGTGTGTGTGTGTATGTGTGTGTGTGTGTATGTGTGACAGCGACTAGAGCCCGCGTCTGAGGACGGACAAGCTTGAAATTTTAGGATAATTATTGTCCCTAAAAGAATTATCTCGGAACCTGTTTTTCGATTTTTTCATTAAGATGCTCATTGGCGAGAAAATGGCCGTTTCACAAAAACCGGTTGATCGACACTGGAGTCTGTAGTTTTTCTTATTTTTACTAGATATTTTGCGTATAGCTAGATAAAAGGGAGATATTGAATGAGTCCGTTAACCAGCATTGTACCTCTAGAACATTTTGAGTGATAATTTTTTTTTTTTTTTTTAAATATGCTTATATCGGTTAATCTTAAAACTATTGAATTTTTTTTACGAAAAAAAAAAACACAACATTTTTTCTTATTAATAATCGCATGATTTTTCGTATATGGTATTTACATAAGCCTACATTTTGTCTCGGCTGTTGGGTACGATTAGGTCAATTGTGACCTGTATGCTCTAGGTGTAAAAATTAGACAATGTTCTGCACTACTTTTTAGGAGTTATTTGTAAAACAGCTAACATAACTTTACTTTTTCTTTTACAAAAAAAGCTATCTTTTCATTAATACCCGCATGATTTTTTTCATAAACAGTGTTTGCATAAGCCCTAGTTGTGAAAATCATCAAGAAAATTGCAAAGTTGATTCTCTGATACGTCAAACGTTAGTACTGCGATAAGTGACGTATAACATCGAGTCGTCACTATGAACACAGCGTCGTGGGACTAATGATGCAGTGACGTGAAGCTTGAAGTGACGTCATTTTGCTGCTCGTGCTATTCTTCCCCTTCAATAATAGCTATGCTACAACAGACCAGAGACGACTGGCAAGAATCGCCGTGTGTCCATCTTTATTTCTGTGTGCCATTGTATGTGGATCAGAGGGTGGGTTAGAGTAGAAGGAGATGGGCTCCTGTCGCTACACGAGCCCACAGAGCGTACTAATGGCGGGAAGCGCCGTGTGTCCGGTCTTTTTTTGTGTGTGTGCGCCGACGTGTGTGTTGATCAGGGGTTGGCGTAGAGAGGAGGGAAATGGATGAGCATAATAAGTCTAAAAATATGAACAACTCTGAATGTTCCTAAAAGATAAACGCATCTGAGCTCCAAACAATACGGTAGACTTTGGGATGAAATCCTCATCTTGTTGTTGTTGTTGAAAAAAAAGAGCTTCACTGAACAAAAAACTTGGGATTTACAAATCGCCAGGGAACCCAATTTTCCCTCCTTGTTATCTCGTTCTACTCCAGACACACCACGGGAAGATAAGGATCGACCATGATAGTTCAAGGGTGATGCCAGAATAGCTTGGCGCCTATGGGCGCCAAGCTATTCTGGCATCACCCTTGAACTATCATGGTCGATCTTTGTCCTGCACTGCAATGCAGTCTTCAGAGGACAATGGCAAAAATGTAAGGATTTCGGTGTTGGGGTAGAATGAGTTATATCCCTAAGTTTGTTTCAAAAGAAGTAATCTCAGTAAATAGAAAGAGTGCTGTCAGGACCTCAGTCTTAAAAGGTGTTGTTATATACGACTTTCGTAATATCCGACCTTGTTGTAAACACAATGAGCATCATGCTTTTCACAAAACTGTAGGCCTACTTACTGTCTTCTGCCATACAGAGCAGAGACTCAATCGTTTTATTGTTTAGGCCATCGGCTCATCAGATGGGCCGATGGCCAAAACAATAAAATGATTGAGTCTACATAGCAGAGGCGTTCTTGAGAGTCTATGTCCCTCGGTAGTAGGACTAGCATCATGTTCAACGTCTCTCTCTCTCTCTCTCTCTCTCTCTCTCTCTCTCTCTCTCTCTCT